>JAUTXW010003566.1:100000-547500 GCA_030620095.1 Kuschelorhynchus macadamiae
ATGACAAAACAGACATAAAGAATTTGAGCCAAATATATTATAACGTTATCAAATAACTCTAAAACTGACTTCATATATACATTAAATTAATATAAAAAAAAAACAAACTAAATTAGCCCCCTTTCTTCTAAATTCAAAAGTAAATAAACAATATATCACCTTTTAAATAATAAAACAATTCAAAACAAATCTAATTATTTTTGCTTTTTTAAACTAATATTTATAAAAAAAAACCCATAGAATTCCTTAACCGACGTTTCACATGAATGCATTCTGCCAGTTAAAGCAGTGTCGCTCGAAGATAGACATACTCGTAGCAATTAATATTATAGTAATTTTAATCTGTATGACGTTCTTTTCAATGTTTTTAAATGTGCTGTTTCTGAGTGTTGTATGGAAAACGTGCTGTTTTTAAATGGTGCATAAAGATGAATTCTGAAAGATCCTTCTTATGGTAAGTCATCTAATTGTCCATACAATTTATAATAGTCTTTTAAGAAAAATATCTTATCTCGGTTTTCTATTGTTACAGACACACAAAAAAAATACTGATGAAGACCAACCATAAATGGTCGAAACGTCTATAAAAATGTAACAAAAATGAAATTAAATTTGTTTTAATTTTATTCCTACTATCGAACCAAAATACCCAAGAAAACAAAATTAGAATATATATATATATATATATATATATATATATATATATATATATATATATATATATATATATATATATATATATATATATATATATATATATATATATATATATATATATATATATATATATATATATATATATATATATATATATATATATATATATATATATATATATATATATATATATATATATATATATATATATATATATATATATATATATATATATATATATATATATATATATATATATATATATATATATATATATATATATATATATATATATATATATATATATATATATATATATATACCTTTTGACAAAAAACTCAAAAAAAAACGTTCGACGATAAGAACACCTTTTTACCTAAAACTGTGCCATCAGTTGCCTGGCCAACCACTAACTTGCTACCTATCATTCAAATATAAATAAATAATCAACATGTATTTTTCGAGGTATGTAACCTTAGTTTATTAATTTTGTAATAATTATTGTCAATAGTATAAAATTCTAAATCAGTTTTAGAAAAATTGTAAATGTCATTTTATAATTAGACCACTAAATGTTTTTTAAATTAATTGTAGATAGGTAAGAAAAGCCATATATATCAAAAAAAAAATAAATAAAGGAATGAGCTATTTTTGAGAAAGCCTACTATGATAGGCGAAACGTCAAGTTAATCCCATTGTTTGATTGTGCAAATAAACCTATACCCAAGAAAGAAGTCAATTATATATATATATATATATATATATATATATATATATATATATATATATATATATATATATATATATATATATACATATATATATACATATATATATACATATATATATATATATATATATATATATATATATATATATATACTTAGAGTGAGTTTCTGGACCATTTAAAATATATTCGTAGGAAGATTTTCTTTGGTTTTTTTGGCCTCAAGTTATTTTTTTGGAAAAATAAAACAAATTCATTTTTCGGCACTAATTTTCATTTTGTTTATTGCAAACGTTTCGGCTAAATGCCTTCATCAGTGCTGTTTGACTGAAACTAAAAACAGTACTATTTTATATTATGCGAAGTCAACATTTTTTTTTTTTTTAAATGTAGAGACAAAATGTTACATACATATACTTATAGACACATAATTAAAAATAACCTTTTTTTTTTTTTTTTTATATAATAATAATTCGTTACGCTAACTAAAATTCCTAGTAATTTATACTTTCAAACTCACCCAAGAAGGTAACTTCCTGCATTCAGCAAACCAAAAAAGAATAAAATTTTTGTCACGTCACATTTAGTATACAGTATTAGACGCCAACAAACATGTAAAATTTTTATTTATAAAACTACGGTGGCATGTTAGTCTACCGATATATTTTGACTGGAATTGCACCTCGTTTTGAAGCAGTTGCTTGTCTTTCTGATTGTTTTTACTGAAGTAAAAAATTGTATATTGTGTTGTTGTTGTTTTGGTGTATAGCATGAGTGCCTTTAATTATACTATTTGTTATTATAATCAATTGGTAATTACTGTATTTTTTTTCGTTTCACTTAACTAAGTAAAAAAAAATTTTTTTTTTTTTTTTCTTATTTATTAATCAAGGAGAAAATTTCGGAACATGATAATTATTTTATTACGTTGTGATATATTTGGTTTAAATTTTTAATTTCAGTTCTATCATTTATTGAATTTTTATTTTGCTTAATATAGAGCATTTCTAAGAATTCCCTTTTTCTTTGGTTGGTTTCCGTTTTTAATATTTTTGTGTCTTCATATTTGAATTTATGGGATGTTTCATTTTCGTGCTTAGTTAATGAAGTTTTATTTTTTTTGTCATATTTATGTCCATTTAGGCGGTTTTTAAGGTATTGAGTAGTTTGTCCGATGTATACTCCTGGGCAATCATTACATGGTATTTGATATATAGTGTGTGTTTTTTGACTGGTTGGGGTTGGTGTTTTAAGACAAGTAAAAAATTTCTTTTGAAAAGTGTTGTAGCTTTTGTGGCATACGGTTATGTTTTGGTGTTTGAAAATAGTTTGGATACTTTCTGAAAGACCCTGGATGTAAGGAATAGAGAGGAATTTTTTATCTTTAGTTTTTTCGTTTGGTACCTTTTGATTGGGATTGTTCATTTGCTGTAATCTGGAGTTAAATATTGAATTTATTAATTTTTTTGGGTAACTATTTTGAATTAAGATGTTTTTTGCCTTTTGTATTGCCTGGGATTGATAAGTTAAATTACTCAATTTTATTGCTCTATCGGCAAGACTGATTATTACCGACTTTTTTTGGTTCATTGGGTGTTGCGAAAAGTAATTTATGTATCTGCCAGACCACGTTTTTTTTGTGTACCATTGTGTTTCAATAATATTGTTTTTATTATATAATGTCATATCTAGGAAATTTATTTTTGAGTTGTTTTCAGTCTCGATGGTGAATTTAAGTTTTTCATGGAAGTTGTTAAAGGCATTTAGGATATATTTACATTTATCTTTTGGAATTAGAGTTATGCAATCATCAACGTACCTGTAGAAAAATGGAAGTGATATGTCTAGTTGTCCGATTACATTGCTCTCTAGTTCCTCCATTACTAGTTGTGCAACTACACTTGATATTGGGGAACCCATTGCGCAACCTTCTATTTGTTTATAAAAATTATTGTTGTATGCAAAAAATGTGGATTTTAAAGTTAGTTCAATGGCTATTAGAAATTCATCCAGAGGTATATCCGTGAATTTTTTTATTTCGTTCCATTTATTTTTTATAAGTAGGAGGGCTAAATCAATTGGTACATTTGTGTATAGAGAGATGACATCCAGTGAGATTAAAATATGGTTTTGAGGTACTTGAAAATTATTTATTTTTTCTTTGAAATCCCATGAATCTTTAATGTAAGTGGTACTTTTGTTGACTATATTTTCTAGAATTTGTTTTAAAAATTTAGAAAGGTTATTTAATGGTGATTGTATACACGAAATAATTGGGCGCATTGGAATTCCATCTTTATGTAATTTTGGCAAACCGTAAATTTTTGGTGTTTGGGCATTATACATTTTTAGGTTCTTAGCACAATTAGGTGATATATAGTTTTTCTTTTCCCACCGTGTAACAAGTTCGTTGTTTCTTTTTTGAAAAATATTTGTTGGATCTGTATTTATTTTTTTGTATGTATCTGTGTCGTTCAGAAGTAATTGCATTTTATTATCATATTCTTTTGTATCCATGATAACCGTTTTATTTGATTTGTCTGGGCGTACGATTTTTAGATTTGGATGATTTTTCAGAAAAGTGTTTGTTTTTTTAATTTTTTTAATTAATTCTTGGTCTATATTATTATGTTTTGTTTTATATTGTTTAGATTTTATTTTATTTTGATATGTTTTGAGAGTGTTACAACAATTTGCCCTAATTGTATCTTTTTCATCATTAATAAGGTTACTGATTGATGTTTCGACAGATGATATTATGTCAGGAACAGGGAGTTCATTGGAATTTGTAATTGGATACGCAAAATTAGAACCTAAACTTAGAATTTCTACTGCATATTCCGGAATTTCCGTCTCAGTCAGATTTTCTAGCCACTCTTTTTGTATATTAATTTTTTTTGGGTTTGTTTTATTTTTTTTTGTTTTTAACAAGTAAATTTTGTTTATGTTTCTTAATTTAATTTTTTCGAATAAAGCTTCATATTTTTTATTTTCGATATTTAAGAGTTCATTAAATTTATTTGCGGTGGTTGTTTCCTGTAATTGGTTTTTGATTTGAGATATTTTAGTTTCGATGTTTTTTATATTAATGATGGTGTCGCTAATTAGTAATTTTAACGTATTGAGTTTAAAATTATTTACAATATTTTCATGAAATTTCCTTCTTAGGTTAGTTGATGAGAATTCTATGTGGTTAATTTTAATGTTTAAAAATGCTGGAAATATGTTTTCAGTTTTACATCTTAGTAAAAATTGTCTTCTATTCTTTAGGCTAGCTAGTTTACAATAGTTCTTAGAGAGGGTTTTAATATTGTCGTTGCTTAGAGTTATGTTAGTTTCATATTGTTCAGTCGGTGGCAGTATTTCATCCATTCTGCTTATATATTCTTAGAGTGAGTTTCTGGACCATTTAAAATATATTCGTAGGAAGATTTTCTTTGGTTTTTTTGGCCTCAAGTTATTTTTTTGGAAAAATAAAACAAATTCATTTTTCGGCACTAATTTTCATTTTGTTTATTGCAAACGTTTCGGCTAAATGCCTTCATCAGTGCTGTTTGACTGAAACTAAAAACAGTACTATTTTATATTATGCGAAGTCAACATTTTTTTTTTTTAAATGTAGAGACAAAATGTTACATACATATACTTATAGACACATAATTAAAAATAACCGTTTTTTTTTTTTTATATAATAATAATTCGTTACGCTAACTAAAATTCCTAGTAATTTATACTTTCAAACTCACCCAAGAAGGTAACTTCCTGCATTCAGCAAACCAAAAAAGAATAAAATTTTTGTCACGTCACATTTAGTATACAGTATTAGACGCCAACAAACATGTAAAATTTTTATTTATAAAACTACGGTGGCATGTTAGTCTACCGATATATTTTGACTGGAATTGCACCTCGTTTTGAAGCAGTTGCTTGTCTTTCTGATTGTTTTTACTGAAGCAAAAAATTGTATATTGTGTTGTTGTTGTTTTGGTGTATAGCATGAGTGCCTTTAATTATACTATTTGTTATTATAATCAATTGGTAATTACTGTATTTTTTTCGTTTCACTTAACTAAGTAAAAAAAAATTTTTTTTTTTTTTCTTATTTATTAATCAAGGAGAAAATTTCGGAACATGATAATTATTTTATTACGTTGTGATATATTTGGTTTAAATTTTTAATTTCAGTTCTATCATTTATTGAATTTTTATTTTGCTTAATATAGAGCATTTCTAAGAATTCCCTTTTTCTTTGGTTGGTTTCCGTTTTTAATATTTTTGTGTCTTCATATTTGAATTTATGGGATGTTTCATTTTCGTGCTTAGTTAATGAAGTTTTATTTTTTTTGTCATATTTATGTCCATTTAGGCGGTTTTTAAGGTATTGAGTAGTTTGTCCGATGTATACTCCTGGGCAATCATTACATGGTATTTGATATATAGTGTGTGTTTTTTGACTGGTTGGGGTTGGTGTTTTAAGACAAGTAAAAAATTTCTTTTGAAAAGTGTTGTAGCTTTTGTGGCATACGGTTATGTTTTGGTGTTTGAAAATAGTTTGGATACTTTCTGAAAGACCCTGGATGTAAGGAATAGAGAGGAATTTTTTATCTTTAGTTTTTTCGTTTGGTACATTTTGATTGGGATTGTTCATTTGCTGTAATCTGGAGTTAAATATTGAATTTATTAATTTTTTTGGGTAACTATTTTGAATTAAGATGTTTTTTGCCTTTTGTATTGCCTGGGATTGATAAGTTAAATTACTCAATTTTATTGCTCTATCGGCAAGACTGATTATTACCGACTTTTTTTGGTTCATTGGGTGTTGCGAAAAGTAATTTATGTATCTGCCAGACCACGTTTTTTTTGTGTACCATTGTGTTTCAATAATATTGTTTTTATTATATAATGTCATATCTAGGAAATTTATTTTTGAGTTGTTTTCAGTCTCGATGGTGAATTTAAGTTTTTCATGGAAGTTGTTAAAGGCATTTAGGATATATTTACATTTATCTTTTGGAATTAGAGTTATGCAATCATCAACGTACCTGTAGAAAAATGGAAGTGATATGTCTAGTTGTCCGATTACATTGCTCTCTAGTTCCTCCATTACTAGTTGTGCAACTACACTTGATATTGGGGAACCCATTGCGCAACAACAACAATAATTTTTATAAACAAATAGAAGGTTGCGCAATGGGTTCCCCAATATCAAGTGTAGTTGCACAACTAGTAATGGAGGAACTAGAGAGCAATGTAATCGGACAACTAGACATATCACTTCCATTTTTCTACAGGTACGTTGATGATTGCATAACTCTAATTCCAAAAGATAAATGTAAATATATCCTAAATGCCTTTAACAACTTCCATGAAAAACTTAAATTCACCATCGAGACTGAAAACAACTCAAAAATAAATTTCCTAGATATGACATTATATAATAAAAACAATATTATTGAAACACAATGGTACACAAAAAAAACGTGGTCTGGCAGATACATAAATTACTTTTCGCAACACCCAATGAACCAAAAAAAGTCGGTAATAATCAGTCTTGCCGATAGAGCAATAAAATTGAGTAATTTAACTTATCAATCCCAGGCAATACAAAAGGCAAAAAACATCTTAATTCAAAATAGTTACCCAAAAAAATTAATAAATTCAATATTTAACTCCAGATTACAGCAAATGAACAATCCCAATCAAAATGTACCAAACGAAAAAACTAAAGATAAAAAATTCCTCTCTATTCCTTACATCCAGGGTCTTTCAGAAAGTATCCAAACTATTTTCAAACACCAAAACATAACCGTATGCCACAAAAGCTACAACACTTTTCAAAAGAAATTTTTTACTTGTCTTAAAACACCAACCCCAACCAGTCAAAAAACACACACTATATATCAAATACCATGTAATGATTGCCCAGGAGTATACATCGGACAAACTACTCAATACCTTAAAAACCGCCTAAATGGACATAAATATGACAAAAAAAATAAAACTTCATTAACTAAGCACGAAAATGAAACATCCCATAAATTCAAATATGAAGACACAAAAATATTAAAAACGGAAACCAACCAAAGAAAAAGGGAATTCTTAGAAATGCTCTATATTAAGCAAAATAAAAATTCAATAAATGATAGAACTGAAATTAAAAATTTAAACCAAATATATCACAACGTAATAAAATAATTATCATGTTCCGAAATTTTCTCCTTGATTAATAAATAAGAAAAAAAAAAAAAAATTTTTTTTTACTTAGTTAAGTGAAACGAAAAAAAATACAGTAATTACCAATTGATTATAATAACAAATAGTATAATTAAAGGCACTCATGCTATACACCAAAACAACAACAACACAATATACAATTTTTTGCTTCAGTAAAAACAATCAGAAAGACAAGCAACTGCTTCAAAACGAGGTGCAATTCCAGTCAAAATATATCGGTAGACTAACATGCCACCGTAGTTTTATAAATAAAAATTTTACATGTTTGTTGGCGTCTAATACTGTATACTAAATGTGACGTGACAAAAATTTTATTCTTTTTTGGTTTGCTGAATGCAGGAAGTTACCTTCTTGGGTGAGTTTGAAAGTATAAATTACTAGGAATTTTAGTTAGCGTAACGAATTATTATTATATAAAAAAAAAAAAAAAAGGTTATTTTTAATTATGTGTCTATAAGTATATGTATGTAACATTTTGTCTCTACATTTAAAAAAAAAAAAAAATGTTGACTTCGCATAATATAAAATAGTACTGTTTTTAGTTTCAGTCAAACAGCACTGATGAAGGCATTTAGCCGAAACGTTTGCAATAAACAAAATGAAAATTAGTGCCGAAAAATGAATTTGTTTTATTTTTCCAAAAAAATAACTTGAGGCCAAAAAAACCAAAGAAAATCTTCCTACGTATATATATATATATATATATATATATATATATATATATATATATATATACATATATATATATACATATATATATATACATATATATATACATAATATATATATATATATATATATATATATATATATATATATATATATATATATATATATAAATATAAATATATATATATATATATATCTATAATGTGTTTTCATTCCGGGTGTACATCCGCTCACCACTGTCGTTCTGAAAAGAACGGTCTTGCCGACGCTTCGCCAAAATCACATTTGACATCTTCGAAGCTTTCCTTCTCGCGTCCGAATAGAGACTAATAGAGAATAGATCCAGTCTCTATTCGGACGCGAGAAGGAAAGCTTCGAAGATGCCAAATGTGATTTTGGCGAAGCGTCGGCAAGACTGTTCTTTTCAGAACGACAGTGGTGAGCGGATGTGCACCCGGAATGAAAACACATTGTATTTTCCCATCCGTGAAGGAGTAAAAATCAACATATATATATATATATATATATATATATATATATATATATATTTATCTATATTAAATAAGGTATAATAAAATAATATTGACAATTTATGTTCAGAATAAAGATACCTCATTAACGAATTAATAAAAAGGTGTCTTGAGAGGTTAAAAGAATAATAAAAAATAGCTCTAAATAGTTAATCAAAAATTAAATTCTGGCGCAGCCTTAGAGAGAATGAGACGCCATAAGACTAGGTAAGCTCCGTAATAATATGCCGTATATAGGACCAGAACCAATTCTAGGAATATTTGAGACAGCAAATCAAGAGGGCCCTAAACCCTAAGGTTTATCAGACCTTGACAGGGACTTGTGCAAGTCAAATAATATCCAGGCCTACGTGAATAAGTCGGACAAGTTCGAAAAAATTTTAGTGGTTTAACAGAAGGTTGGGGTAAACACTTGGGCAGGCCACAAGGACCAATTGGATTTAGTCTCAACTACTATCTAGTCATACAACCCTCCAGAAGAACTAAGGGAAGACGTATTTTACGAATTATTTTTCAGTGTTATTCATGGCTTATAGTTGCTGACTCTTACTTCGGAGAATGTTATTGATGAATGAGCTTTATGGAATTTCGACAATATAAGCGATAAATACGATTTTGTATGGGAGTGCTTGAATACACGCCGAAATAAATACATCGCTATTTGATTTAACTCTAACACAACTTATAGAGTTCACTTTAAATTCTGCTTTTAAATATCAATGTAAAGAGACTATTTATTCAATTAACTTTAAATTTTGTTTATAGATCAAATTTGAGGTGAAAATGATTTGCGTACGAATTCAATTTAGCAGCCTGGTATAAGAAAATTAAATATATTTTCATCATAAAAAGAAGCTAAATTAAATTTACCTCTTAATTAATCTTTTCTTTTGTCAAAGAAAATAGAAGAATACACAGTGTGTATATGTACATATTTCTAAATAACGGCGTGCAAAATTAATTTGGAAAATACTACTTATCCTTGATAGAATGATATATCCATAACGAAGGAATTCGGGGTAGAGCCAATTTACTAATTTCTTTAAGTGATTGTTGAATCTTCAGAAAATATTCAGCGTGAAATCGGCAAACAAATTTCCGGCCACCCAATAAAAAAAAATATAAGATTATAACGATACACACACAGTGGTTTTATTGTCAAAAAAATATTGCAAGTTAGGTTTTTCTTTATAGTCCAGTTATTTCAAAATAGATACATTTGACTAACCGAGGATTTATCTCTAGTAACATTAGGCTGAAGAGTGAAGTAAAAGCACCCACGACAAGGATCCATAGAGAAAAGCATAGCGCAAGTCTACATTTCTCAGAAGGGCGCACAGCAAGGGCGCGGGAAAATTCTCCGGCAATGTGATAAAAGCAGCCGCGCGTTGAGTATTTTACCATTCGCGTTCGGGCCGCGCTCTGAACATGACCTATCCAATAAGTTTCGAAGCATTCGCGCATGGTTTTAATTTTGAAAACAATGTATATAATTTTATGTGTTTCGAAAAATTTGATATAAATTTATTTACCAGTTTTTCTTATTAATACTTTTTATTTAAAATTTTATGTGTTTCGGAAAAAATAATATAAATTTTTTTACTAGTTTTTCTTATTAATACTTGCTATTTAAAACTTTAACCATTTTCTCACATTAAAAAAATTTGTAAATAACTTCGTGGTTCCGTGTCTATTTAACTATGTAATTGTTAGTTGATGTGTAATTAGATCTAAAAACATGATTTTTGAAACTCTCTGGCTGGCTCTTAATGCGATACAATCTCTTATAATTCCATCTATTTATATAGCATTAACCGATGTAGCCGCGCAATTGTTAGACAGAGTGCCACTTATCTTTGGTAAGTTTAAATATGTTATATTCATATAAATTATTTTACTGATTTTTTTTTAATAATAATTACAGCTTTAAGATTAAAGGCAAATTCACCTAGCGTTAGTACTACTTCAGTCACATAAATGCCAAATCGCATTTTTTAATTCTGCATCTAGTTGGTACGCATTTAATGAATTTTGAGTTTGTCCCCACAACAAATCTTTAGATAGATTTTTTTAATCAGGCGCTAAAAATCAATGTACTTTTAAGATCATATCGCTTAACTTAGAGGACCTTATTGGACCGAAACGTAAAAGTGGCTTAAGAGTTTAAATTTGACAGGAAACTTGAGGCTTATATTTTGCTCATCAGCCGAATTTATTTTAGTATTAAATAAATGATCATTACCCTTAGAAGTGTTCAAACAAATTAAATGATACGATTTCGGTATTAGGTCTGGAGAAACTTAATTTTAAACTAATTAGTGTGGCTACAGTTTGATTTAACTCTCTTGTAGCACACAAATATTTGTCTTGCATCTATATAAAGATATTTATTGTAATATATAAATATAATAAGTATTATAGTAGTGCTCCGCGTACATAAATAACTGAAATTTAATATGAAAATAAAATACAAAATCTTTCACCTAAAACTTTAAACGCTGTTTTCTAGAGAGTTAACGATCTACTTAAAACTTTATAAGAAGTGTTTGTTTGATGAAGTAAAGCGTAATTATTTACGACGACGAGAAAAAACCAAATAATTGTAAAACTTTAAATCTGAAGTTACAAATATACGTCTATTTCTAATGCTATTTTGTTATTTGTACCATCACATGATTACTATACTGGTTAGTGAGGTATAGAGTGTCTTTTGTTACAACAATGGTCCTCTTTAATAACTTGCTTCAAATATATTTTCGAAAAATGTCACTGTTACCCTTGATTTTTATCTTAAAAACTACCCTAATATATATTTTGCGGCCATTATATTTAAAATAGTTTCTATAGTCAATCTAGAAATTTAATAATAAAATATATCTGTTACGCCCTTTAAGTCATCTCAAAGCAAATAAATTAAAAGAGGATTCCATGAATATATCGATAATCTTCCAAACATTAGTCCCTATCCGCCAATTAAAGAAGGCTTGAGTGGTTTAGTTGGTAATGATGCAGTTATGAGCGAAACTTTCACTGTGATGAAACAAACGCTGAGTTCTTGTTGCACTTTCGATAATTCCGAAAGCAATAACGAAAAGAAAATTGTCTATAAAAAGTATAAAATATGGCCGAACAAAGTCCCTATTTAACATAATGCAGTCCAATGAAAGTCCCTTTCATGGACCTAACAAGGAATATTGTACAGATAATTAGGTCTATTTCCCATACTACAGTTATGTACGCAAAACCCAATGCTTTAAGAGAAAACTTTTGTCGTCAGCATATTAATCGAAAAACCGTGCAAGAGAATTAAGTTATGTAGCAGGAAGTTCTGTTCCAATTTATGAACTAACTTACTTTAAGATGGATAAAGTCAGTTTTCTTTTAATATTCTAGACCATGACTTTCTGGAAACACGCACAAACGAGGGTTTTAGTATAACATTGCGATCATAGCTAACTTCCTGTGAATGTCCTAGTTGTTTTCTTCCCAGAAAATTTTCCTGCTGAGGAAAAGCATTGGCTGACTCTTCGAAAATTAGTAGCATATCAACTATTCGTTAAATTACTAAATCATTTTTTAACACAAGAAAAAAATCAACTTGTGTCGACGTAACGTAACGAAAAAAATAATATTGTAAAAACACGTTTTAAAGTTTCAAGCAAATTCCAGTTTTTATATTAACAAACATTCGAATCCTAGGCTTTATCAAGATTGGTGAAAATATTAATATTGTAATTAGTTCTCCGATGAATTTAAAATAAGGTGACAATTTACAACATTTTTTTATAAAAAAAAAACCGACGACAAAAAATGCACTAAAAAGTAAAAAATAATATTTTATTGCACACAGAAAATTTAGTCGGCGTCAAACTAATTCTTGATTACTTAATTACAAACATATATACCACATTAAATAGACACGATCTTTATTACTTTGACACCGACTTCATAAATCAAATTTTCAATGTGGAATAAAATATTATTTTTTACTTTTTACTGGTTTGTTTAGTTGGTTCTAAAAAAAAATTATTTCATCTTTTAATTTATAGTTTTATTTATACACAAGTTTTAAATTTTAGAGCCTAAAATTAATAAAAAATAAATAAATAGCTACTGGGTCCATTGTGACTGACTCCGGCGCTCGCCTAAATAATTGAAATTGGCGCCATTTTTAATTTTTTTTTAAATATGCTTGCTATGTGACTACTATGGTAATATCGTAAATATTCCCTGAAAACTTCATCCAAATTGGTCAAACCGTCGCGGAGTAATCGATGGAGATACATAAAAAAATACATAAGGTCAAATTGGTAAACTCCTAAAAAAAACACTGAAGATTAAAAAGATAATTTACTCGGTCTTAGAAATTTGACTTTGACATGTGTAAAACCGTAAATACGAATGTTAATCTGAAAAACCTATACCTTATTTACAGCGAATGACAGGAAAATATTTGATTATACAAATTTAAACATCTTAGTGGCAGAATCTGACAACATTTAATGTAGATATTCCATACAAACTGGATTATACAAATATAAATTTACTTGAATTAGAATTTATTAACCAGATATTACAAGTCATTTGAAAAACCCGATTTTCGCTTATTGCCGGGTCAACGCTGCAGAATACTATTGTTCATTCTTCTGTACAACGCGCTATCGGACGAGGAAGGAACTTCCTTCAGGTTATATCTTATTAAAAATCTGTACAAAAATAGTAAAATTAGATTTTTAAACTCAACTTGTACATTTATTGCACATCTCCAAGGTGTGGCCAATTTTTTTTGTGATTACATAAGGATCGTATAACGTAAACGCTTGTACTTTGGGCTATTCAAATAGTTAAAATATAATTTCAAAAAAAATAATATATTTAATAAAACTGATAAACTTTAGTTTTTTTTTATCTTTTTAAACTTTGAAAGATGTTTTAAAATTTTCCGCTGTTGACTTTTAGAGCGCAATTGGTTCCTTGCTTCATTAGTAAAAAGGTAACAGAAATTTTTAATTCTTTTTACCCCAACCTGCTCCCCTTTGTTTTAGAGCGATATCATAAAGTGGAAAACGAAAACAGTCTCCGATTAGCTTTAGAGTGAGTTAAGACTCGTATTTTGAAAAATTAAATTGAGGATACTTTTGATTTGCATTGATTAATGTGTAATAAATTCGAAAAATCATATTGTCACAGACATAGCCATACAATACGAACTCTAACTTTTGCGTACAATACATTTCAATTAGCTCTAGTAACTACTGCCTGAACATAAACCGACCGCATTAGAAGTTGATTATGACGAAGACGATTAGCTAATTTTTTATTATATATAAAAAGCAAACCATCTCTAGAGCAAAACGTTCCAGAAGATGAGAATTATGATGAAAGCGTCGATGAATTTTGGACATAGGTAGGTTAATAGTAATTTACAATATATTACGTTATTGAGTTTGTACCATTTGTTTAATTTTATATACCCTTAAAAAAACACGTTATATTACATATTACAAAATTTAAAAACCAAACTTTCATAAGATAATCTAAAATGTAAAATACAAAAAAGCATGGGTTCCCATTGAAGTGAAGTATACAGGAGGTCCATTAGTATCAGTAACCAGAATTATAACTGAAGCCGAAATTTAATTTTTTAGTTCGCTTTATGCAAGCCATTTAATTTTTCTGTATAAAATTTATTTTATACTTTATGTTTCATCATGTCTGCACGGCTATTTGAAAATTTTAAATACTGACTATAAATTCATAATTTGCACTCTTAAATACCACCATATCCGGATTTTTAGTCGAATTTGCACAAATAACAAAATTCGTCCACCATGTTATTGCAGCCAATTTGATTGTTTGTTTTAGTTTAAATTACTATCGGTAGAAACATTAGAAGTTGTGCAATTTTTTAAAGAAATTAATTTCATTTTATAAAATACTTAAAATACTGTAGACCACGTTTTGTCCATAAATGTTTGCATCAATTATTAATTAAGAAATCATGTTTCTTGGAATTAGACCGTGGAAACAAAATATTTCCACTTACTTGATTTATCTGATAGGGAATATTCAAGGTTATGTGTGCAAAATTTCATAAAATTAATTGTTTTAAACACAAAAACCTATAGATTTATAAAACACAAAACGTCACTTTGTCCCGTAGTTTCGCCCGGATGTAACACTCGCTCAACATTTTGGCCACCTTTTGGCACTAAATCACTCAATATCTTTTAATAATTTCCGAATGTTTGATGGCACTAGGTAAGTTGCTTTTGAATTAATTTTATTTTTAAATTTAAATAAGCTATTTATGACATATCTAGTTTTTTATATTTCCACATGCCTGTACTTTCTGCTAATTCTATGTAATTTTAATTTTATAATTTTTAGAGTGACAGAAAAAAATTACCAGTTCCAACCAGTATTTTACTTCTGTTCGAACCTGATACTACTTGGCATTTGACGTTGGGCAGAAGGAACGATGGGTTTGCAACATTTTCCAAAGAAAACCCAGCAACCAGAAGGAGTGATAGATCAGCTGAGAGGAAGAATAGTTTCCAACAACTTAGGGGTAAAAATAGCAGCGACTGCAGGCGATACCAAAACGTCATAGAGAACCAGATAGCGGAGAAAGTTACAGAGCAACAGGCAACAATCAAGTTGTAACGTAACCCCAAATAAAAAATAGAAGGAGCCCCATGTATCGAGCGGGTTATAACTAACAGATTTATTTAAAACGATCATTAAAAATTTGCACGCAGTACATAACCAAAGGAAGCAATTTGAAATCTGTAGTGGTCGTAGACTTCTTTTTTAATTTTCAAAACCTGAAACGAAATTTGCATGCAGCGCATAACGAAAAAAGACATACTGAAATAAATAAACATTCGCACACATTCTGAGGATTTACAAACTAAGTACGGTTTAGTGAAAAAAAATGACCAATAATATATTTTAAATTCAACTAAAAAGCAGAGGAGTTGTGAAGTCAAATAAGAGGGCCTGAGAAATTTGATGTAAATTATTTATGTAGCAATGTATGTAATTTAAATTCTGAGATGCAGTTTAAATATATCAATTTTAAATCCCTATCTATAATTTTCATGCTCCAAAAAAAGAACAGCACTGGATGCTACAGAATAAAGATTACCTGATGATTCACTTATATCATATGTAGAACATGTTGTACAGAGTGATTGATTGTAAATTAACTTTTTAAATGTGGGCTTTAAAAAAAATGTTTTATATGAAAGCTGTAGATAAAGACTTGTATTTTTAAATTTTAAATTAATTCTATACAGGGCGTAACCAAAGTTCGTGACAATTATGGTATTCTATGGTGAATTCTATAAATTTTTTATTTAACATACTTTGTCTCTAAATTAATTTATTTTCGAGTAATCAATATCTGAAAGTGGTTCTTTTTCTATTACCTAATATTAACTTCCGGTTAAACCGGAATTCTTTATCAGTTGATATCAAGGTGTCATAATTCAGAACTTCCGGTCAAACCGGAAGTTGATTTCAACTGACGCATTTTTTAAAACTTAGATAGCAAAGTGCAAATTGTACAGGGCGTAAAAGCAGCAAAGATGGTGGCTTTCTAAAAATCACTATAAAATCCAAAAATTTAATATTCAAAAGATTCAGGCCTTTTTCCACAACTTTCATATGAAACACTTTTTGTAAAACCATCATTTTGAAAGTTACGGCGAGGCTATATTTGTAATCAATCTCCTTGTACAGTATAATAATAAAAATAATAGTTTTACGATTTGTGGAAGTTTTACTGAAAAAATTAGCTAGTAAATTGAGCGACAAATGTGTTAAATAAAATACAAAATGTCCAGCTACCACCTAATGCATAACAATGAAAGAAAAAATATATTAAATCTAAGAGCAATAATATCCATATATGATGGCCAAAATGTAAATTGGATGAAATTTTTAAACCAATTAGAATAATTTTACCAATTTGGTAATATCCCATCTAATCAATATACATTTTTAATTCATGCAATTTAATGGAGAGGCCGCACTATGGCAGCAGGCATATTTACAAGGTTTTATTAATTTTTAAACAAGCATTTTTGGGCCAATTTTGGTCAGAAACAATACACTTAAACATAAATTTCAAATTACTGTGTGATCGCTATTATATGGATTTTTTATTACAAATTTTCTGAAATATATCGTAATAGCTAAACACCGATCGCCGCCATATTCTGAATGCTTAAAACGACCGTAAGGTAATAATAATGAAAAATTCAATGTCTGCGGAATTTATCCTTTACATACAAATAAAATTAAAGTACTAAATATCAACGAAATCGACAAGTATGGGGATGCATGAGAAGTTGAAATTCGGGAAATGGGGAGATTCCCCACAGCTTCTAGAGGCCTACGGTTGTATGGAACGAAATAAATAAAGTCTTGCTTAAATATGGTAAAGCTAATGGATTGTAAAATTAATAAAACGCGAAATATATCAGATTCGCCGATTACTGATGTTCGATTTTACAAGTTACCTATTCCGATGCTTATTTACAAGGGGTGTATGATTTGTGCTATAAGAGACGGTGCTGGTAATCATTCCTCGTTTCCCTTGTGCAAGCTAGTAATGTAAAGTAACTAACTATTTATTACAAAGTAAGCGTTACTATGCGATTAGTAAATGTAACGAGTTTCAAATGTAGGAGATTCAATACTTTATGCTTTTTTTACTTTTGCGTTTGAATCACAATTCGCAGACCGAAAATAACTAAATTGCAGTTTAATTTACCCGGACTTCCAGTGAAAAAAGGTCTTTTCTGCATTGGTGGTGGGCATTAGCGTCTTTTATTTTTATGAAAGAATGACTAAATTTTGTTCTTATGGTTCCAATTATTAAATAATTTTGTCGATTTTTTAATTTCACGAACACCTTTGTGAACGTGAATCTACGGAATATATTCCAAAAGAGAACTATTTCAAAATTGAATAGGAAAAGTTTTACCGGTAGAGTATTGGGGGACCCCATCTGGGCATGAAAGGATAAACCATAAACTTTGGCACGAGAAACGCTTATAGGCCGAGCTATGCGACGTAACGCAAACGATTTAAATGAGGTAATTTGGCACTTTCAATGGGTCTTCTGAAATCGGAAACAAAAAAATGTTTACTTTTGTGTATTGATCAATTTTGCATAAAAAAGCAAATTGAGTTTTAAAATGTTTTAGATGCCAAAATGGGAAAGTTTATTGCCACGTTTTGTTTTTTTTAAGGACACGTTTTGAAATTTTAGTAATTTTTTGGCGTGTATCACACGATTATTTTAATTATGTAAATAATTTTCGTTTGGTTGCATAGTATTAGACAAGTCGCTTTTAAATTAATCTAATTTATTTGTGAATTTAAAGAACCTGTCCACGATATGTCCATATTAAGTATATCTTGTATTTGTTCTTAGACTAATGTAGTTTTATTTTAGAATTTTAAATCTTATAGAAAAATAAAAAAAATTCACTAGAAACAGCATTTTTCTTCTGAGCGTACCCATAACAATATATAATATTATTTTTTATATACTGGTTTTTTAATTATTTTACATGGTAAAAAACCAAGTAAGTAAATTATTCTTATACCATTATTTTGTTTAATCTGTTTAATTAACCGTTTCGCCATATGTGATTCGTATAAAAATTTTACCAGCTCATTTCTACGTCTCCTGGAGATACACTCGCAGAAAGGATTTCGCCTTACATACTGCCGACAAGTCACGGCACCTGGCGATAGCCTCTCAATCAGGTTTTCGCCCCGTTGCCCCCAGGTCTGCCTACCTAGAGGTCTCTGCCTGGGTAGTTGCTGCCAATAATCTGATCTTCGATTCTACGGTTTCCCCCCTTTGTTAGTAGGATCATATACAATATATATATATATATATATATATATATATATATATATATATATATATATATATATATATATATATATATATATATATATATATATATATATATATATATATATATATATATATATATATATATATATATATATATATATATATATATATATATATATATATATATATATATATATATATATATATATATATATATATATATATATATATATATATATATATATATATATATATATATATATATATATATATATATATATATATATATATATATATATATATATATATATATATATATATTATATATATATATATATATATATATATATATATATATATATATATATATATATATATATATATATATATATATATATATATATATATATATATATATATATTGAAATTGAAAAATTGAAAAAAAAACATTTTGTTAGCATATAATAGTGATTTAACAAATATTACGCTGTATTGCAGCATTATAAGTTCCTACAATATATATTCCGGCCTCTTAACTTAGAAATTATGAGGTAAGTATCAAACCAGTTGAGCAACCACTAGTATTTATTTCAACGTATCTTACAACGGTATAGCTAATTTTATGAATCTTAAGAGAGTGTATTTGTCATCATAATAGTGTCAATCGTTTATGGATTTTCTGGTGATTTAAAGCGATAAGCTTGGAAAAATCACGAAAGAGGACAAGAACCATATTGAATCGATTAACACTTTTCACCCCTCTTCTTATCGAAAGATATCTTTAATTTCTTTTGCTACGTGTAGCATAAGTATATGCTAAAGTATGGGTCATAAAATATCAGCTTTTCAAGCATATTTTATGATATATTTTGACATTTTATTTGTACGGTGAACCTATTGAAATTCCCTCAGATATTTTTTAATTCAATCTTTAAAAACCTAATTTAGCTACATAGATATAGAGTTTATTAGGAATTGTGTAAAACCTAAACTTATCAGTGCGATTTCGAGTAGTGCGTACTAATATAATGTACATTTTCTACATATTCTAGAAATTTTTTGGATTTTTGAAAGGAGTTTAAATGCCCATATTTTAATTAACTTATTATCAGAGATGGTTGCAATTTAAAATCTATTTTTTATTGCCATTGAAAATAGTATTTTTTTCCGCGTAACGCAATTGTATAACACCAATATTATAACGTATAATGGAAAGTGTTCTTTTATTAATTATTTGGTGAGCTATATATCACGCGCGACATAAACTCTACCCTTATTAAATTGAGTGGCGCTCTCTTATTAAAGTGAAATTATTCCTTGCTTATTTCCCATTAGTTCAAATCGGCGTAAAGCGGTCTTTTCTGCAGGTCTGCTAATTTCAATTTCATGTATATTTTTTTTTCTAAAATATTAAAGGGAAATGAATGTATTATAAACTGGTTTTGGCTTTGTATATGGCTTTAATATAAACGTTCCGGGAGATATTACCCCGAACCAAGTAGGTGAGCTGTTTAAAAACTAGTAAATGATTTGCGATAAGCAATTCGTCTAAATGTTTCTGTAAAGATAAATAATATTAACTGTAGTAATTTTATCAAATAAATGTAAATCATACTCTTCTTGATAATGTCCTTAACAATGAAAGAAGTATACAGGCTTGAGAAACTGTTGCACCTTAATAATTCAAAAAAGTAATTTAAACATATGTCTTTATAGAAATATTTCAAGAACCTATATGTGTTTTGGTACGGTTCAAAGAATTTAATTTTGCTATAAAATATAAACGGCATAAATCTTTTAATCACAGTACATGCCTAAATCTTTTGCTTATTTACGGACTGTTCCAAATCACATTAATATTCCAGTAAATAAATTTTAAATGGGTTTAGGTGCTCTTGTACTCCTTTCGTTTATGCAGCTCTAAATAGTAAAGCTAATTTACATTGACGGTCCAGCTGAATTTCTACGTTAAACAATTGCTCTGTTGACTACATTTGTAACGTTATTGCGAAACCAGCACCAGTCTTTTTTCCGACAGATTATTGAGTTTGTCATTAGTTAAAATTTGGGTTATAACTAGGCTTGATGGTTTGGGTAAATTGCTTCCATGGTTTTACCACATGTATTATTGCTTTATCAGTAATAATGAACCTGAAGTAAATGACGCCATGACTACTATTTTGCAATTATTTATGAATAAGGGGGAATGGTCCAATAATAGACGACGTCGGCTGTAGCTCGAGAACCGCTAATAACAGAACTTAAGGAAAAAAAATATTTTTTGTATGTTGAAAACATAAGCATTATATTCTTCAACTAATTATGCACTTTTTGCTTAAGACCATTTTTGTCTATTTTCAAAAAAAAGTGGTGGGAGAAGGTGAAACATTTGATATCTCTGTTTTGGATGGACCAATTTTATTCAACTTGATTTTTTTGCTCTACTCGTGATAAACTGTACCGTAATGACTTTGTTAGTGGTCACTAGACAACGTTGTTTCGGAGTGCTTCAAATAATGCTGATTTCCTCAAAAAAATCAAATGGTACGCTATGACAATTTATTTGGTAGTTATGGAGGGCATTGAATAGTGAAATAAAAAATACAGGTCCTCATTTAAATTAAGAAAGCTGATGATGGTCCCTTAAATCCGAATCGTCGGATAAGAAAATTAACCTTGCCGTTTTGTAGAGGAAAAAAAGTGACAATGGCAAAGTGGAAATAAAAAAAAATCATTTTTATCTCTCATTTAAATTTAACCCTAAAATTTTAGAGAAACCAAAAAACTGGAAAAAAATAAAAACTTTAGTAATCTCGCGTAATTGTAAAGAACAAAACTTAGCAAAGGGACAAAACAAAAAATACTAAAACTCAGTCTCACATAAGTTTCTCAATAAAAGAGCTAAAGCTACGATGAGGCAGGGCAGGACTTGGTTTGGGCAAAGGGATTAAACCTTGTTCTACCTTTCTTCAGTGAATCAACAAAAAAAAACGACGAAATGAACTAACAACTTACAATAAACTTACAACAAATATATTTAAAATCACTGAAAACTACTTTCGCAAAACCTCAAAATGCCAGCCGTCATTGTCAATATAAAGTTGTAATCGTTCCTGTATCGATTGGAGTCCATCCTCCTCTTCTGCTATAAAGATACTGGGGGGAGAACTGGAGGCTGGAATCGACACAGGAAAAATTGCAACTTTGTATTGACAATGACAGCCGGCATTTTGAGAATTAGCGAAATTAATTTTCAGTAATTTTAGATATATTTGTTAGTTGTTAGTTCATTTCGTCGTTTTTCTGTTGTTGTTAATCTTTTTGACCAAACCGAGTCCTGCCCTAGCTTTAGCTATTTTATTGCGAAGCATATATAATTATGACACTGAGTTTGTTTTGTTTCTTTGTTAAGTTTTGTTCTTTTTACAGTTATGCAAGATTTCTATTAGAGCCTTGTATTTTTCCAGATTTTTGGTTGTCCTAAAATTTTAGGATTAATTGAAATGAGAGATGAACATAATTTCCACTTTTTCTCCTCTACAAAACGGCAAGGTTAATTTTCCAATCCGACGTTTCGGGTTCAAGAGACCATCATCAAGTTTCTTAATTTAAATGCAGACCTGGATTTTTTATTTCAGAATTCAATGTCCCTCATAACAACCAAATAAATTGTGATATAAAAGTCATACCGCACCATTCGAATTTGTTGAGAAAATCAGCATTATTTGGAGAATTCCGAAACAACGCCATCTAGTGACCACTAACAAAGTAATTACAGTACAAATAATGGCTCCAAGAGTAGAATAAAGAAAGCACCAAAAATCGGTTCATCCAAAACAGAGATATCAAGATTTAAAAATAAAAATGTTTGACCTTCTCCTACTTTATTTTTGAAAATACACAAAAATAGTCTCATGCAAAAAGTGCGTAATTGTTTGAAGTATACAGTGCTTATATTTTCAACATACCTCAACTGGAAGAATGTAAGAGAAAATTGGTATTTACACTTTTGTGTTGCTGTTACGGCCCCTACCTATAAATATGTTTTTCCTTAAGTTATGCCATTCACGGTTCCCGAGCTAACCCTGTAGAAGTTATGTGTTTAATTAAAATAGGTATTTATATGCCCTTCTGACTTCTTTTGTTTTAATACTCATTAGAATGAGTATGAAGTCTTTTACAATCGGCCGGTTGCAGAGAGCTCATTTAAAGTTTAGAATGTTTAACGGAATGTCAAATTTGACAGCGAGTTCCTAGATTTCTATAAGCAGCTTATCAAATCCCAAAACTCGGTTAAATATTCTAAACAGCAATTAAGTTTTGTGCAACCGGCTGAATGTATTTTAATTGCATAACATTAATGTTGGGCATTTCAGACAAATGTATTAATATTGAAAAACGTAACTTTTCTTGGCTGAGATTAAAACCAGGACCTCTCAGTTTCTAGCTGAACGCTCTGACCACGTACTCAACAACCAACTATGAAAATTTGTCTTATTTAATCTTATGTTAGATTTTTATGGTATTGCAGACTTCGTAGATTACACACCGAGGACGCTTTGTCATTAATATCTATGTATCTAACTTGATTTGAAATAACTAATTCTCATAAATGAGTTCTTTTCCCCTTTAATACCCTCCCCGGTTTGTAGCCGCTGAAGGCTGCAATACTGTTTAAGTTAGCTAACTAGTTCTTTTAATAAATTTGTCTGAAATGCCGAATAAAACATCGAGAAACTTGTGCTAATAAAAAATACGAACAAACAAAAAGTAACAACAATTAAATGAAATATCGTCGCTTTTAAGCGATGACGAAGTTATCAGTTTTGAAATCAAGATATTATTCAAAGTTACTTACATTACACCATCCCAAAACTTATTATAGAGAGTTTCATAAAATGTGTTTTTATAGTACAATCATGTGTATGGCACATTTAAGATCACGCTGTAACATTCCAAAATAATGATTATTAAACAAAAATTAATAAAATGAACCAAATTTGATCTCTGTATTATATTGTTAATTGAGTAGTGACAAAAGCAAATTCATATTTTTCCGACTAATATTTAAATTGCTTGAGCAAAATACAATAGGGGTTTTAATTTTGTACATTTGTGTTTTTAAGCAAATACTATATGAATTGAATCAGTTTTCAGGATGTGTGTCACATATGAATTTTAAAACTGGGAACAACATATAGTAAATAATAAGTTTTGTTTGTTATAGTGTTAAATAAAATAAGTAATCTGGCAAACTTTGTTTTCCAGTGAAAAATTTTTCTGATGAGGGTTATTTTTGCAGACTGCTAAGAAACAGT
Organism: Kuschelorhynchus macadamiae; assembly: GCA_030620095.1. Lineage (NCBI taxonomy): Eukaryota > Metazoa > Arthropoda > Insecta > Coleoptera > Curculionidae > Kuschelorhynchus > Kuschelorhynchus macadamiae. The sequence goes on from JAUTXW010003566.1 coordinate 124,019, forward strand.
AGAAATGTTACATTAAAAGTAATTTTGCCAAATCATTGCCGTAATACTTCAAAAAATACACTAAAATGGATAAACTCTTCTTAGAGCCGTACTTCTAAAGGGATTATTATAGTAACGACTTTCTGAGCAAATGTATTGTTTTCACGTTTAAATATGAAAGACTTTAAAATAGTAGATAGAGACGCGATATTTCCGGTTAGGTTTTCATAAAAAATACTAAACCTCGATACGTCATTCTTCATTTAGCCGCTAATGTTTCTTTACTGCATGAGTCTGAATTTTTAAGCAACTAATAATGGTTTAAATACAGGGGGCGCAAAAGATATGCACAGTGTAAACAATGAATTAGAGCAACGAAAAATTAAACATATTTCTGAAAGAACATTATTACAGATTAGTAAGAAAACTGATACCCCTCAGAATCCTTATCAATAAGAACTTAAAAGTCATGATCACGAACGATGTTGTCCATATTTTGTTCATAACTTCATACTCTAAACTGCCAGTCTGACAACCACATACTTGGTTTTTAAGCATTTCCTATAACGGGAAATCATATTGTTCGATGTATCCATTCAGTATGGATACGTCTGCCAATCCAGCAGTAGCTATTAAACACACAAAGTATTCTATTATGTAGGATCTTATAACCCGCATTATTCGCCATAATGGGATCGAAAAGTAGATAATACACGAAATCCCTTTTTCCTGCACAGTGTAATCGCTACTACCTGTCACGCGCGAGTCCCAGAATAAACTGTAACACATACATACAAACATTGTGGAGATGGGAAACTTACTTTTGCACCCACATGTATAAGTACTTTTTTGATTTCTTGACTTTTTTGATTTTTTGACTTTCAGCCAAGATTTCAGTTAGGGTTTCACTACAGTTATTTTTGGCATAGATACTTCGCGCTGCAGTTTCAAGGGCATACCAAATTATACAAGACACTTTGAAAGTACAGAAGTTGTATTTTTTTACAACCTTTTTAAGGTATTGTGACTAAAAATATATATAATCGACAAGCTCCATGTATATATTTTTCTGTAGGCTCAGCAAAGTTATTATTTAAAAAATGTTTTTTGTTGCTATCGATTTCTCGAAACTGATTAATTATAATTGCAGAGTTCTAGAACTTAGGGTAGTTCGTTTTGCAAAACCGTGAAACATGTCCAACTTTTTAATATACATGGTAGCTCAAACAAAATTAAACAACTTCCAAAAAAAATCTTTTTATTTAAAGCGGTTATTTAAAAAAAAACGGTGAAACACGACACATTTTTTTATAATTTTTTTTGTAAATAATAGCGTGTTTTTGCAGTATACAGGGTTGCTCTATAAGGATGAAACAGCCCGTGAAAACAAAAAATGAAAAGCATTGTTGTTTTTAATAAACGGTGTCAAATGTCAGTTAGTTTCTTGGGTATTAATACATTTTTTCTACTATACAGAGTACCCTGGGGGAAATTAAACAGCCACCAAAAAGTAAAAATATATTTAGCCTTTAATGTGGCTAGTTTAAAAAAAATGGTGAAACACGTCAAATTTCTTTCTCTCGTCTCTTTACTTATATAACATGTTTTTCTTTCCTCGTAAGAGGCGATTTTTTTCAATATACTAGAGGATAAAACAGCAAATTTATTTCCTTATTAAAAGTAATGCTTTCCTATACACAGGAATACCGGGGGAAACAGCTCTCATAATTAAAATTTTACATTTTACATTTTACAGCGCAGCATGCGAAACTTGTTTTATTGTTTTGTATATAAAAATTCCTAAGGGGTAATCCTAGGGAGCTCAATCAGATTTTAAAAAGCAAGTTTTTTATACCCGAAGGTATTAATGCGTTTGAAAAACACTAATTAAGAAACCCATTGAAGTAAATACATATATGGGAAGTAATTAATAGTATGGAAAGCTACAATATCTGGGTTTTTTCCGCAGTATTAGAAAAATAAAATAGGCATTAATATGGATAGATTATCCAGCATAGAAACTGCGTAATAAAATTATTATCTTGTATTTCCCCGCTTGAATAACATTTTGACAGCGATTTGCCAGGTTTTGTCAAATTAATTTCAAGGCAGTGTGTGACAATCACATAGATGACGGTTAATCTCTAAGCTTAGAGTCGACCAGTTCATGACCGAAACTTTAAGCGGTTTGCTGATTATTCCTTAAATTTTCCAAAAATGCGGTGCATCTGCTGGGTAATGAAATTTTGAGAAGCTCGTTTGCATTAGATCATTCGTCTGGTGTTAAAAACAGATAGGTAACAAAATATGTGACTTTGGAAGATCAAATGGACGTGCAGAAGTTTCTTAATTGAATCTTACCTATTAAACTGAAATACCCAACAGATAATAGGCAATAGTTCTTTACAAGAATATATGAAAGAAAAATCTTGAAATTTTGTTTTAGTAATAAATTAGGTACTTAACATAAATTTCATAATAGAATTCTTCTTTTTGGTAAAAATAAAACGAAATAGAAAAATTATATCAACATACATTTTAACAACTGTCTTTAACCAAATAATTTAATAAAAATAAGCTAATCCTTAAAATATATTAGAATGTTAATATAAATAAACAATAATTTATCAAATACGAAATCGGTTAGAGCGAAAAAAAGTATGTTTTATTTTAAGTAATGACGTTGTTGGGCTGAAATAAAATCTAGAAATGTGACAACGTCGCTAGCACATTTCTTTCAATTTAGCATGTTACATTATCTTCATACAGCAAAATTTGTTACTATAACAATAATAATAATAATAATAATAAATGGCCTTTATTTTTTACTCGGCGAAGGTCAGCATAATAGCTGTTTTTTTAACCGAGCATACAAAAACAAATTTATATAATAAATAAAATACCGATGCATTCTAAAACTAATACTAACTAACTAAACTACTGCTTAAACATACGTGTATTAACCCTATAAACATAGTAATTCCAAAACATTAAAAAAGAAAAACAAATCAGCCGAGATATTTTTGGTAAAGGTAAATATTAAATTTTTTTTTAAAGGAAATAAGAGATAAGTGAAGGGAATCAAACATTTCATATACCAAGTTGAACACTTTGGGACCCAAATAAGAAAACGATCTTGATATAGAGCAGTTCGGTGTCTAGTATACTAAGTAGCACGTTGCTTCTTGTATTGCGATTATGAGTATTATGTCTAAACTCAAGTTTTTTAAGTGACTTTAAAGAAAATTTACAGTTTCTGCACTTTCTAATTAATCTGTATTATTTCGTAAGTTTGTACCTGGAACCGGTGGATAATTATCTATGTCAACAATGACTATAAGTAAGCTTCTATAAGTAAGCTTTTAAATGAGGTATTTTAACCATAAAGTTTTCTTTAGATAATATTTACTACGCATCCAGCTCAAACTAAGGGATTTCCATGTACTTATACTTTATGCTTTACCCTGTACAACAAAGTCTCTTGAATTATTAGTTACCGATTAATCTCTAAATGATCTGCCTATGAGCAAATGAAAGGGAATTGGAAGAATGGGCATAGCCTTTATATAAGATTTTTATAGTTTAGAGGTAATGTTTCTAAGTTCATTGGGATTTATATTATTTAACCTTGGCCCCAAGAACTTTTATACACTGTAGTTATAGATATTTGTTTAGGTAATGGGCAATTAAGAAATAATGTGCAGTGTATTCCGTTTCCTAGTCACAAAAGCGAAACAGAAAAAAAACGAAAATTTAAAAAAAAATTTAAAATCGCCCTGTTTTCAAAAACGAAGTTCTTGAGGATACATGTTTATATGAACTTTCAGTCCTAAAAAGGCAAAAAATTGCGTCCTTCATTTGTGATTGTTTTTCATACTCTTGGTAGTTTTAATGATTCGGCCCATTTATTCGAATCACCTTGTTTTCCCATTTCTATGGCTTCTCAAATTATTCTCATGTTAATAGTGCTCTTTATTGGCAATCTCCTTACACTCTTTGATTTTTTTTGTGACCTGTTTCCTGATGATGTAGAAATATAGCCGACGTAGTTTGCTTATTTCTGCTGCCCAGTTTATGCTCTCTATTCTTGCTGATATGCGCCTGATAGCTTGCCCAATGTACAACTTTCCATAGTCCCGACATGGAATGCTGAATACTCCGTGGTTTTCCAATTTAATTTTGTCTTTTGGATTTCAAAATAGTTTACCTATGGTTGTTTGTGGCTTGTGTATTATTTGTATACAGTTTTTTTTTAACAATTCTGCCAATTCTGTCGGTATTGTCTTTTACATACGGTATGACTACTTGTTCTCTTCCCGGTTCATACTCTTTGGTGTTTGTTGTTCGGAATCCTGTTTCTTAGTAGCTTTCTCTATGGTGCGATTTGAGTAGTGCTATAATCTCTCTAAAAGTCAAAAAATCATACTAAGTAAGGGTTTTAATTTTGCGATAACCTATAGGGAAATCTCCAAAGATGAAACAATAGATAGAGTGGAAACTGCTTGACACCTCTGATGAAATGAAAGCAGAGGAATTCCGACAAGAATTTTAAGGTCAAATAAACTATCAAGTAAAAAACCTAAACACGACTACGTAGGTAGAGCAGATGTCTTAAGCACCAAAAATACACAAACCAGGGACGCCCACATCAAAAATTATAGTTGGTGCTGTTAATTCGCTTTTACAAAAACTGAAAAAATATCTTGCGGAAATTATGCAATCGACTATCCAAAAAGGTAATTGGTATGTTAAAACCTCAGAATATTTCACTCGCATTTTACGAGACGAAGTTTTTGAAAAGACGATATCATAGCAAGCTTAGATGTCAAATCGTCGTATCTTAGTATTCCCATCGACGAAGCTTTAGACAAAATTGCTATGAACAAGAATTTTTCGGCCCATATAATACAACTATTAGAATACTGTCTTAAAAACATTTATTTTTCATTTAACGGGGGCATGTACAAACAAGTAGATGGTGCTTCAATGAGGGTATCACTATCACCAGTATTTATTTATGATACATTTTGCGAAAGAAGGCCTTGAAAGAGCAAAATTGAAGCCTAAAGTATGGATTCGTCATGTGCATATACTATTTATTATATGGCAACATGGTCATACAGAACTTAACAAATTTCTGACATAAATTTAATCCATCCCAAACTACAATTTACTCTAGAGTTAGAGAAAAGTGACAAACTGCCATTTTTCGATGCTCTGGTTAAAAAACTGCATAATGGATGTATCGAATACACCATTTATAGAAAACCAACACATACCGACGCATATTTAAATGCACGATCAAAGCATCATACAGCACAAATTGAAGCTGTGGCCAATATTCACTGAGCGCTCGCGACAAATTGGATTTTTTAATTGAATAGTTCATCATACCCTTGGTGAAAATCTTCTGCACCCTTATCATGTACAGCGCGCATATTTATATCCCCAACCGGGGCCGGAGGTTATATCTTAGTAGACATTCGTCGTTATTTATATTTTCTGGACGCTTCTGTTCTTGTTGCACTCATTCCAATTGATTTTTGGATTTTAGGTTTGTCTTTTTTCATTTCGATGACGGCGGCAGTTCCATAGTTTGTTTCGATCGTTTCGTACTTTAGCAGGTTTTCCCCATTCTGCAATATATTGTAAAAGGGAGGTTTCTTGAACACGTAAATTGTATAAAAAAATCTTTCTTGGGAATAGTGTTCACAATATAATATAATTTTATTTTTTCTTTTTGATAACGACGGCAGTTCCATAGTTTGTTTCGATCGTTTCATACAGTGATGTGAGTAATGTGATACGGATAAAGCTGCTGGTTACTTAAAATTTTCAATACTGTAAAACGAGAATTGTTTAATTCGACTGCAATTTGCTGGGTACTTATTCCAGGATTTCTATCGATTTCATTAAGAGCAGCCTCCTCTAGCTGAACTAATCATGTTGTTTCGAGTCTTCCCGTGGGTGTGGATTGAATATTAATAAAAGTTTGAACGTCAGGTAAACCACGTTGAGGAAATCTTTCATGATAGATGGGTCTTGCTGCGCGAGTGTTGCCGTTAGCCATTCCGTAAACAGAGAGAATATCCGATATTTTATTATTGGTGTAATTGGCCATTTTTTGTCAGCTTTTATAAATAAATAATAAATATCTTACAAGGTATGAGACACTTCAGAATTGTAAAAAAACTATTAAATATCAAATAACATTTACGTCAAAATAACAGCCAGGTATTTTTCATGGCATATTTTCTTTTGTGGAAAAAATTGTACACAAACTTTTCTGTTTTCCTCGAAAAAGGTTCGTTTTTTGAAGAAAGGATAAGAGACAAGCTTTGTGTAAAATTGAAACGAAAAAAATTAACGTTTCAAAAAAATAACGATTTTTCAATACCCTGTATCTCCAGGACAATTCATTTTTAATACACCTTTATAAAAATAAAATTGTTTATACTTAGTTTTTGCAAAGTTCTGAGCAACTAGTTTCGATGTAGAAATTTTCAAATTTATCGAAAACGGTTGCCTCTAGCGTGGTTGAGAAAGTATAAATTTCTTGCTTAAAAAATATGTAATAATAATATTTACCTGTAAGAAATCTCAGAAGTTCACTGCCAAAAAAACTAAGGCAAAATAAATCAGTAATAAAATGATCGGCAAGTAAATTAATAAACCTACAAAAACCAACACTCTGGGCAAGAACTTACGCACAATTATATTGTCTAGATACTCTACAGATTTTATTATTTAAAAATTAGTATTTTATACAGGGCGTTTACAATAAAGCAACTTATTTAAATGTCTTTTTTTTTCTCAGAACCCCTTGTTCGGCCATAGCTCAAAAATTGTCCGATCCACCCTCCCCTATCGTTTTTTTAGAATAGTACAAATTTGTTTTATTAAATATACATATAATTTAGAAGTGATTTAAATACTTAACTTAGCTTAGGCCTTTGTTGACTTACAGACCACTTTTCCACAAATACCGTCAAGGACACATACCTACAAATTTGGTTAGCTTTCATTTTCCTTAAAAACAATCAGTAATTAGTACGAGGAAAAGTCCGGACAAATGTCTTCACTAATCTTCAAATTTCGCTTCTGCTAGTAGCATGATAAATGCAATTTTATTACGTAATAAAGTTCCTTTGACACCATGAGGCTCTATTTTACCATAAAGGACGTAGCGGTTAAAACAATTAAAGCAAATGCATGGCAAAATTCTGAAAGTTTCAAGTAGATACTGGTATTTTGTAATAATAGAATTTCTAATCCATGTACTAAATAACTTTGCTCTTAGAGGTGGTCTGATCTTTTGTTTTGACAATTAATATTCATTAAAACAACTAACTGTCTCGATCAAACAAAACCAGATACATATATTCAATTTAAACCTGAAAGGTTTAACAACAAATCTAAATTTCATGTCAGTACAGACGAATATGCTTTGATTAGCAACTTGAATAATAATTTTAGGATATGTCGCTTGTATATGAACGTAATATTTCTAAATATAGAATTAGTTTATAGTACATATATTAATACATACAGGAATTTCCTATAGAGTAATAAAATTTGAATTAATTAGTAATCACTTGCAGATGTATTAAAAATAACTTTTATATGAGCCGTTAGATTCCTCCATAAAATTAATGCAAAACTCACTATACCTAGACCATATCCCTACTATTCAAAAGTTTCTTCAGACTAATAAACTTTCTTTCATTTTTATATTATATTAATGCTACCTAATAAAGCTTAAAGGCAAGTTTTGCTTTATCCTTCGATAACAGTAACTTTTGTCAGGAGTTTCATTTAAAATTATAAGCAATATTATTTGGCATTTAAACCCTCTTAGTTAGGATTTAATATGTTTAGAGTTTAGACATTAAAGTTTTCAAAATTTATAAAATTATATAATCCAAATTTAGAGCTTTATAACACGGATTTTCACGTAGCACATGTTGCATAACTCAGATATTTAGGGAAATTTCGAGATATAGTAGTTGTTCACGATTTCACATTGGACAGGCGGACTGACGTTTATGTTTAGCTTGTTTAAATACAACTGGGGTGTAAATAAATCATGTTCGGTATAAGAGAGATACAAGGAAAGTAAACTAATCCAAGTCGGATAATACATTAGGTGATGCCGATTGAACGTAAAAATTTTTTTTTTCATATTACATCTAAAAATATACTAATCCTTTACTGTGGGGTTTTAACACTGAAACCTGTGGTGGAAGATAGATCAAAATACAAGAGTTCTAACCACACTACCCCACAATTTGTTACGTTCTGGACGCGCGTTTCGCCAACCAAGTTAGCATCATCAGCAGATGATATAAACTAAAGTAACTTATCCTAACCGAGACTATTTATGGGTAAATGTCACACTTGGTTGCACCCGACTGCATCGTTGTCAAGTAAACAATAGAGGGGACTACAGGGAATAGACCCTCTGTCTCTATTTAGTGCTTTCTTACCACATTAAACTATTTCTATAGTCCCAAATGCATCCCATAATCTATTATTAGATACATTTTTAATCAACTTAAGATTATTTATTCCTATTTGGTGATTGTTTTCCAAAGCATATTGGGCAACGCTTGACTTGTTTGTTCTTCCGTATCTTAAATGTGCCATGTAGTCATTACAGCTAATTTCATAGATGCCACTTCTCTCCTTCAAGTCGACTTTGTTTTTAGGGTTTCCAAGGAGATTTTTCAAACTGTTCTCCGTTTTGTAGGCTACTCTAAAACCTACGTTTTTAAATACTTTTTCTAGTTCTCTCGTATATCTGGGATCATATGGAGTTACTATGAACTTATTGGGAGCCTCAGGTGCTTGAAGAGTAGTGGCATCTTTTAACATTTTCTTATGCTTATGTCTATTTAGTAATTTATGTACAAAATTATCATTATATCCATTACTTTTAGCTGTATTTTTAATCCGATTCATTTCATTGTTAAAACGTTCTTTACTAAATGGAAAATTGACTAACCTATGAGTTAAGAAATGAAATGCTGCCATTTTGTGTTGAAGGCAATGAAATGAGTCGGATGTTATATTCCTATCAGTATTAGTAAATTTCCTATAAATACCAAATTCTAATTTATCGTTATTTCTAATAACTAACGTGTCGAGAAAAGCTAATTGCCCATTGTCCTCCTTTTCGTACGTAAAATTAACGGAAGGATATTTATTGTTTAACGATTCTAAAAAAGTGTCCAAATTTTTTGGTTTAGTATCAAAAGTAGCAAATATATCGTATACGTATCTACACCACACCCTTGGGAAATACTTGAGTTCTTTTTTGGAATTGGGTTTCTAATCTACCCATAAACAAATTTGCAAGGAACGGAGATAAGCAATTGCCCATCGCAGTTCCCTCAAGTTGTGTATAATATTTATTGTTGAACTGAAAAAAATTTTGATTCATACATAATTTTGTGAGAAGCAAATATTCATCAATAATTTCTTTCTTCAAATTATTGATTTCAAGTAGTTCCTTTAGGTACTCTAAAGCTAGTGGTATGGATACACTAGGAAACAATGAGCTTACATTAAAGGATATTAAAATTTCACCTTCTTTTAAGTGAACATTCTTAATTTTATCTAAGTATTCTCGTTAGAATAGTAGTTAGTAACCTAAAAGTTATCGTACGAGATATTTAATTTGCTGAATTCTTCTAATAACCATTTTGAAATATTGTACGTTGGTGATCCAACAGCTGAAACAATAGGGCTCATTGACTTCCCAGGTATATGGATTTTGGGAAGGCAATACAGTTTAGATAACTGTGGGTTAATATGTGTTAATTTAAATTTTAGTTTATCGGACACAAGGTTTTTACACTGTTTCAAGGTATTTTTTACTTCTGTTATCATTTTTGATAACGAAACGCGCGTCCAGAACGTAACAAGCTGTGGTGTAGTGTGGTTAGAACTCTTGTATGTTGATCTTTACTGTGGGGATAATATCACATTATGAAGGTTTTAGTAGACCGACGTTGACCAACATAGTCCAGATTCAAATGAAGGCTTTAAATTTCAAACGACATTTCAAAAAGAAAACGAACGGAATCAACAACAACCATTTCCACAGAATAAAAACATTTATTTAAAATATAAGATACAGGATGACGTAAATTAGCCAACATAGACATAGACAAAAATATAATAACAAGGAAGCTCAACCTCAATGGGTATTTAGTAAACAGGTGATCGAAGGCGACCATAATTAATTTTAAATCATAAAGTTTAATATTTTACGTTAGATTGCTCTATGGTGTGATGCATTAAAGAATATGTTAATATTATACGAGGCAGAGTCAAATGAAAACTTTAAAATAGCTGTTAAACAAAATGTATTGAAGCAATGTTAAAAATAAGTATGTCATTTTCGACGTGTTTTCCATTACGCCTTATGCACTTTCTCTACCGTTTTAGAAGTGATTCAATACCCGAAGAAAAAAAATTCATTACTTTGAAGTTTTTTCCCACCTAATGCCTCTTTAAGTTGACCGAGTACATTATAATCGCCTTGTATATGATAATCGCTTTGGAGCGAGGTCAGGGAGATAAACCTTGAATGGTCGCCGAAGGTGCACGCGCAGTATGTGGCCGCGCGTTGCGTTGGTTCTGATGGCTGGCTTCAGATGGTACTTCAGAAGTTCTAAGTATGTAGCACTTGTAACAGTGACCCCACTAGACATGTAGTTCTACAAAATTACCTCATTTGCGTCCCAAAAAAGAGTCAGCATAAACCTTCCTGCCTATAGCTGTATACGAAATGTTTTGGGTTCCGGCGAAGAAGGGTAGCGCCATTCTTTGCTAGTTTTCTTGGGTTCAGGTTGATGACAGTGTGCCCATAATTCATCTCCAGAGACCATCCTTGTCAGAAAAGCGTCTCCTTCTGCTTCATTCCGACGCAAAAGTTCTATACAGACATCAACGCGTCATTGTTTCAGCTTTGGGGTTAATTGCATTGGCACCCATTTTGCTAACGCATTATAAAAACTGGGGATATCGTGCATAATAACACAGAACCATGACTTATTTTCAAAACTGCGACGATCTCATCCAGGATAATTCGACGATTTTTTTTCACTAAGACTTCAACTGCCGAAATGGACTCAGGCGACTCAACACAATTTGCTTGACCAAGTCGGTGAGAATCAGCTACGGAAGTGAGGGGGGGGGGGGGGGCGCGCGCGCGCGCGCGCGCGCGCGCGCGCGCGCGCGCGCGCGCGCGCGCGCGCGCGCGCGCGCGCGCGCGCGCGCGCGCGCGCGCGCGCGCGCGCGCGCGCGCGCGCGCGCGCGCGCGCGCGCGCGCGCGCGCGCGCGCGCGCGCGCGCGCGCGCGCGCGCGCGCGCGCGCGCGCGCGCGCGCGCGCGCGCGCGCGCGCGCGCGCGCGCGCGCGCGCGCGCGCGCGCGCGCGCGCGCGCGCGCGCGCGCGCGCGCGCGCGGCGCGCGCGCGCGCGCGCGCGCGCGCGCGCGCGCGCGCGCGCGCGCGCGCGCGCGCGCGCGCGCGCGCGCGCGCGCGCGCGCGCGCGCGCGCGCGCGCGCGCGCGCGCGCGCGCGCGCGCGCGCGCGCGCGCGCGCGCGCGCGCGCGCGCGCGCGCGCGCGCGCGCGCGCGCGCGCGCGCGCGCGCGCGCGCGCGCGCGCGCGCGCGCGCGCGCGCGCGCGCGCGCGCGCGCGCGCGCGCGCGCGCGCGCGCGCGCGCGCGCGCGCGCGCGCGCGCGCGCGCGCGCGCGCGCGCGCGCGCGCGCGCGCGCGCGCGCGCGCGCGCGCGCGCGCGCGCGCGCGCGCGCGCGCGCGCGCGCGCGCGCGCGCGCGCGCGCGCGCGCGCGCGCGCGCGCGCGCGCGCGCGCGCGCGCGCGCGCGCGCGCGCGCGCGCGCGCGCGCGCGCGCGCGCGCGCGCGCGCGCGCGCGCGCGCGCGCGCGCTTGTTTTTAAATTTGTTGCTCCATTCATATACTTGCTGCAGTGACAAACATGAATATCTATATTGTAGTTTTATTTTAGGATGAATGTCAATGGGTGTTATTCCTTCATTATGGAAGAAACAAATAAAAGCAATTACATTTAGGAATAAAGTGTATTGGAGAAAAATGTTAAGAATAATGAGCAGATTTTGAAAATGGAATAATATGCGGGGTGTTGTATTTAAAATATTAATTCAAGATGGCGCGTAGCCGCCATTTTATAACTTTTAGCTATCATTTTTTCACAAAAAAATAGCTTTTTATCTCCTATTTAAGCCCTTCAAATTTCGTTGCGATATACGAGTTGGCTCAAAAATTAGTAGGGGGGGGAACGGACTTTAGACGGTCACTATATATATATATATATATATATATATATATATATATATATATATATATATATATATATATATATATATATATGTATATATATATATATATATATATATATATATATATATATATATATATATATATATATATATATATATATATATATATATATATATATATATATATATATATATATATATATATATATATATATATATATATATATATATATATATATATATATATATATATATATATATATATATCCTAGTGAAACGTTAAAATGTTTATTACTAAAAAATAATTATAATTTCCTCAAATTTTGCACAAAATCAAGTGTTAATTGGAATTATTTGGTTACATTTTGGTATGAATATAAGATGGCGGTGTGTGTCAATGTAAAAACTACTTATTGAATTTATTTTAAATTATGCCCAAAAATCAAGTATGGCATAGGTAAAAACTGGTAAAATATTGGTGGGAATCCAATATGATGGAATAAAATGGTGCCCAATAAAAATATTTGAAGAGATGTATATATGTCTTACTAAATGACTATTTACTGAACTATATTGGGTCACACATCACTATCCCTAATAAAAGGAAAGATTCTTTCCGGGTAAAGGAAATTTACCGATTTTTTAAACAGTTAAGAGAAAAACTTGAAATTTGACACACTTGAAAAGTAGACTTATCCCTTTTTACCAGACTGCGCTTGCAAAGGTGGGTAATGTGCTTATCAGTTTTTTCTGTGAGTATGTGGTGTTTGTTACCACCTAACGCTTGGATCGATTTTTAAAATTCATCTGTATCCCGCGAATGTTCTTAGATAGGTTTTCCGTTAAAGAAGGAAAATGACGGGATACCACGCTATTAAAATAAATATTTTTATACTTCATCGTAATAAGTAACAATTGCATATCTTACTTAGATGATTTAAAATATATATACATGCTTCGATAGTACACAGTCTGTCCTCAATATAAGAAACTATTTCAAGAAATATGTGGAAGTCAAAAGACTAACCTAATTTTAATGAAATGTAGATGAAACGATTGGGCGGAACTGAGGGACAATTTTGTGCAGCATGTATTTTTTTACTTCCACCATGATAGGTATCAAATTAAGTCCGTTAAGATCATTTTAAATATACCTACATATGCATATATTATATACAGGGTATGTGAAATACATGCAATTAATTAAAAACATATATAAGTGAGAGGCAAAGAGGGAAAATATCTTTCACATCACACGTTTCTAAGCAGTCGGATTTTTGTTTTTATTCTTTTTTAATTTAAACTTTATGTATAGACATTTTCAAGATTACGGCTGTGTGTAAATTTGAAACGTATAATACACTGCCTTGAAATTTGATATATAAACGGCCGGTTGCAGAAAGCTCAATTTAAGTTTAGAATGTTTAACGAAATGTCAAATTTGACGGCGAGTTCCTAGATTTCTATAAGTAGCTTGTCAAATCCAAAAGCTCGGTTAAATATTCTAAACAGCAGTTAACTGTTGTACACCCGACTAAAAGTGTAATTAACAAAAATCTAATTTTGCCATACTATAAGGTACCTACCCCTCTGGGGACAATCTATTTTTTCGTCAGGTTATTATACGAACTCTAAGAACTATTAGTTCGAACGATATACGAACTGTTAAAACATATTTATGTTTGAGTTAAAACGTTTTTTTATCTTCCTGGCTCAAAAATTAAGTCACGTACTCTTTACCTAACACAAAGTCCAATCGTAAATAATAATTATTTTAGTTGGCATAAACTAGATAACAAAATAACAAAAACATAACAAATTTGCTGACAAATAAATATTCGGACACACTTGAATCTTATAATTTAAATCGAACATTAATAAAAACTAAAAACTAAAGTCTTGCAATATTCGGGAGTGAAAGAGTCCCAAATTTACATAATTTTTGTCTTTTATGCCACAACTGTACGCTGAGTATCGTAACGTAATGTCTACTTCATCTGATGCCCTTTTAGGGCTACTCGATGGCCACGATAAAGGTTTTAAATTATGGTCCCCAAACCATTTTTTGTTGTTTTCGCAGTGTTGCAAGGCACCGTCTTGCTGAGATATGAAATTATTATTTCCAAAACTTTGTTCTCTTGTAGGAATCAAGCTTCGTGATAAAATTTGTTGCTACTTTTCTGCATTTAGAGTACCATCAATGAGTTCATATTTACCAACTCCTTTACTACTCATACATCCCCATATCATAACCCCCTGGGGAAAATTAACTGTGCGCTTTAGGTAGTCTTTATGAAATGCTTCTGATTTTGTACCAATCTAAGCCATATCTTACGAAGATAACATTACTCCATATTTCTGTTGTCCAAGATATTTTCGATTTTGCCCAATCCAAACATATTTTCTTTTGAATAGCTATTAGTAACGGTTTTTCCTCGACTTTTAAAAAAATTGGATAGAATAAAATTATTCATTTTTGTTTTACCACGAAAAATTACAAATCTACTTTATAAAAATTGTAACCAAACTTATGCAACCATAGACTATAGCATTCCCTGGAGATATGCAATTTTGCCTCGTGATTCTATTGGGCTTGTATTTCGGGTCAGGTGTTTCTATTAGTTCCGCAAATTTTGACCAAAACACGACGTTCTCTATCAGTCATTCTACGAGGTCGGTCTGAACTTTTGCCATGAACATTAACACCAGCTGTCTCTCTATATTTTTTAATAATATATTTGACTGTTGATTTTGCAACATTTAAGTCATTTGAAATTTCTTGCACTGACTTACCACTGCAGTACAGATATGTTGTAATTTCTCACACTTTTTTATTCGTTGCACCATTACGCGCCATTTTCTTAAAAATTTATAGGAAAACATGGCAGATAAAACCTAAGCTCACAGCTGTTGACCCACGCACACTAGATCTATCAGTAAGTGCGTGCATAATATTGATTTTAATTTCAATAAAGTTTAGCGTGCAAATATTTATTTGTCAGTCAGCAAATGTGTTATGTTTTTGTTGTTTTGCTATCTAGTTTATCCAAAATAAAATAACTTTTCCTTACGGTAGGACTTCATGTTAGGTAAAGAGTATGCAACTTGACAAAGAAAACAGTTTAAATCAAACATAAATATGTTTTCTAAACATTTCTTACATCGTCCGAGCGTATAGTTGTTAGGGCTCGTATGTCTTAACAAAACATTTCTTGAGCCAATAAGTATGTGTGTAGCGAGGAAGGGGGATAAAGGAGAAAGAGTAGGTTATTATAAAAATATCTTGTTTCATATGGTTTTCGGAGTTGTTAGAGGCACACAATTCAATTTCACTATTCTTTTTCATTTTCATAACATGTATTGCTTATTTTCAATAAATACAAATAGATGGCGATTTTTATATAATATTAGTTACCGTAATTTCTGCAGAATTCTCTTAGTAATTGATTATTTTTTTAGAGATCAGCAAAATTTTAATCCAGGTTTTAGCCTCGGAAACTTTAGAACTAACCTTTACAATAAAACTTCATACAAATAGAACAAAAACGATGAAATTTTTTTTATAAAAAACTAAAACCGACTTAGAAAAAAGCTCTAAAAAGTAAAAAATAATATTATTGGTTTTATTTTTTAATACATTTTTTTATCTTAGTTTGCATACTCTATTACAACAAATCTATTCGTTATATATTAACTTACGAATTCTCGTAAACATCAGGTTTAGCCATTCGACTAGGTATCAATTTTAGTTTAAATTTCCCAAAATTTGTAAAGTATTAATTAAAAGGATCCCTGTAATTTATCTATTCGCTTCATAGGCTTAACCAGAAATAGAATAATGAAATAACATTAACTGGAAAGCAGAGTTGCTGCGTTTAACTGTTTTAGTTTTAACCACAATTGTATCATCATTCTGAATCCGCAAATAGTCCCTGCAGTCAGATGATGGCTTTTTTTTTAACGGTATATTGAGTTTGCCGTGGATTGAAAGGGATGACATAACTAGATTAGATGATTTAGCTGAATTGTGGTCAGGACTTTACGATGCAATGGGGAAATCTATTTGTTACCTCCTACAAAATTGATCCGTTTATTGCTAATAGCATCATTGAAGTTACATTACAAAATTGACTTAATTGGTTATTTGTAACATTTCAACACTGATGCTCCATATTTAAAAATAAGGTTACATGGAATTTTACCTATCAAATATGAATTCTTTAGTTAAGGAAGGGAGGGTCGTATATTTGCATATTATATATCACAAAACGCACCAGTTCGTCAATATTACCTGGGAATTAACGTAAACAAAAAGCCACCATAATTATTATTATACTGTCATTAGTCTGCTGAAATTCAACAGGCATTTTAGCTTTAAAATTATACCTTAAAAATTTAAAATAAATAGTGGAACCCCCTTCAAAACAAGTTGAAATTCACAAATCACTTCTTTGCGATCTAAATATTTTTAGGAGGATATCTATTAAATAGTATGTACAATATTTAAAGAGACTCAAATCAACTTCTAATAATAATCCTATAATGAGAACCCTAGCATAATAAAACTATAATTATTGAAAAGATGCTTAATTCCAACCAGAACTTATGTCGCGATCATGACCTTAAAAGCAAAATTAATAGCAGCCATTTAACCTAAACTCAAACAACGAATATATGAACGATAATACGAAATGGTAAAATATGGGAACCGGAAATATCAAGTCGTAAATGGTTACCAAAGCCCTACGCCACCCAGAAAGGTGAATACATAACATTTATTAACGTTGTAATAAAAATATATTTAATGTTTTTACAGAAAAGTAGCAAAAACTTAAAAGTTAATTCTATGTAAACTAAAAGTAAACATTGAAGCCAAACTTAACGTTTCAACCCAACAACTTAAATATCTTTTTGAAAAGATTCTGATAAAATACGTGAACAGATGCGTCTCACTCAATCTCAGAATCTCGAAAATAAAGCGCGTTTCTCATTATGCATTGATGCATAGATATGCATAGTATACATATCTTCTTAGCAAAGAATTTTGAGATTTTAACTAATGTTTTGGCGCACTAATGCATATGCGTTTACAAAAATATTGATGCACTCTGTTATATGCGGCATTTCGTTGACGGTAATATTTTTGATATTAATTAACGAATCGCACTGACACATGTCATCTCATCAGCAAGTTTTGTTTCGGTTGCTAAAAGAATAGAAACCGTCAATTTTTGATTTTAGGGGTACCCATATTTCCCCGAAAACCCCGAATTTCTGAGGTATTTTTATCACTTTAACTTTCACACGTGGCCGATATCTCGTTTTAAAGAGCTTTAAATTATTTTTCCAAAGACACCTTCATATTTTAAATTGGATTGATATGTTTTGAGAAATTAATGCAAACATTTCTTTATAATATTCAATTTATCAAAAGTGATAAGAGAAATGTGTAAACGCCACCAAAAAAGTCACTTGAACAACAAAGGGCAAGTAAAATATCATAGACGTTTTAACATTAGTTAGATAAATTGCTCAGTTTACTGACTTATTCTGTTGAAGATACGCTAGAAATTATGTCTCTCTTCTGTAGATGTAATCATTTTGCTAGGACTATAGCAAGATTGTTTAATGATAGACACCCCAAAAGCTGTGTTATCACATACGAACCTTAACGAATTAGGGTCAGTCTTAAATAATAATTTAAATATCGAAAATCCAGTTAGAAATAAAGCGGCTGACATGACCGTTATTGGGCTTATCACGATGAGCACCAGAAAACTATGAGTTTCGTGCACAATTTTACGGAAAATTTTAAATTTCATCCATACAAAACTAACATATTCAAGAACTCAAAAAAGTCTACAATTTTAAAAATTACCGATCCACAATTTCTCTATAACATTTGTTTTTCGGACGAATGTTCATTTTCCTTAACGGTACCTTAATACACGTAACTGTCAGTATTGGTTAGGCAGGATTTTTCGGAAAACACATACCCAGCACCCCGAAAAATCAAAAATTATTTAGATTGTTGGGTTATTCCTTTTACCTGGCAGTTTAACCAGCAAAATCTATTTAATGTTATTAGAAAATGCAGTTGATTCAGTAATAGCAGATGTTTTCGGAGAACCTAATGGATATCGCGCACAAAACTTGACTTTTCAGCAAAAAGGTTATCCGCCACACTACGCTGTGCCCGTGAGGCAATATTTGTCTAAAAAATTTCCAGATTTAACTCCACTCTAGTTTTTTTTAGGGGTTTTTTAAAGTCAAATATTTAATCGTTACAGCCAAATTCCTTGGAATACCGTCGGCGGCTTATATACGAATGCATACAGATAATACCGCAAGTATTTTAAATTGTCCAAAAATACTTTGAACAGATGTTTTATAGTTGTGTGGATCTTGGGGGATTGACATTTGCAACATTTACTGGACGTAATTTCTCGAAAAATATAAATCTAAATTCAAAAATATAGGTCTCGTTGGAAAGAGAATTTAAAGTCGTTTGAAATAAGATATCAGTCGATACCCCTTTCCATTTAGGATTTTGAGAATGAGTGACATCCTCGCTAGGGGATGAATGTTAAATTGATAAAAATTCCTAAAAAATGTGCCAATCAAAAGTTGATGAGTCCGAGCGCATAATTTGTAAATTGAATTTGATAGACTTTCATGTACATAAATTGGATAATATAAACTATACACATAAATATACGGTTAATAAACATGTTTGAAGACAGATAATTTAAAAATAAAAAATATTAAATTATACATGAAACATATTTTGTATTATATTCTTCGCTCATTTCAATAAATGTTGCTAATTTCAACAGGGCATACTTATTTTATTTCTTAAAGAAAGAAAAGAAGCTGTTTCTCAAGTGACAGATGCTATCTTTGGCCACTAATAATTTTAATGGCAATTTGTTAAGTTACAAAATGATACAATAAGGTGTGTTTTTAAAAGGCGTACGGTAAGTTGAGTATTAAAACCGATGGTGTCTCTGCTAACTATAGGCATGGCGGTGGTGGAGTTCGAAGCAAGAGAAGACCGATTTTTGCAGCTGGTGATAAGTAGGAAGAAAGACAAAGCGATTATCCAGTGGCTTTTGGAAGCGGGCGTGTAATATAATAATAATAATAATAATAATAATAATAAGACGTTTATTATATATGGGGGATTGTTACGGATAATGATCGTACATGTATATTTTGCCGATGATTGTGCCTTTTGCGCCGATGGCTTCATCAAGCAGCTATAATTAATTCAAACTAATGGAACAAATCATATGGATTGGCTTTGAATATCTGTTAAAATATTTGCGCCGTGA
The DNA here is from genome assembly GCA_030620095.1 of Kuschelorhynchus macadamiae. NCBI lineage: Eukaryota > Metazoa > Arthropoda > Insecta > Coleoptera > Curculionidae > Kuschelorhynchus > Kuschelorhynchus macadamiae. Next base: position 143,654 of record JAUTXW010003566.1, read on the forward strand.
AACATTCTCTTTATAGGCTTTTTAATTAGTTGTACATTAACTTTTTAGTAAGGGGCTACGAAACAAATGTTAACGAACAATATTTGTGTGTCTTTTACACTATTTACAAAATTGCGTTTCGGTCTAGGCATAATAACGAAGCAATAGGTAATGAATTAAAAAGTGATATTATTTTTGATAAAACATCATGCCTTTTTTAAGTTCTGACCCTGTATATCTCCTTTGGTAATAACAATAACAGCAAAAGACAAAACGCGCCTAGGGTTATTAGTAAAAGGTTTTAAAAATAAATGTTACAGATATCATTGTAGAAAAATAAATTCCATTAAAATCATTAATAGCCTAAGTTAGCTCCCATCACCTGTCAAATAGATTATTTCCTTTCTATAAGAAATAAAAAAACTATGCCCTATTGAATTGAATGAATGTATATATATATATGTATATATATATATATATATATATATATATATATATATATATATATATATATATTAAATAAAACATTAATTTTGTTCAGTTTCAAAGTGATTTGGAATCTTGGCCCTGGCACGGCATTTATGAAATTCACGATGTTGATAGGAAAATCGATTTTTTGAATAACAGTTTATTATCGATATTTGATATTCACGCTCCACTCAAAACGTTCAAAAGAAATAAAAATTATAAATATTCACCTTGTATTACTGATAATATCAAGCTCTTACAAAAAATGCGCAATAATGCCTTAAAAAAATTTAAAAATACTAAAAATCCTAATGACTATTCGTACTATAAACAACTTAGAAACTATACAACTTTTGCAGTTCGTAGTGAGAAAAAAGCTTATTTACGGAATAAATTTAATAATTGTAACAATAAAGAAAAGTGGGCCGAACTTAAAAAACTAAATGTTAAGAAATCTAAAAATATTCCCATCCCAGTGCATCTCTCAAATGTTAATGAGTTGAACAATTTTTTTATCACTGCAGCAAAAAATTCTCACTCTCCAAAGCCGGATCTGTTAAATTTTTATAAGAATAATATTAAAATTAATTGCCATGATAAATTCGAGCTTAATGAAGTAGACGAGGCTCAAGTATTTAAAATAATCTCATCTATAAAAACCAATGCTAGGGGGTCTGACAATGTAAATATTATTTTAATTCAACTGTGTTGTCCTTTTATTATTCCTTTTCTTACTCACATTTTAAACGAATGCATAAAAAAATCCTATTTTCCAGATGCGTGGAAACATGCACTTGTTCATCCGCTGGCAAAGGTCAGACAACCGAAAGAGTTTAAAGATTTGCGCTCCATTAGTATTTTACCCACTTTTTCCAAAATCTTAGAGAAAATTGTCGAACTACAAACTCGTGAGTTTGTTAACATGTATAACATTCTTCCACCTAAACAATCGGGATTTCGAAAAGACCATAGCTGCGCGACTGCTATGTCAGACGTTGTTGATGATTTATTGCGAGCTTGGGATGACAATAAATTAAGTGTCTTAATTCTCTTAGATTATACAAAAGCATTTGACCTTTTAAACCACGATTTACTTTTGTCAATATTACATTACGTTGGCTTTTCAAATAAGAGTACACAATTTTTTTCATCGTTTTTACATAATCGCAGGCAGCAGGTGGTTCTGGGAAATTTAATCTCTAATGTTGAACAGGTGATGGTGGGCGTGCCACAGGGAAGTATTTTGGGGCCTCTTTTATTTACTATTTACACAAGTCAATTTACTTAGTGCCTAAATTTTTGTAAGTACCATTTATATGCTGATGATACACAGCTTTATTGCGCTTTTCAACCCAGTGACTTGAGAATGGCAAATAGGCTAATAAATACAGATCTTACAAATTTAATAAACATCTCCAATGATCATCTTTTAAAAATAAATCCTTCAAAATCATCTGTTACTGTATTTGGTGGGGAACCACATAGAAATTTGTGCTGTGCCAGTCTTTCTGTAGAAATAAACAATACACCTCTAGTTATAAACACTGTGTCTAAATCACTAGGGATCCTTATCGACTCTAATCTTCGCTTTCATGAGCATGTTTCAAATAAATTTAAAAAATCTTATACTGCCTTAAAAATGATTTATAGTCAACGACACTGTTTGCCGCAGGATATCAAAGCAACTCTGTGTGATGCTTTGGTGTTATCATATTTTAATCATTGCGACAGTGTGTATGGACCCTGTCTAGATCAAAATGACACAAGACGAATACAAAAGGTTCAGAACTCATGTTTACGTTTGATTTTTGGAATTCGAAGAAGAAATCGTATCTCACATAAATTAAAAGAACTAGGCTGGTTAAACATGTTTAACAGACGCAAACTACATTTTGCCTGTTTTCGCTATAAAATCATAAAAATTAAAACCCCAACATATTTATACAACAAAATTCAATTTAGAAAAAATACTCATCGATTAAACCTTAGAAACGCTGAAACTCTAACTATTCCAAGGCACAGAAAAGAACTGTTTAAGAGATCATTTTCTTACAATGTAGCTTATTGTTTGAACTCTTTGGGAGCAAGTCCATTTACCCAGACCTGTGCTACTTTTAAGAACCACGTTAGGAGATCGCTTATCGCCAACCAATAAATACTGACTTTGCACCTCCCCCCCCACTCCCCCCCACTCCCCCTTCACTCCCCCCCACTCCCCCCTCTCTCTCTATTTTTGTTTCTCCTCGTTACTTCTTATATATATTTTTTCCTTTTTGTTATTTAGATATTAAGTTTATAAGGTAATAATATTAGACATATGTTTATTATATGATGTACTATAATATGCCAACAGGGGCTAGTTAAATTTAAACATATATAATTTTATTAAGGCCTAAACAGTATCTGGATTTGTATCTAGATGTCTGCAATGACATGGCCTATTATTTTCTTTGCAAATATTAAATTTAAAAAATTGTAATTGTAAACCTTTTGTTCATTTGCTTTTGGAAAGTAATAAATTTATTTATTATTATTATATATATATATATATATATATATATATATTTATACAGCGCGTGTCTTGAAAAGTTCTTAACAAATGGAAAACTTTTTTGTTTTTCATTTTATGAAAAATGTTACCCTTCATAAAAGTTCTGCTTCTTCCAAAAATATTGTTAAAATTACAAAACTTAAAAAATGTTGAACAAGGTTGCCAAAATTAGTTGCCCGAAAAGAAAACTACCCATAAGTTTAGTTTTAGAGCAAAATGCCATAAGAGAGTTATTCTGAGTTGTGTACCGAACTTTGTTAAACCTGTCTGGAGTTGTCTTCTTCACACCATTGTCTCATTTGCTCAGCAGCCCTGAAAGAGTCCCCAGACAACCTTTCCCAATCAGGTGCATACGACAAGATAGAGGTATCGTCAGCATATTGACATATTTCTCCGGCATTGATGTTATCACCGACCCCATTCACATAGACTAGAAATAGGTTAGGCCCCAGGATTGAGCCCTTTGGGGCACCCTGCCTCAGTCCTACAATTCTAGGATACCCCCGGTTTCCTCGACTGGTCACACAGACCCCCATCTCACGGTCAGACATGTAAGACCCTATCTGCACAAACACACCTGATTCCGTACCTGTTAAGTCTGTTTATCAGTACCGTATGGCCATTGTGTCAAAGGTCTTAAAAACATCAAAATACAACCCTGTTAGTTTTTGGTTTTTGTCATTTTTTTCAACTATATAGAGTTTTGAATATTGCTACTTCGGCTGATTTACCAGAGGTAGAGCCGAACTGAGGCTACGAGTATATTAAATTGTTTAATAAAATTTCTTAGTCGGCTGTACATTGCTCTCTCAGAGACCTTGGACACAGAAGGTAAAAATGATACAGGCCTAGAGGGGCAACTTTGGCTTTTTTTAAGTAATTGGGAAAATGTCCCATTTCAAAAGAAGTGTTTATAATATTGCCCAATGGTCTGCTAAGCGGCTCCCGCCACATACTTTAAAATATATAATAGCATCTTATCTAATCCCGATGAAAATCTATTTGAAAGACTCATGGTAATTTTAAAAATGTCAAGTTCCTTTTTTGGATTTAAATAAAGAGTGTTATTGTAAATCTTATCTGTTAATATGGAACGTGAGCTTTCACGGCTGTGGTCAAGTAAGAATGTGTTTCGACCTCGTCAAGTAAAGATCCGCGGAAATGCCTCGTGCAATCGAAGGCGAAACGTCGGAAAGTGATTCCATTTTGAGACGCTCTAATCCCAAGAACCATGATTTCTTATCTGTTAATGTTATATTTTCTGTCTTATCGGTCAAGTAGGGGAAGCTTCAATTGCCTATTGAAGCCTTCCGCAAGCTCGCTGGGGTTCTCTATACAATTATCAAGATTACTTTTTAAAGAAAATATTTGATTGTTTTTTTGTTTGTTTATTTGTGAGTTGAATATCACTAAACTGATTTGACTTGTTTTTCGAGTGTTTTATTCTATTATCATTGACAGATTTTCATAGTTTGACAAATATCATATATATTGCCTTCTCTCATTGTTGTACTGTTTATAAATTACGGGTGAGTCTGTTTGATTGTACCAGACATATAGATCTTTAACATGTTTCGAATATTTTTTAATATCAATAGCGAGCCAAGTGTTCGGCGCCTCCTTTAACCTAAAAGAACTAACTGATATACCAAAATAGTAAGAAAAATATTAAATAATACTATATTTTAAAACATCCTTCCAGGTTTCTTGAGTAATCAAACGCATGAAATGTGAAATATTATCTTGTGTGTAAAAACTTTTTTTAATAAAATTTGCCCTTTTGAAAAGTTGATCATAATGGTCTGTCATCTCGGTTATGTAAACCTGAGGTATGCATGAGAATTTAAACTTAATAAAATTTGAAAAAATGTTGTCTCTTTGAGTTCCAGTGCAACCAGATCCTTGTCTTGTTATCCCTGATAATCTGGGTTCCAAACCGTAACTAAGAAAGATTTTGAGTAACTGAATTTGCAATGTTATTCCAGCGTCCAAAATTTATATTATAATCGCCCGCCTATGATAAAAGATTCTATCCGGAGAGAATAGTTCCCCGAAGGCGACCTATAGATACATATAGAAATAATATCTATATTACCAATAATAAATTGAGAAATACCAAATTCATAGTCTTTTTTTATAGGTGAAACCAGTTCTATGTTCAAATGGGCCACATGGATGCCCTTTTTTCCAAAAGTAGCTGTGCCTCCACCTTCGTATACAAAAAAAGCTTTGCAGGTTGTAGTATTCTAAGCTGACTGGCTTTATTTCACCATTTTGGGACCAATATTCTGTTATTAACAAAACATTAGGATACGTTTCCTGCAACAGTATTTCCAACTGGAGGATTTTGTTGTTGACGCAGTGCATTCATCGAAGTATTATCCACTGTCTGTTTTTTGCCTACAAAATTACGACCCTTAGAGAAGTTGAACCTCACATATGCTTTCCCCTTAGACCAAAAGGACACATTGTAGACTGTATCTTATAGCTCCGGTTTGATTCCGGCAATAAATCGTCGTTTAGTTGTATTTTTTTCCTTAGGCAAGCAAAGCTTAACACTTACATCGTATAATTGTGCCACATATTTCTTCACAATTTCTTTAGTCACCGATTCCTTGACCTTTGATACGACAATCCATTTTATGTCCGGATTTCCAAAATTTGGCTTTGTTCTAAGATTTCCCGATTTTGACCGATCTTTGGAGTAGTAGGAGTGACAGCCACCGTACCTTCAATATCATCCGATATAGTCAACGTCGGCAATTTTTTGTGAGTTTGTTTACCATGTTTATCTTTGTTTACCAGTTTTCATGTTTTCTTGTTGATTTTCCATGTATAACGCTAGTTCTACTCACATATTAAAAATTTGTCTTGCATTAATAGTACTTTCTCTTCAAGTTCTTTGATTATTTTGAGCAGAAATACCGTTTCGGAACCCGTTGACATTACGTCAGGTTCGGCAGGGTCTTTCGCAACATGTTTACTTATTGTGTTTTTTAGGCCACTAGCTGGCACTAAACAGGCATGGTGAAAGAAATTCATTTGGCACATTTAGCCACACACACCACTATTTTATTGCAATGTTGGCACAATATTTCGCTATTTTTTCTAGCACGACTTGGAGCTACTTCTTTACACAATCTTGAATTATGATTTGATTTATTATTTAAAAATGGTAAACATACTAAAAAGCATTGTTAAAATGCGTCTATTCAGTAATGTCTGTTCAAATATTTCCTTCTTAAACAAGTTTAATGGTAAGTTACCGCTGATTTCATGAATTAAAAACTTAAAGATAAATGAATCCTTAAACTACCAATTCATAAAAATAAAACCTCGACGACACCTACATACAGAGTTTTCTTTTCAATTCTCTGTGCAATTTGTATAAAGTATAGGACTTTTAGTTAAGTTATGTGTGATCGCAAAGAAGTTGCAAGTTTATGTGAAAACGACGCCTGGTATGTCACGAAATTTAACTCCATAGATAAATTTAAAGACGGCAATATCTTATTTCGTCATAGTCACAATGTGACTCTTGAACCTGCTTTTTATTACAGGGATAAACACTTTCCTCAATATGGGTAGAATATCGTGGATAATAAGTATTTTACGGGAAATGATTTTTTAATAAAATTTAAGGTGTTTTTTTTTAGGCATAGAACTAAACTAGTCAACAAAAAATTGGGACAGAATGTTTTCCATCGCTTCTTAATGTGCTGTAAGTTAATAACAGGTAAAAGGTTTTCAATTTGCTTTTCAGAATTTGAAAGATTGATTCATCTACATTTTGCCCGGTTATACCAGTTTATGTTATTTCCAGTTTTTATAGTAAATAGTGTTTTAAACAAGTTGATGTAAAAATTTAAAAAACATAGGGGTGTGCCAATTTGACACTTAATATTTTTCCCATGATACTGGGACTCAGAATTAAAATTTAATATCCCCGAACGCTTTTGCCAGTTTTTCCAAGCCACCTTTTCTTTCAAAAAATGTTTTTTTGGCATCATGTTATAAATGTTAATATAGCTAGTTTTATCCGTTGTTATTTTCAGGAAAAAAAATTATAATAACTTTAAAACATGTCTTACGACGGATGTAAAAATTCAATGCATTAGAATGCGAAAAACCTTCTAACACATAAATGTGTCAGTGTCAAGTCGACGCATTTATTTGTCGACTTTCTCTGCTGTCTTTAAAAATAAAGGTATCAAACCTGACACCCATAACCCCCAACCCCCCAGAGTCACTTTTATTTAAGTAATATTATTGAAGACCTTTTTTTTTGTCGTTGAAATTTTTCGTTGTCTCAAAATAAATATGGGGAAACATAATGGCGATCTAGTGAAATGTTAAAAAAAATTATTAAAAAACTACTTATACAATATATGTAAAAATTTGCATAAACATCAAGTATTATGATGAAATCAACTGGTAACATTTTCGTACACATTCAAGAAGGCGGAACAAAAAGGCGGCTTAATGATTGTTTAAAAATTCAGCCTGAAAAAAACTGTTTAATGGGTTGATTTCAAATTATGTGCCATAACTATTTGTGGTATAGCGATCAACTAGTAAAATGTGGTACTAATTTAAGATGGCCGAACAAAATGGCAGCCAAATATAATGTTTGTTATCGTGAAAAAATCACCCTCTCAGGTTTCACATATCCTCACGTTTTATTAATTTCCTTGGTCGGTCTGTCTGTCTGTCTATCAGTTCGCGGCAGAGCTTAAAAATTACTCACCCGACTCACTTCAAATTCTAATCAAAATTAAGGGTCATATCTGAATAATCTGGTAATATTTTGGTAATAGTCCAATGTGGCGAAACAAAATGGCGGCCTAGAATAGCCCTCTTGTAGATGCTAGACTTCGCCTTGTACTTACGTATAAATAAAGACGTTTTTAAATTTGAATTTGATATATGGGGATGACCTGGTAACATTTTGGTAAACATCAAATATGGCGAAACAAAATGGCGACCTAGTGAAAATAATAAAAAAACTACTTATCCAATTTATCTTAATTTTTTCACAAACATCAAGTATTCTGTTAGAATCAGCTGGTAAAATTTTGGTGCGAATCCAAGATGGTGGTACAAAAGGCGGAATAATAAATTATTTAAAAATTCACCCTGAAAAACTACTTAATGGATTAATTTCACAAATTGGGTAGAATAACTAGTTGTGGTATAGGGATCAACTAGTAGAAACGTGTTACTAATTCAAGATATCGGAACAAAATGGCGATCAAATAAAATGTTTGTATTCGTGAAAAATCACTTTCTCAGGTCTTACATATCTTCACGTTTTAGCGTCCCTAGATGCCAAAAACAACGTTTTATCAATTCCTTCGGTCGGTTTGTCGGTCTGTCTGTCTGTCAGTTTGCGGCATAGCTTAAAAACTACTTACCAGATTAACTTCATAGTTTGGATCAAAAATTAAGGGCCATATGGGGATGACATAATAATATTTTAATAAAAATCCAATATGGCAGAACAATGTTAAAAAATTGTTACAAAAAAAAATAATTTATCTTATTTACTTCAATTTTTGCACAAAAATCAAGTGTTACCTACATAAGAATGAACCGGTAACATTTTGATATGAATCTAAAATAGCAAAACAAAACAGCGGCTTAATAAGTTCTTTCAAAAATCAGCCTGAAAATAGCATACTTATTAAATTAATTTCAACCTGGAGTCCTTTTCTATGTGTGTTAGTAAAGAAATTTTATTTAGTTGACTTTAAATTTTGCAGAAAAATATAAAAATGAGATAAACTGGAACGAATTCAACATGACGTAACAAATGGTGGTATGTGTCAATGTAAAAACTATTTATTGAATTTATTTAAAATCATGCCCAAAAGTCAAGTGTGGCATAGGTAGAAAGAAACTGGTAAAATATTGGTTGGAATCCAATCTGATGGAACAAAATGGCGCCCAATAAAAATGTTTCAAAAGAGAGTGTATAACACATACATAATGTGACTATGTACAGAACTAAATTGGATCACACTTCAATAATCCTAACAAATGAAATAAAAAAAATAACGAGGAAAGTTCCGGGTAACGGAAATTTACCGATTTTTAATTTTATTTATGAGAATTTTATTTTAGGGGTCAGGCCTAAACCTAGTATAAGGGTTAGTACCGACTCTGGGTGCGTGTATTAGTCGTGTGCCTGACCCTGTTGCCTGTTGATTAACAAATGGCTGCTAGTCCTATACATTTACTTTCGACCCTGTTTTACTTATGTTGTCTTTCCGCTGCTTGAAATTCTGGAATTAATTTTTTCAACCATGTTTTTAATTTCTCTAGCGCGAAATTATGGATTTTTCATATTTCAGCTATTATATCCTTTATCGCGTTTAGCCCCGACATTATGAAAATCATATTTCACTGCATCAAATCGAAAATATATTAAAACTGAAAAAAATTATTAATTATTTCATACATTATACTATTTTATGCAAAATATTCTTAGAATATTGCTTTATTTCTTAGAAATTTGAAAGAAAAAGTAGTTGTTTAAAAGTCAGTACAGTCACAAGTTGAATTCTTTGCCCACCCCTATAAAATTAGTATTATTAAAATGTGAAGATTGAAAAGTTTTTTGTAGTTATATCGTATGATTCAATGAATACTTTATATTCATATCAAAATGTTATCAGTTTATTTCTATGTAACACTTATATATATTATTAGTCTCCTCCTCACATGTAAATTGAATATGTACATTAAAAGAGTTAAAGATCTCAAGAGCCACCTCAATTCTACCCCCAGGAAGTGTGAGTAAAAGATCGTCCACGTATCGTTTGACGAACGATACGTGAAAGGGCATAAGGTCAAGGCAATAATTTATTAAATCATCCAGTACAAAGTTTACTTAAATTGGAGAGATAGTAGACCCCATAGCAGTACCAAAAATTTGTTTATAGTAAGAGTTATTAAATAATATTTGAGTTAAAAATAAATTTCATTAAGTTTTCAAAAGTTTTAAAGTCCAGACCAGAAAATTGGGAGATATGATCCCAGTGATTTTTCAGGCTGTTTAGTATAGCGTTTAATGGAAGGTTGGTAAATGGCGAGACAACATCAAAACTGACTATTACATAGTTGTTAGGTAACTGATAATTATTGACAAAACTGCCCAAAAAAAAAGAGTTTCTTACACAATAATTATTGTTTGTGTCATACGCACGTGTCAGAAACTCGGTGATGTACGATGCTTGTGCACCATTAGGGCAGTTAATAGCTGACACTATTGGCCTCATAGATGGTGTAGGTTTATGGATTTTAGGTAAAGTGTAAAATCTAGAAGCTAGTGTTATAGGTAGTCATTTTCTAATGCCCTTGTCTTTAGGTTGTTTAACTAACTTATTTGCTTTCAGCTGCAGTGTATAAGTAGTGTTGCTGTTTAGTTTTTTGTAATATTGTGTATCATCTAATAATTGTTGACTTTGTGTGAGGTAATCTTCCTTATACATTGCAACAGTAACATTTCCGTTATCACTACGTACGATAAATAAATCTGTATGGTCTTTAAGGAAGAGCTTAGTATTGTCAAAAATTTGGTTAAGATGTGGGTTAATGTTATAATCTTTGTGAATAAAATTGGTTAGAACATTAGTAAACTGAGCCCTAAAGCAGTCTTTCTGTTCCCTGATTTTCTACGTGACCTTTCACACTTTTCCTCTTAATTAATAACCATTGTAAAATAAGCATATTACTATGTACACATTTTCGCTAATTAGATCGAATTTAGTTGAGCATTGTATACATACTAGTGTAAGATAGGCAACAATTTTGTGTTGTGCCTTCCAACTACCAATTTAGTAAACTCTCTGTTTCTTTCTTCTTATTAGAAATAATATTGCATCTCTCTCACTTATGTCTCCTCTAATTTCGCATTTAAAATTCCCAATGATCGACATGTTTTAAAAGTTTTTAAATTCTTATTTCGCTATTAATATTTTAAATTTTAAAATTTTTAAATAAACAGAATGATGATTTGGTGCAACTAAATGGTGTCGTTTCCCGAGTATGTTTTTGGTGAGTTTAAATGTGTTATACTTACTAGTTAGCTTCTAACTTGTTTCGTTTTTTCAATTATTTGTACAAAAGACCTAAGGAAGGGACAAATTGATCCCGAAAGCTTGACAAAACAATAAAGGGTTCCACACCTTTATTTGGCCTTTTATATACATAAACTGCATCCCCACTAACTATATATATATATATATATATATATATATATATATATATATATATATATATATATATATATGTATGTATATATATATATATATATATATATATATATATATATATATATATATATATATATATAGTTACTAGATTTTTCTTGGGTTATAAGTTCATAGCATTAAAACAATTCTCAAAAATTATTAGTCATCTATTCATTTTAAAATTTGACGTTTCGGCAGGTGGCTCCGTGCCTTTCTCAAAAATACTTTCTAAAATAATTTAAATTAGAGAACCTACACACTTTAGTAAAACAAGACAGACTTACCATGAAACGTAATTAAATTATCCAAAGGTGTTTAAAATCACAAAAGACACGACGCTGATCACGTTATTTGGACAAACATTTTTAACACTAAACATATGAAGGACGACGAACAGTTATTGACTGAAGAGCAGATACGTGTGATAGGTAGGATGTTATGGTTTTTTTGTTTTTTGACATTTTTTAAGTTTTTACCGGGCGGTTCAGAAAGTAATTTTATCTTGTCTAAGGTTATTATTTTTAAGTTTTTCAAATGTATGTGAGAAAATAATTAAATAATGTCAAAATAAATTTTGCTTACAAGGTTGATATCTTTTTTGTCGTTTACTGAGTTTTTATTTTTCTTAATTTCAATAGACTCGTAAACTTCCCGCTTGCGTTTGTTGTTTTCGGTTTTTAGAATTTTAGTTTCACTAAAACTAAATTTATGTTTTTTTTGGATTTCGTGTTTAGAAAGGGCAGTGGGATTCCTTTTATCATATTTATGAGAGTTAATTCTCGAACCTAAATATTGGCTGGTTTGTCCGATATAAACTCCAGCGCAATCTCCACACGGGATCTCATATATAACATTGCTTTTTTTCATTTAAGGTGTCTTGGTTTTTAGAGAAGTGAAATTTTGATTTAATAAATGGAAGCCTTTGTGTGCAACATTTATATTATATTTGTTAAATAGATGTTTAAGTTGCTCAGATAAACCTTTTATGTATGGTAGTGTTAAATAGTTATTAGTTTTGTTTGTGTTGGCTTTTGAGTTGTTCGTTTTATTGTAAAATTTATTAATTCTTTGTTTAAATACTTTATTTACTAATTGTTGGGGATATTTATTTTCGAAAAGAACTTGTTTGGCTTTATTAATTGAGTTTTCCCTAAACTCGACATCTGATAGCTGAATTGCCCTATCGGCTAATGCTATAATAACTGATTTTTTTGGAGAAAGTGGATGTTGGGAATTATAGTTGGTATACCTTGAGGACCAAGTCTTTTTTGTGTACCATTCTGTTCTGATGGTATCCTTTGTTTTATGTAAGGTGACATCTAAAAAGTTTATTTGATTTTGTTTTTCGACTTCGATGGTGAATTGCAATTTATCGTGATAGCTATTAAATTTATTTAGAGTTTGATCTGCATTATTTTGCGGAATCGCAGCAATGCAATCATCAACCTAACGGTAAAAAAAAGGGTAAATTAAAATTTAGCTGCGGTATTATGGTTTCTTCTAAATCCTCTAAAACTAATTGGGCAATTGCGCTTGAAATACTTGAACCCATGGCACAACCATCAAGTTGTTTAAAAATATCATCCTTGTAAAGGAAATATGTTGAGTTTAGAGTTAATTCTACGGCTTTTAGGAATTCGTTTAACGGCAAATCAGTATATTTTTTAATTTCATTCCACTTTTTTTCGATAATGTTAGTTGCAAAATTTATAGGAATATTTGTATAAAGAGATATAACGTCTAAAGAGATTAGTATGTGGTCATCTGGCAACTTAATATGTTTAATTTTGTTTTTAAAGTCAAATGAATCTTTAATATAGTAGTTGTTTTTATTTATAATATTTGATAGAATGTTTTTTAAAAATTTTGATAAAGAGTTTAAAGGGGACTGAATACATGATACTATAGGTCGTAAAGTTATACCCTCTTTATGGAGTTTTGGTAATCCGTAAATTTTTGGTGCAATTGCATTATTTATTTTTAGTTTTTTGGCAGTATCTGGGGAAATATATCCTTTTTTATCCCATTGGTCTATTAGTTCGTTGTTTTGTTTTTGTAACTGTTTGGTTGGGTCATTTTTTATTTGTAGGTAAGTTGTGTTGTCTTTAAGGAGGTTGTTCATTTTGGTATCATAATTATGCGTGTCCATAATAACTGTTTTATTTGATTTGTCTGGCTTCAATACGATTAAATTTGGGTTTTATTTAAGAAACGTTTGAGTTTTTTTTATATTTTTAGTTAGAGTTTTATTTTTATTTTCAAAGATATTTTTATTTTTATAGTTTGTTAATATATTGCATGTTTTTGTTCTTATTTCATCCTTAGTGGTATTGCTTAATTTAGTAATAGAATTTTCAACGTTACATATGATATCATTTATTGGTATTTGATTGGAATTTTCTAACGGTGCTGCAAAGTTGGGGCCTAAGCTCAATATTTCGTTGGCGTAATCGGGAATTGTAGTATTTGTTAAGTTTTCAACCCAATTGTTGTTAATGGTGGGTTCGATATTGTTATTTACGAGTCTATTGATTTTTTTAATGTTTTTCTCCCTTATTTTTAAGAATAAGCCTTCGGTTTTTTTCTTTGTTATATCTTTAAACTTGGTTAAAATATTAGTGTTAATTAGTTCATTAAGTTTTTCGTATTTTGATATTTCCTTTTCGATATTGTTTATATTTAGAGACGTGTCTGTAATCAATAAATTAAGTGTTTTTTTACGAAACTGCTCTATAATAGATGTTTTAAATTTACGTTCCATGTTTACATTATTAAAAGAGATGTGTTTAAGGTTAATATTTAAAAAGACAGGTGTGATATTGTCATTTTTACATCTTAATAAAAAAATTCTTCTATTTTTTTGAGTTACGTATTTTGTCTGGAGTTTAGAGTATAATTTCATGTGGGAAACAGCATCATTTCCATAAATAAGGAAATATATTTCACCCATGCTGATATATAGACCTTGAACTAATAGACCAATGGGATAAAAAAGGATATATTTCCCCAGATACTGCCAAAAAACTAAAAATAAATAATGCAATTGCACCAAAAATTTACGGATTACCAAAACTCCATAAAGAGGGTATAACTTTACGACCTATAGTATCATGTATTCAGTCCCCTTTAAACTCTTTATCAAAATTTTTAAAAAACATTCTATCAAATATTATAAATAACAACTACTATATTAAAGATTCATTTGACTTTAAAAACAAAATTAAAGATATTAAGTTGCCAGATGACCACATACTAATCTCTTTAGACGTTATATCTCTTTATACAAATATTCCTATAAATCTTGCAACTAACATTATCGAAAAAAAGTGGAATGAAATTAAAAAATATACTGATTTGCCGTTAAACGAATTCCTAAAAGCCGTAGAATTAACTCTAAACTCAACATATTTCCTTTACAAGGATGATATCTTTAAACAACTTGATGGTTGTGCCATGGGTTCAAGTATTTCAAGCGCAATTGCCCAATTAGTTTTAGAGGATTTAGAAGAAACCATAATACCGCAGCTAAATTTTAATTTACCCTTTTTTTACCGTTATGTTGATGATTGCATTGCTGCGATTCCGCAAAATAATGCATATCAAACTCTAAATAAATTTAATAGCTATCACGATAAATTGCAATTCACCATCGAAGTCGAAAAACAAAATCAAATAAACTTTTTAGATGTCACCTTACATAAAACAAAGGATACCATCAGAACAGAATGGTACACAAAAAAGACTTGGTCCTCAAGGTATACCAACTATAATTCCCAACATCCACTTTCTCAAAAAAAATCAGTTATTATAGCATTAGCCGATAGGGCAATTCAGCTATCAGATGTCGAGTTTAGGGAAAACTCAATTAATAAAGCCAAACAAGTTCTTTTCGAAAATAAATATCCCCAACAATTAGTAAATAAAGTATTTAACAAAGAATTAATAAATTTTACAATAAAACGAACAACTCAAAAGCCAACACAAACAAAACTAATAACTATTTAACACTACCATACATAAAAGGTTTATCTGAGCAACTTAAACATCTATTTAACAAATATAATATAAATGTTGCACACAAAGGCTTCCATTTATTAAATCAAAATTTCACTTCTCTAAAAACCAAGACACCTAAAATGAAAAAAAGCAATGTTATATATGAGATCCCGTCTGGAGATTGCGCTGGAGTTTATATTGGACAAACCAGCCAATATTTAGGTTCGAGAATTAACTCTCATAAATATGATAAAAGGAATCCCACTGCCCTTTCTAAATACGAAATCCAAAAAAAACATAAATTTAGTTTTAGTGAAACTAAAATTCTAAAAACCGAAAACAACAAACGCAAGCGGGAAGTTTACGAGTCTATTGAAATTAAGAAAAATAAAAACTCAGTAAACGACAAAAAAGATATCAACCTTGTAAGCAAAATTTATTTTGACATTATTTAATTATTTTCTCACATAGATTTGAAAAACTTAAAAATAATAACATTACACAAAATAAAATTACTTTCTGAACCGCCCGGTAAAAACTTAAAAAATGACAAAAACAAAAAAACCATAACATCCTACCTATCACACGTATCTGCTCTTCAGTCAATAACTGTTCGTCGTCCTTCATATGTTTAGTGTTAAAAATGTTTGTCCAAATAACGCGATCAGCGTCGTGTCTTTTGTGATTTTAAACACCTTTGGATAATTTAATTACGTTTCATGGTAAGTCTGTCTTGTTTTACTAAAGTGTGTAGGTTCTCTAATTTAAATTATTTTAGAAAGTATTTTTGAGAAAGGCACGGAGCCACCTGCCGAAACGTCAAATTTTAGAATGAATAGATGACTAATAATTTTTGAGAATTGTTTTAATGCTATGAACTCATAACCCAAGAAAAATCTAGTAACTATATATACACGGATGTTCAAGAAAAACTAACTCAAAACTATATATATATATATATATATATATATATATATATATATATATATATATATATATATATATATATATATATATATATATATATATAGTGGACAACACGAAATAGCGGGGTTGCAGCCTATTTTTTTTTTAAAGTTTGTTTCTAAAACTAAAAATCATCTGTCCAGTTCTTCCTTCTTGGACATTCACGAGGCCTGTAACTCCTTTGATTTGATCGGTAATATGCCTAGGGGTTAACCCAAGACGTCTGCACTGGAGAAGAAATATCTTCCTATTTTTCAGCGAAGCTAGTTTGATGTTGAGTTTTGCCCAGTTTCTCAAGTAATTTGCACAATTTAAACCATATGTAGTAGAAATTTCCTGGTAAAACCCCATTCCTGATTAACAGATTCTTTATAATTTCACGGCTGTTTGAAAATGAAATGGACAACAGGCTGCAACCCCGCTATTTCGTGTTGTCCATTTCATTTTCAAACAGCCGTGAAATTATAAAGAATCTATATGTATATAATATATATATATATATATATATATATATATATATATATATATATATATATATATATATATATATATATATATATATATATATATATATATATATATATATATATATATATATATATATATATATATATATATATATATATATATATATATATATATATATATATATATATATATATATATATATATATATATATATATATATATATATATATATATATATATATATATATATATATATATATATATATATATATATATATATATATATATATATATATATATATATATATATATATATATATATATATATATATATATATATATATATATATATATATATATATATATATATATATATATATATATATATATATATATATATATATATATATATATATATATATATATATATATATATATATATATATATATATATATATATATATATATATATATATATATATATATATATATATATATATATATATATATATATATATATATATATATATATATATATATATATATATATATATATATATATATATATATATATATATATATATATATATATATATATATATATATATATATATATATATATATATATATATATATATATATATATATATATATATATATATATATATATATATATATATATATATATATATATATATATATATATATATATATATATATATATATATATATATATATTTAGTAAACTCTCTCTATTTATTTCTTCTTATTAAAAATAATATTGCATCTCTCTCACTTATAAATACTGTCCAATGATGGACATATTTTAAAAGTTTTTAAATTCTTATTTCGCTATTAACATCTTAACTTTTAAAATTTTTAAATAAATAGAATGATGATTTGGTGCAACTAAATGTGGTGAGTTTAAATGTGTTATACTTACTAGTTAGTTTCTAACTTGTTTCGTTTTTCCAACTATTTGTAGCAAAGTCCTGAGGAAGGGACAAATTGATCCCGGAAGCTTGACAAAACAATAACGTGTTCCACATCTTTATTTGGCCTTTTATATACATAAACTGCATCCCCACTAACCTAAGGTTTCCATTTTTCTTCTTAACTAGTCAGTTGCGACTACTCTCTCTCTATATATATATATATATATATATATATATATATATATATATATATATATATATATATATATATATATATATGTTTGGTAATTACTTCTTACAAATTTTCTAAACTGTAATTTATTTAAATGTTTCTTAGTTTTTATTTATTATTACTATTATTATTATTATTTATTTTTTAATAACATTATTTACGCAGTCTACAAAAATTTATTATTTCCTTTATTATTTACCTTCATAAAAAGAAGGTTCTATTCCAGGAAATGAAATTGTATCCAATATTTAATTATTTTATTAGGCCGACATTTTGTTTTGCCCAATACAATACTTATATGAAATTTGCAATTCGTCCAATTTTGCTTATTTATATCAAAAAGAAATCTCACTCGTAGTTATTTTGGAATACAAAAAAATTACTTCATTTAAACATTCTCCAAACTCGCTGTATCGTGAAGCTCTCTACTTTTCAAATGTTATTTACTTACTTATTACATTTATACTAGATTCTTCGAAAATTCCTTCTCTTAATCAGAGAATATTATATTCCTGGTTGACAACGTAAAAAAAATGTTATTTAATACTGTATTTAAGAAAATATGAAATCATTTTATAAATTTTCTATAGAATCTACCATTGAGAAGTTTATGTTTCAAATTTTGTACATCTACTCTTACAATATTCTTTGATGCTGTCTAATTTAGTCGATGTCATGGGCACACTTACGCATCTGATCAGACATCATCAAAAAATGCCCTGAAAAGCTAATTATGTGTACTCCTCATAATACAAACACGATTTTAAGATTTTGCACAAAAATCGACGAAAGTACATACAAAACTGAAAACAAAATCAAAAAGCTTCAAGAATTATCAGTCCCGATCATGAGTCTACAAAATTTAATAGTACAGTTGAAATATTGACTAAATCAGTAACGGAAATAGATAATTTAAAAAGTCGATAACCTTTTCAAAAGCGCTTATTCAAATTTGCATCCTTAATTAAATAAAAACAGCTCAAAACACAATAATTATTCATCATATTGTTAAAAAATAACGCCGTTATCAAATAGAAAGAAAATATATTACTAAGATATTAGGAACTGGAAAATTTTGATTTTTGTTTAAAAAAAGCTTATTTACCGAACAGTTACATTATAAAACCAAGTTGGTGGCCACTTCACAGAAACTGCCTGTGCAGATCCTTTGCCACGTTTAAATTTTCTTGAGCCGGGTAAAAAACCCCATATCAGCCACCTAATGGAAATATCCGACCATATACAAAACACACGGGAACTTTTTTCGATGTAAACACGTTTTTCAGCGGAAATCCGATTTCGGTACCGCTCGTTCGGTTTCCAAGCCGACCGAGAAATTTGCTACAACTTTAAAACCGAACACATGCCGAAAAATGCCGCGACATCCTTCCAAACTGACATGTCAAATATTTGTTACGTCATGGAGCTCGGCCAAAGCCACCTAGCATTTTTCGTCATATACCGATCAGTATCGATTTTTGACTGAAAATGTGCACTTTTTTCTTTAAATTTATTTTCACTCATTTCCAGAGAAGCTAGAGGAAATGATATTAGAGCTTTTTGTAGCTAAGTAAATGCTCCATCCGCGGGTCTGGCAACAGTTTCGATCACCATTCCCAGCGAGCGGCAAGATCAGGTTAAATTTGGACTATAAAGTGGCAAATTTGAAAAATCCGAGTAATTTAACCGTCAAAGTTAGAAACTGAAAATTTGGTCACTAGCTACCCAAAAAATATCATAAAAAAAAATTACGGGCCCAAATATATTATCTCTTGTAATACAGGATAATGTGAAAAATGTACCCATTTTTGGGAAAGACCATGGCACAAATGAAACGTAATTTCGGTCCCTTAAAACCTTCTTTGATATTTTGATTTGTTATTGTCGTGCCTATAAGGGAACTTTCAGCACCATACCTCGCAAACCACAGGGTGAATCAAAAACCAAGGGCCAAAAGTTATATATTTCCAATTTACCAAATTTTGCATATACATATTTTGGGCCTCTCAAGTTGTTTATAAACATATGTTGTTAAATTTTATTTCCAATTTACGAATTTTTGCACAGATATATTTCGGGTATCGCAAACTGTTTGTAAACCAATGTTAGTATGCAGATAGTGTCCCTATAAAGATAATTTTTGATATTGCAGGATATCTTGCAAACTACATGGGTGAGTCAGAAATTTAGGGTCAAAAGTTTTATATTTCTGAATTACCTATCAACCTATGTTAATATGTTGATATCGTCCCTACGAAAAGATTTTTTTTCATATAGTCATTTCACTATACCTCGCAAAATAGAAGGCAAAAAATTGTATACTTCCAATATAGGAATTTTTGTATAGATATTTGGGGCCTCCCAAGTTGTTTCATAAACCTACTTAAATATAAAATATTTAATTGTAAGACTAAGTTGTTATGATGCCTTGAAGATTTATATAGTGTAAAAGCATAATTAGAGCATATATATACTTTAATACAAACAGTGGGCAATAAGTTAAAACTCTATGCCCTACTTATGCCTTTACCCTGTATAGATCTTCAAGGTATCTCGGAATAACAACTTAGATCTTACGATTAATTATTTTATTTAAGTAGGTTTATAAAACAACTTGCGAGACCCCAAATGTTTATACAAAAATTGGTATATTGGAAGTGTACAATTTTCTGTCTCCGATTTCTTCGGCTTGCAAGTCCCGATATATGTCTATGCAATGATTGGTAATTGGGAAATATACAACTTTTTGACCTAAATTTCTGACTCACCCTGTAGTTTGCAAGATATGGTGCAGTGGCAAAAAAGTATCTTTATAGGGACGATATCAACATACTAACATATATATATATATATATATATATATATATATATACTTATATATATATACTTATATATATATATATTATATATATATATATATATATATATATATATATATATATATATATAATATATATATATATATATATATATATATATATATATATATATATATATATATATATATATATATATATATATATATATATATATATATGTATATATATATATATATATATATATATATATATATATATATATATATATATATGTATATATATATATATATATATATATATATATATATATATATATATATATATATATATATATATATATATATATATATATATATATATATATATATATATATGTATATATACATATATAATATATATATATATATATATATATATATATATATATATATGTATATATATATATATATATATATATATATATATATATATATATATATATATATATATATATATATATATATATATATATATATATATATATATATATATATATATATATATATATATATATATATATATATATATATATATATATATATATATATATATATATATATATATATATATATATATATATATATATATATATATATATATATATATATATATATATATATATATATATATATATATATATATATATATATATATATATATATATATATATATATATACAGGGTGTCCGGGAAAATGTGGGAGATCTCTCGGACTCAGATAGAACATTAAAAAATAAGATGACAAGTTCCCATAAATTTTTTTCCTAGCGGCCCTCCCTAGGGAGATACGGCCCCCTAAAGAACCCCACTGGAAATGGGTTTTTCTAGAATAACTTTTAAACGACTCAATATAATTTAACGAAAATTTAATATGATAGACAGTAGTAAGGACCTCTCAAAATACTCCCTTAAAACATAATTAGCTTGTTTAGTTTACCAGGGACGGACTAGATTGTACATTTTAACGCTCAAATTTTTAACACCCTGTATGATAAGGAGTTAAAAAAAATAAATTTGGATACCTTGAACATTAAGCTAAAGAAAAGGTACTCTTGTTCATTGTCGATAAAATGAACCGTTTTCGAGAAAAAAAATAATAAAAGTATTAATGTTTTATTATTGTTTATTTATCAGTATTAAAGAATGCACTTTTTTATAAACGTTACTATGGTACGAAATAAATAATCTCGCATTGACGTGTGCATTTGAAATCTTCTTGACACGTTGATCTTTTTGTACCTACTTCGATATTAATTTATTAAATTTTGAATACCTTGGTAAATTTAATTCGATAATGGGATACACATTTAGTGAGTATGCAGATATGCATCTTATGTACGGACTTGCATCTTGCAATGCTTATGAAGCAAGAAGGTTGTATGGAGAAAGATATCCTAATCGCAATATTCCAAATGAGAAAACATTTCAGCGAATTGACCAACGTCTAAGAGAAACTGGTGGGCAATTCTCAATTAATAAGGTAACATTATTGACGTTCATTAATTATTTTTAGGAAGTTTTGGGAAAAGGAGTACTGATGCTGGTGTGAGGAGAACAATACGTACGGTGCAATTGGAGGAAGATATTTTGGATACTGTAGCTGATACTCCCTCAATAAGCACTCGAATATTAGCCGCGCAGCTTCATGTGTCAAAAAGTACAGTTGCTGAAGTACTTAAAGAACAGTTGTTATACCCTTATCATCTGCAAAAAGTGCATCAACTACTTCCTGAAGATTTTCCTCGAAGAATCCAGTTCGCAAACTGGTTGTTAGATCAACAACGAACAAACCCAAACTTCATTAGCATTATTCTTTTTACCGATGAAGCAGGATTTACCAAAGATGGTATTGTAAATTTACATAACTCGCATGTATGGGCTGATGAAAACCCTCATGCCACTGTCGTTCATCATCATCAACATCAGTTTCAATCCATTAATGTTTGGGCAGGAATAATCGGCAATTTTTTCATTGGACCATGCGTATTACCGGCACGATTGAATGGTGAACTTTATTTAGAGTTCCTTCAGAACGCTTTTCTAGATTCAATAGAGCATTTGCCACTTGAAACCCGCCAAAGGATGCATTTTATGCATGATGGAGCCCCACCCCATTTTAGCGTTGCTGTACGGGACCACCTAAATAACGTCTATGGAAACCGTTGGATAGGCAGAGGAGGTCCCATTGCCTGGCCTCCACGGTCTCCCGACCTAACGCCAATGGATTTCTACCTGTGGGGTCATCTCAAAACCTTGGTGTATTCCTCTCCGGTTGCTACTAGGGAGGAACTTTTACAGAGAATCACGTTTTATTGCGATATGATAAGGAACAATGCTGGGTTGTTGTGGCGAGTACAGCAGTCCTCTATTCGTCGTGCCCGCGAGTGCATCACAAATCACGGAGCACATGTTGAACCCACTTATGAAGTTTTTAATTGACTTTTTTCTATTTAGCGTATTAGGTTGTTCAGGATCAAAACATATTTAATACTCCCAAAGTTGTATTCTTTTATTATTTTTTTTTCTCGAAAACAGTTCATTTTATCGACAATGAACAAGAGCACCTTTTCTTTAGCTTAATGTTCAAGGTATCCAAATTTATTTTTTTTAACTCCTTATCATACAGGGTGTTGAAAATTTGAGCGTTAAAATGTACAATCTAGTCCGTCCCTGGTAAACTAAACAAGCTAATTATGTTTTAAGGGAAGCATTTTGAGAAGTCCTTACTACTGTTTATCATATTAAATTTTCGTTAAATTATATTGAGTCGTTTAAAAGTTATTCTAGAAAAACCGATTTCCAGTGGGGTCCTTTAGGGGGCCGTATCTCCGTAGGGAGGGCCGCTAGGAAAAAAATTTATGGGAACTTGTCATCTTATTTTTTAATGTTCTATCTGAGTCCGAGAGATCTCCCACATTTTCCCGGACACCCTATATATATATATATATATATATATATATATATATATATATATATATATATATATATATATATATATATATATATATATATATATATATATATATATATATATATATATATATATATATATACATATATCTCCCACATTTTTCCGGATATATATATATATATATATATATATATATATATATATATATATATATATATATATATATATATATATATATATATATATATATATATATATATATATATATATATATATATATATATATATATATATATAGATATATGTATATATATATATATATATATATATATATATATATATATATATATATATATATATATATATATATATATATATATATATATATATATATATATATATATATATATATATATATATATATATATATATATATATATATATATATATATATATATATATATATATATATATATATATATATATATATATATATATATATTTGCGACCGTAATGTATTTTTTATGAATACTTTTGGGTATATAGTGATCAAATTTCCAGTTTCTAACTTTGACGGTTAAATTACTGCGATTTTTCAAATTTGCCATTTTGATTTATGACTCACCCTGTAGTTTGCGTGGTATGGTACAATGGCAAAAAAGTTTACTTATAGACACGACCATGAAATACCAAAATATTAGACCGAAATTACGATTAGTTTGTGCTATGTCCTTTCCCAAAAATGGGTACATTTTTCACATTATCCTGTATTAGAAGGAACCTAATATATCTACGACCGTAATGTATTTTTTATATATATATAGATATGTATATATATATATATATATATATATATATATATATATATATATATATATATATATATATATATATATATATATATATATATATATATATATATATATATATATATATATATATATATATATATATATATATATCTGCGACCGTAATGTATTTTTTATGAAACTAGATACTTTTGGGTATATAGTGATTAAATTTCTAGTCGGTTAAATTACTGCGATTTTTCAAATTTGCCATTTTGATTTATGACTCACTTTGTAGTTTGCGTGGTATAGTACAATGGCAAAAAAGTTTACTTATAGACACGACCATGAAATACCAAAATATTAGACCGAAATTACGATTAGTTTGTGCTATGTCCTTTCCCAAAAATGGGTACATTTTTCACATTATCCTGTATTAGAAGGAACCTAATATATCTACGACCGTAATGTATTTTTTATGATACTAGATACTTTTGTGTAGATAGTGATCAAATTTCCAGTTTCTAATTTTCACGGTTAAATTATTGCGATTTTTCAAATTTGCCACTGCTCCAAATTTAACCTCATCTTGCCGCTTGCTGCGAATAGTGATCGAAGTTATTTCCAGACCCGCGCATGGAGCATTGATTTGGCTATAAAAAACTTTAATAACATTTCCTCTAGCTACTCTGAAAATGAGAGAAAATTCAATTTATACGAAAAATTACACATTTCCGGTCAAAAATCGATACCGATCGATATAAGACGAAAAATGCTAGGTGGCTTTGGCCGAGCTCCATTGACGTAACAGATATTTGACATGTCAGTCCTCAAGGATGTCGCGGCATTTTTCGGTTTTCGGTATGTGTTCGGTTTTAAAGTTGTAAGCAAATTTCTCGGAAAATCGACTTGGAAACCGAATCGGAAAATAAAGAGTTTTCCGCAGATCCTGCCAAAAATATACGGGAGCCCAGCTCGGTTTTCTCTCCGAATTTTCCGCTAAAAAATGTATTTACATCTAAAATAGTTCTCGTATGTTCTGTATCCGGTCGGATATTTTCATTCGGTGGCGGATATTTTCATCGAAAATTTGCCAGAGTTAGTGAGAAATCTAAGCAAATTTGAATGTGGCAAAACTTCTGCTCATGCAGTTTCTGTGAAGTGACCACCATCTTGATTTTATAATGTAAGTGTTTGGTAATTATTTTTTTTAGACAAAAATGGAAATTTTCCAATTGCTAATATCGTGTTAATATATTTTCCTTATATCTGGTAACGGCCTTGTTTTTTGACAATATGATGATTAATTATTGTGTTTTGAGCCGTTTTTATTTGATTAATGGGTGTAAATTTGAGTAAGCGTCCAAAGAAATTATCGACTTTTAAAATTATCTATTTCAGTTACTGATTTAGTCAATATTAAAACCGTACCATTAAATTTTGTAAACTCATGATTGGAATGGATAATTCCTGAAGCTCTTGGACCCTTTTTATGCATTTATTTTATACCTACTTACATCGATTTTTCTGCAAAATCTTAAAATCGTGCTTGTATTATGAGTACACATAATTAGCTTTTAAGGGCATTTTCTCATGAAGTCTGATCAGATGCGTGACTGTGCCCATGGTATCGAATAAATTAGACAGCATCAAAAAGTAGACATATAAAACATACATTTCTCAATGGTAGGTTCTATAGAAAATGTATAAAATGATCTCAAATTTTCTGAAATACAGTATTAAATATCAGTTTTTTTTTAATTTGATAACATACAACGAGGAATATAATATTCTCTATCTTAGTAAGTAAATAAAATTCCAAAAGTATAGAGCTTCTCGATACAGCTAGTTTAGAGAATTACCGTTTTAATGAAGAATTTTTTTGCACTTTAAAAATGACCGTAAGTAAGATTTCTTGTAAATATCATGTAAGTAAACACAATTTTCAAAGTAGTGAAAATATTTTATGCTCAATATTATTAGATTTGTATGACTCATGTACTGTGGCAAAATTCTATTTTTACTTCCTTCGTAAGAGACAAGTACTGTAATTGTGAAAAAATCTACCGCCAAGATTTATGCAGATATTTGTAAAAGATGTTCTCCCATTTCTTTCTGTTGGTCTGTCTGTCTGTCTGGTCATCTGTACGCGGCATAGCTCAAAAACTATTTATCCACTTGACTGACCCAATATAGCAGAACAAAATGTAAAAAAATCATTATTGAAAAATTTCTTATCGATTGGACTTCAAAATTTGCGCAAAAATAATGTGTGATATAGAAATAAACTGGCAAATTTTTTTTGTAAATCCATTGTGGCATAACAAAATGGCGACTTAATGAATTAACGAAAAATTACTTATCCAATTATTGAAATTTTGCTTAAAAATCAAGCGTTAAACAGAGATAAACTGGTAAATGTGCGAATCCTATATGGCAAAACTAAATAGCGGCCTAATAAAATGTTTAAATATTGGGTAAAAGTCCATTTCTTGGAACTGAACCTTCTTTTTATGAAGGAAAATAATAAAGGACATAATTAATTTTATAATAATAAAATAATATATATATATATATATATATATATATATATAAATATATTTATACAGGGTGTTAATAATTAATGTCGTGGTGGACATATTTCAGGGGGTGATAGTATTCGACAAAATAGGAAAAAAATTCCAATATATACGTGATCAAAAACGCACCATTCTCGTTGTACAGGGTGTCAAAGTTTCAATTTTTTTCTCGTTTTATGCGTTTTTTCCAGTTTCTTCTGAGACAATTAGTTCAAATTTAGAGCATGTATTACTTTTAAGATCCTCTACGATAAAATGTCAAAACCGTGGATGGTAGTACACAGGGTGTTACATTCTTTTGCACCACTGTATGAATTCTCATATTTGAATTGAATGAATTTAAACTCTTTGTTCATTTCTTTAGCTCTTTCGTATTTTGCATTATTCTCGTTTCTATCACAGTTTTCGACTTATTTGCAATAATCGATGCATGGCATCGATGGCATGTAGGCGAAATTAAGCAAAAAATTATGAAACGGGTTTTATTTTGAATCAACCGACATGATAAGGAACAAAATAATGCCGGCCCACACATTTATTGAAAATTGTTGCTGCAAATTATTTTCATGTATCGAATGCGGATTCTCTTCTGCCCAAAAATGATTGTTATAAAAATTACGTATGGTATTCCTAGAAAAATTTGCCTTATCGCTAAATAAAATCGTGTTTCCAAATAATGGATTTTGGGATAGCATTTGTAAGAACTACTAGCAAAAATTTAAACGGAGTGGAAAGTCACGTGGGAAAAAAGCTTGAACCCTTTGGATGTGGTAAGTGTGTGGTATATATATATATATATATATATATATATATATATATATATATATATATATATAAGTAATAAGAAAAATGGTGCGTTTCATGCATATATGTTCATGCATGTATATATTGGCATGAAATATATCCACGACATTATATATGTATATATATATATATATATATATATATATATATATATATATATATATATATATATATATATATATATATATATATATATATATATATATATATATATATATATATATATATATATATATATATATATATATATATATATATATATATATATATATATATATATATATATATATATATATATATATATATATATATATATATATATATATATATATATATATATATATATATATATATATATATATATATATATATATATATATATATATATATATATATCAAGAATACTACCATTCTGTAATATCAGTAGCAGTTTTAATAGCTTTTACTTAGCCTTAAATATCGCAAGATATGTGCAATTATTATTTTTTGCTTCAAAACGAAAGTAGGCTGTTAGATTAATGATTTTTTCGCATATAATAGACACGGGAATATTTTCTACGTTACAATATTTCCTATATTACAACTCAGCCCCCCTTTTGCAGAGACAACCTGTATAGCAGCATTGTTTATTTCAATTACTTAAATTAATGCACAATTTGCGGAATAGCACTACTCTAATAAACACGGAAGTGTAAACCATTTAAAACTGAAAAGGATCAGCTTTACAAACATGCTAACGCGTGAAAATATGAATAAAATAAAGGAAAATTGCCGGTTTTACATTTGAATTTGAAAACAGAATTACCGTTTTTAGTGGTCAGTTTGAGAGCAATAAAATTTCAAAGTACTTGGTGTGTTCTGTTTTGATAGTTATTAGGTTTGTTCGACTAAATTGCATTGTAATGTGAAGCATTCGACCATACTTGCTTATTTTCCCAACTTTTCTTTTACGTGATTACATGGAATTTATAGAAAATTAGTTCTAAGAAAATCGAAGCGATATCAGGTTTGAAATGTAATGCTCAATTTGCGATGGAAAATTGGCGGAGTTTAGATGGTGATAGGACAAGAATATAATTTAAGAAGAATAATACAATTCTTGGGCCTTCAATTTTATACTACTTAAAAAGCTATCAATGATTAAGCAGTTTATTGGTACTTTTGATAAGCTGGTCGTGGTTTGCTTTGTATTACTTTGAATATAAACCGCTCGTCAAACGAAAAGCAAAAGTTTTATTGCATTATTTTGAAATGTCGTTCTAACATGTTTTAACCGATTTCAATAAATTTTTGGGGTTTTAAAAGCTAGGTTATATATATAAACAGCAGCAGGGAATAGAATTAATTTTCTCACATTAATATTTTTTAGCCATGTACAGGGTAACATAGAACGAAAGCTTTCACGGCTGTGGTCAATTATGAAATCATGGTTTTTGGGGTTAGACCGTGTCAACATGGAATCACTTTTCGACGTTCCGCCTTCGATTGCACGAGGCATCTTCAGGGATCTTTACTTCAAGATATCGGAACACTCAATGAGCTCCTAGAGACCCAGGCCGGCTATTTATAGTCGACCTGTGTTTACCGAAGAATGACTCGGTATAACGATCGTTTTTCACGTATGATGTAGACTGAAACCCGTATCTCTATTAAAATTGTTAGGATGCTTATAAATTTCAATAGATTCTCTAATTTTCCGTTTATACAATTTCGAAACCGATGCAAGAACTTTGGTTTCTTTTTCATTTATGACATGTCCAGTATAATGTTAGTGTTTATTACAGCAGATTGTACAATTTGTTTCTTTCTGATACATCGTTCATGTTCCTTAATTCTAGTCGATATGGATCGTTCAGTTTCTTCAATATAGACATCACCACGAGAACAAGGAATTGCATATATTCTATTTGGAAAGGAATAATGTCCTTCGGCGATCGCGAACATTGTCCAATTTTCTTGTGTGTGTTGAAGATTTTACGTGTGTTGGACCGGCGAAGTAACCTTGCAATCTTGTCTGTGGTTCCGTGTATAAATGGAAGTACTACACTTCCTATCGGTAATTCCTTATTACTATCATTTCGTGAAGTAGGATTATTATATTTTCTAATTCATCGTCTAATATCGTCAGTGCAATATCCATTCCCTCTTTAAGCTTGAGTCAGTTTATCTGTTTCCGATTGTAAAGAATTTTTATCACAAATCGCAATGGCTCTGGAAACCAATGAATTAATAACTGATTGCTTTTGTGCTGGATGATGGGAATTTGCATTTAAGTACCTGTTCGTATATGTTTGTTTTCTATTTACAGAGTGTCCTAAGGAACCATCCCCTTTCCTTTGTACAAGAACATCTAGAAAGGGAATCGTGCCTTCTGATTCATTTTCCATTGTACATTTTATATTAGCATGTTGTTGATTCAGATGATCAAGAAATCCAGGGAGGTTTTCTGGACCATGTGGCCATATTACAAAAGTGTGGTCTACATATCTGAACCATGATTTTGATTTTAATGGAGACGACTCTAAGTCTTCCTCCTCAAAAGTTTCCATGAAGATATTCGCTACCACTGGTGATAGCGGAGATCCCATGTCTGCTCCTGAGATTTGCTAATAGAGAGTTCCTTGAAAGACAAAATACGTTGATGTAAGACATGCTTCAACTAGATCTAAAAGTAAATTGTCAATTTTATTATGGTGAAATAAGTCTGATAATATGGAAATTGAATCATTTATAGGCACATTCGTATATAGCAATCGAAGGCGAAACGTCGGAAAGTGATTCCATTTCACGGTCTAAGCCTAAGAAACATGATTTCTTAATATACAGGGTGTCCGGATTTGGTTGCAAAAGCAGGGTATCTCGCTTATTTTTAAAGATAGAACCTTGCGGTTTTCACGAACCTGAGCTAATTTTTTGAGAAACTCATGAAGCCGTAAACAAAATTTTCATAGCCTTTTTCGTTTATGAGATACAGGGCGAAATAGAAAATTTTGCATTTTAGGACCCCCCTCGTATCTCGGTTATCCTTTAACTTAACGCAAAGGGAAAAATTGCTGCTTATGCAGTTTTTTACGCTGGATCCAGTGGCGTAGTCATATTTTTCATTTGAGTTGTTATTTTTTAGATATGACCTAAAGTTGTGTTTTTTTAAATGGGACACCCTGTATATTTGCCCAGAAATTGATTTGTCCTTTTAAAAGCTTCTCAAAAATATATAATAGTATGGGTCTATTTTAATAAACAATAACAAAAATCCTAATTTTTACAATTATCATCCCAAATTTTGCAATAGGCCATGCAAAACAATGCTGCCTTTTATTTAAAGTCGTTATCAATACCTACATCCTAACAATAAATCAAAATAAATATGTAATTAAATCTATTTATCAAAATATGTATTGATAATTTTGCACCAAAAAAGTACCACCTACTTAGATTTATGTAACACAAGAACAAAACAGTAATAAATTATTATGTAACAAGCCTTTCAGCAAAAATCAACTGTCGTATAAGAACTACAGTAACCAAGTAAATCAAAAGAACTGTTCAAACTGATTTCCATTTTGTTCTATGCATGCATCGCACAATTTTCATATTCGTTTTAGGGAATTAAGCAAAATAACGGGATGATTTTGTAAATAGCGAAAATTTTCTCTTATTGCATTTCCTAAATCTTGGACATTATCATAGTGGTCTTTGTAAATTCTATTTTCCAGATATCCCCATAGAAAGAAATCTAAAATCGACAAATCTGGGGACCTAGGGGGCCATCTTATAGGTCCATTTGTTCCGATCCATTGATTGATAAAATTATTGTCCAGAAATAATCCCATCATTCCAGAATTGTGTGCAGGAGCACCGTCCTGTTGAAAATAAATTTCGTTAATTTGCGCTAGAGGAACATCGTCAAGTAATTCAGGTATAGCTGCCTCTAAAATTTCTATATAGCGATTGGCTGTTACATTTCCCTCAAATATATAAAATTTTTTATGTGTTCCTAATATGAAGCAGGACACATTTAGACCAAACCTGCCCTGCTGTATTCTGGGAAATATTTGGTGTTGATTTTCCTGGGACCAGAATCTACTATTGTGCCTATACCAGAATTACTGAAATGTGCTTCGTCTGACCATATAACCTTCCTTTCAAAATCTCTAACCATATTGCATCTTTCTCGAAACCAATTGCAGAAGACTACCCGACGCTCTGCATCCCCTGGCTGTAAGTGCTAGCCTAAATTTGTATGGGTGGTATTTGTGCTTTTTTAGAATTTCTTGAACTCTAGTTTTTGGAATCCCTATGCTCTTTTCACTGGCCCTACAAGAGTTTGTAGGGTAAGCTGCTGCATTGGCCAAAACCGTAATTTCCTCAGCCTCCCGATTTTCTTTATTATATGTTTTCGTACGAGGTTTGATAAATCATAAAAGTAAGTAAATTCTTTTTTATCCGATAAAAAGTGGATATGGTTGCCTCCTTTCTGGATATCTAAATAAAAATTAAGCAATAGTATTTCAACATACCTAAAAATTAACTATTTACCTGTTAAAATACATCTCAGAAGCCGCTTCAACATTTTCATTACTTAATATAAAACAAGCTAACATATCGTACTTTTCATAATGTTCGAAAGTTTGGTTTTCTGTCATAATAATACAAATATATTTTTACACAATAAATAAATACAAAAAACTAGCGCTATATTTTATATACGCGTACAAAATTGGGAAATGTCAATTGCTTCCAAGAAAACAAAAGAAAATGGCATCGTTTTGCATGGCCTACTGCAAAATTTGGGATGATAATTATAAAAATTAGGATTTTTGTTGTTGTTTATTAAAATAGACCCATACTATTATATATTTTTGAGAAGCTTTTAAAAGGACAAATCAATTTCTGGACATATATACAGGGTATCCCATTTAAAAAAACACAACTTATTCATCATATCTAAAAAATAACAACTCAACTGAAAAATATGACTACACCACTGGATCTAGCGTAAAAAACTGCATAAGCAGCAATTTTTCCCTTTGCGTTAAGTTAAAGGATAACCGAGATCCGAAGGGGGTCCCAAAATGCAAAATTTTCTATTTCGCCCTGTATCTCATAAACGAAGAAGGCTATGAAAATTTTGTTTACGGCTTCATGAGTTTCACAAAAAATTAGCTCAGGTTCGTGAAAACCGCAAGGTTCTATCTTTAAAAATAAGCGAGATACCCTGCTTTTGCAACTAAATTCGGACACCCTGTACAGGGTAATAAAAAGAAACGCAAAAAATTTAATTTCTCAGTAAGGTATATTTTCTTAAATATAGTTTTCCGAAACAGTTAGCAGAAAGGTCTTGCTTGCAAAATAATGCAAAATGACTATAAAAATATTAGTCACGTGATTTATCCTACCTGTCAAATTTGACATTTCAAATCCAATAGAAAAAAAACTGCTTTTCCTTTTAAAAGTTTATTAAATATAAAAGAAAAACTAGTTTCTTTCTTGCTTTTACATGTATTTTCCGAATTTCGGTTTTATCGGTTGACCTCAAATTTGACAGACAGATGTACTGACGGAATTTATATTGAATTGAATTGAATTGAATATTTTTCTAGCGACGCTAAAACCTGAAAACATTGAAAACCTGAGAGGGTTATTTTTTCACGATTAAAAATATTTTATTTGGCCGCCACTTTGTTCCACCATCTGGAGTTAGTGCCACAGTTTTACTATTTCATCTTTATGCCACAATTAGTTCTAGCACATGATTTAACATTAAACTGTTGGCTGAATTTTTAAATATTTTATTAAGCCACCATTTTGTTCCGCCATCTTGGATTTATACCAAAATTTTACCAGTTAACTCCTACATAATATTCGATCAAAAGTAGGAAAATATTAATAGCAATAGATTAATCAAGTCCGGTGAAGATTTCGGATGTTCTCTTGGTAACCACAAATGTCGCTTTTGCTTTGCTTTGCTCCTGTTGGTGACTCTGGTGTGGTTTTGTGTGTTAATTTTGGCGCTAGTTGTACTCTTCTTTCTACCAGTCGAGTTTACTTGTGAAGACCTTAAGTCAGAAACACGTGTCTATAGTTAGCCAAATCTTATTGCTTTAGCGATCATCCCAAAAAAAATCCATTTTTTACTATATAATACTTGATATTTGTGCAAAAGATAAATTGGATAAGTTGTTTTTTAGTAATAATTCTTTTCACATTTCACTAGGCCGCCATTTTGTTTTGTCAGATTGGGCTTTTACCAAAATGTTACCAGTTGATCCCCATATGAACCTTAATTTTTGGCCAAAATTTAAAGTCCATCGGGTAGGTAAATTTTTAGCTATGCCGCGAACGGAACGAATTGAGAAAACATGTTTTTCGGCATCTACGAACCTTGAAACCTAAAGATCTGAAAAAATCTCGGAGGGTGATTTTTCACGATTACAGTACTTCCATTTCACGAAAGAAGTATAAATTATTTGGCCGTTATCTTGAATTCGTACCACAACTTTTAACGTTTGCGCAAAATTTTAAATTAATCTGATAAGTAGTTTTATTATTATTAGCCGATTTATTCGTTCATACCAAAATATTACCAATTCATTTCTATATAACCCTTGATTTTTGCGCAAAATTTGAGAAAATTGGAAAATTAGTTTTTTAGTATTATTTTTTTAACCTTTCGTTAGGCCGCCGTTTAGTTGCGGCAGATTGGATTTTTACCAAAATATTACCAGATCTTTCCCACATGACCCTTAATTTTTGACTGACATATGAAGTCAATCTAATGAGTAGTTTTTAAGCTATGCTGGGAACTGACAGACAGACAGACAGGCAGACAGAAAGACAAACCGATAGACGGACCGACAAAATTAATAAAACATATTTTTTGGAATGTAGGGACGCTAAAACCTGAAAATATATTAAATCTGAGGGGGTTATTTTTGTACAACTACAAATATTTTATTTGGCCGCCATTTTGTTCTGCCATTTTAAATTATACCACAGTTTTACTAGTTCATCTCTTTCCCACAATTAGTTATGGCACACAATTTGAAATCAGTCCATTAAGTAGTTTTTTCAGGGTGGATTTTTACATATTTGACAAACTGAAATTTGATAAAATGATGGATTAATAATACTTGATTGTCGTGCAAAATTAAAAATAAATTGGATAAGTAGTATTTTAGTCATAATTTTCTTTAACATTTCTTTAGGCAGCCATTTTGTTTTGCCATATTGTAGTTTTACCAAAATATTGCCAGGTCATCCCCATATGACCTTTAACTTTTGATCAAAATTTGAAGTCATTCGGGTAAATAGTTTTTAGATATGCCGCGAACAGACAGACAGGCAGGCCGACGGAATTGACTTAAACATATTTTTCGGCATATAGGAACCCTGAAACGTAAAGATCTGAAAAAAACTGGGAGGGCGAATTTTTCACGATTACAATATTTCTCTTTTATGATGAAATAAAAAGAAACAACTTTTTCCTTTACAATTTCCCAATATTTCCAAAAGACGGCATTCTGTCGTTTTTTGAAAAAAAAAATGTCAAATTTGGCAGGTAAGATAAATCACGTGACTAACATTTTCATTGCCAGTTTGCATCATTTTTCAAGCAAAACCTTACTTACAAAAGTTAACTCAAATTTAACTCTGGTCTAATATTTAAAAAAACCTACATGATGCGGCTTTTACTGGTCACCATGTAATTTATCCCAGATTCTTTCGGACATTTTATTTTCTATAGTAACATCTTTATAGTAATATCTCGTATTTTTTTTATTTTGCTATGTCTCGGCAAATATCTCCTAACGTCGTTAGGCTAAAATGACACAATTTTTGTTTAGACGAACAAATTAAGAAATGTAAATCATGTAAAAAGAAAAAATTTACTAGTAGGAGATTTTTTTAAGAATTCGGAAAATTGACGAGGGTCATATACATGTAATATCACAAATTTATTATATAATATAGTTATTATACTAATTTTATTATACTTGACAAAATACCTTAGACTACCATACCAGAAACTGAATCCAATTTTAAACCATACTCCTAGAAGGACTACCGAAGTCAAATATATTAGTACTTACTTTCTATAAAATCTAACTTAATTGGTCCAGACGGTATCACCACCTACCACACGGCTGGTATACTAAATGCGATTGAGCATTTATTTAATTTTTGTCTTGAAAATAGTATGTTTCCATCTAATTGGAAAAAGTCCCATATAATTCCATTACTCAAGATAATTTCCCCGTATTACTACGTCCCATAAGTCTTCTTTGTTCTGTCTAATATGTTTAAGAAAATAGTTAGTCGAAAAACAGGTTACTAATAATATTCGTAAGCATGGGGACAAAAAAAGATCGACCTGCCTGGCGATGGCGTAGCTGGACTTCAGCAAAGCACCCGATACTGTGGATCATCACATGCTACTTTCCAAGCTAAAATATTTTGACTCTACAATGCATTTTAATTTTTTAATTAAAAAGTTATCTAAATGACAGATATTCTTGTGTCTCAATCAGTAATAATTATCTAGCCGAAAAATCACGTTCCAACCCCATCAGACAGGGGTCAGTACATTCTCCCATTCTATTTTCTATCTATGTGAACTCGAATAACTGCACAACTTAGTCCACTACATCACTACGCAGATGATTTGTTCCTGTCCTTTACAAAAGATACTCTATCTCTGTGTGAAGAAAAGTTTGGAGTCAGACCTAAGGAACATTTACAAATTTGTACACGAACATAACCTAAAACTTGCATCTTAGTCACAAATTATATTTTTTAACTCGGGTGGAGAAAGTAATATCTTTTAAGTTGACGTAGAAGGTAATTTAATCCCTATCGTGAAAGAAGCTAAAACTTAGGAGTTAGTTTAGACATCTCATTGATATTCTTGCCCCATATTCAATATATTATTATATATGTTTAAGACAATTATACCAAATAGCTAGCCCTATGCCTCAATAACACTGTTATTACGCAACCAACAACTTACAACTTAGCACATTTATGTTATTTTCTGTCATGGTTTCTACCTTCGTTCTCGGATCTGCTGATTTCTGCTTTTTGCAAGTTCAATGATTATTATCTTCCCGTCCCGTGCTTTACTTGCCGTTAGTTTTCCTGGGAAACCCGACCGCCGCTTCCCACCTGCCCCGCATCGCCCCCGCTTCTGTCCTCTAGTCTACGCATTGCTCCAACGTTACTATTTAATATTTAATACTATATCGTATTGGATAGTTTTTAGA
The DNA here is from genome assembly GCA_030620095.1 of Kuschelorhynchus macadamiae. Classification (NCBI taxonomy): domain Eukaryota; kingdom Metazoa; phylum Arthropoda; class Insecta; order Coleoptera; family Curculionidae; genus Kuschelorhynchus; species Kuschelorhynchus macadamiae. The sequence goes on from JAUTXW010003566.1 coordinate 180,706, forward strand.
TTTAGAGCTGCATCACACTTGTACACAGTTAATCTGTGCGCAAGTTGTTAACCGTTGCTATAATCGCGATGTAGTCCTTATGGGCGAGATAAACAAAAGATTTTTTGTCATTGGTAAAAGTATGTAGTCTGTGTTGCTAATAAAAGTATTTTGAATTGACTTTTTGGTAGAGCAGCCTCTCGTTCCAGGTGTTTAGAAAGTGTACGCATTATTTTAAATAATGAGACACTTAAAGTAAACAGAAGCAGTGTAAAACTTAAAAAGTTTTTTGTTTTTTTCTAATAAAAGACACATAAAAGTGCCAAAATACTGAAAGAAAAATGAAGCAAAATGCTTAATAATTCTAATTTTATAGGAACATAAGCTACAATTTAAAACATATAATTTTGAGTCTCAGCTTATGATGTAATGAAACGGTGGCCCATTTTGTTCAGACATCCAGGTTTCTTTGTTATTAATGGTGCTTTGTCGACTATAAATGCTCGTAACATGTGTAAGAAATTAGTTTCCTTAATGTTTCGTAACCGAAAAATACCATTTAGATGCCGCTGTATAGCTTCAACCCTCCCAAGATTTATCTTACTGTTTTTTATGGTGAACATCTAGGTATTAAATAGTCGTTAAGTAAGATATATTCCCTTCAAGTTGAAGCCCAAAAGCTTTTGAGTATGTTATATTTTATACATATATAGCCAAGTATTATATAATCTTTTTTATAATGTGCTGGTCGAAAGTTCATGTCATCATTGATGTCCTTAAATAAATTGGTTTATACAGAATTGTATGTGGACACTAAGCACCTAAATATTTTAAGTAGACATTTGTTCCGTCATATTGCTTCCATACCAAAATTCTGTCAGGGGGGGGGGGGGGCAAGAACATATCCAATTTAATATCCATATTTTATTAAAAAAACATAGTTAACACATTACATAACAGGAGCATTTTTTCCGAGCGGAGAGCAAAACAAAACGGATATAAAAAATAGGAACATAAGATACTTAAATTTTTAAACTAAAAAAAAAACATCTCATTGCAAAAAAAAATAAAACAATAACGATGGCACAACACAACTCAAAATAAATTTTAAATCTAAAATTTAAAAGATTATAAAATCACATATGTAAATAATTATTGCACTGAAAAGTTGTTTAAGTAGGTTTTATAAGAAAATAGAAATTTTAAATTTCTCTTTTCGGAACGAAAAATGTCTATAAGTGAAGAAATTTTCTCTTCTTTCTTATTTCCCACCATTTTTCGGCGGACGCTCATCGTACCTGATAACCTAGTTTCAGTTGTCGTTGATTGCAACCATGTTTTACCCGTCTTAAGGCACTAAACGATCGTTCGATAGAGCAAGTAGTAGCCACCCACGTTGTACACTCAGCCTCGATATTTTCTAAACCGTATTTTTTCAACTAAGTATATCTCTTATCTGATCTGGTGTCAAGAGATCATAATTTTTTGTGCTTTTTGGATGAAGTAGACTTAGTGAGTCTAAATATGCAATAAATATGTTCAGCCTAAAGTATTATTCTGCTGAGGTTGCTGAAATATTTGAGAGGTGGTTTTGTCGTCCAGTGATCCTGGGCATCCTTATTTTATTACCTTAAAGTTGTGCCATTCTTCAACTTCTTTAGAAATTATGGAAAATATACCGTCAGAATTTTCTCCATCATTAAAAAAAAATGTCAGTAATTGATTAATATGCTGATTTACGGATAGTAAATTAATACATACGCATTGAAGCTTGTTAGTAACTGGTTCAAGCTGTACGGCATACCTAGATATGATTTAAAGACAGGCGAGAAAAATTAAGTTGGGAACTCACAGGAAAATATTAGCTTTTGATCAAGTCTGTGAATTAAATTAATGATCTGCCGATATGTTTTCTAAAGTTGCTGTTATCTCCAAATTTTTGCCTAAAAATATCCGTAAAAATTTATATTTTGATGTCCAATGTGATTCCGACAAAAGATGAACATTTGTTAAAAGATTTCTTGTTTTGGAGCTATTCCGAAGAAAACAATTATTTCTTTAATGATGCCTATGGTATTTTGAATTTGTTAGACTATATTGAGATCACTTTTTTTACCTATAAGATTGTATTTCACGGTGTATATTACTCGAAATTGGTCATTCTAACGAATTTTTGAGTCTCTTGAAAAAAAAAACAAATTTTCTAAGAGCAACACTCATGTAAAAATAGCCCAATCGATGTATCTTATTTTATTATTATTTTTCTATATTTTTATTAGGTATTTTTAACAAACATTTTACTTCCAATAGCATTCGTATTTTATGCAGTGTTATCGCAAAGCCGTAATACAAATTTAGGGCATATAATGTTTAAGAAATGTACGCAGTTTAATAAAAATTATATATAGTAAGTAAGCAATCATACATTTTAGAAATAATATAATTATTATATTAATTTACAAGGTGGTCAACTGACTGTTTATATATATATATATATATATATATATATATATATATATATATATATATATGGTATAGGTTTATTTGCAAAATCAAACAATGGGATTAACTTGACGTTTCGCCTATCATAGTAGGCTTTCTAAAAAAATGCTTTTTTTTTGGTTTGTTTTCCTTTCGTATCTACAATTAATTTAAAAACATTTAATAGTCTAATTATAAAAAGACATTTGCAATTTTTCTTTTTATTTCAACCTAATTTAAAATTTTATACTATTGACAATTAATTATTACAAAATTAATAAAATAAGGTTACATACCTCGAAAAATGCATGTTGATTATTTATTTATATTTGAATGATAGGTAGCAAGTTAGTGGTTTGCCAGGCAACTCATGGCACAGTTTTAGGTGAAAAAGTGTTCTTATCGTAATTCGTTTTTCTGAGGAATTTAAAGATAATTTTTTGCCAATACCAAATCCACCAACACGTGGGTGTTAATGACTTTGCTCGGCGAGTCTAATATTGCCGATTGTTTATGGAAAATTCTGACGATAATAATAACTTTAACAGAATAATATTATTTTCGGATGAGTCTCGCCTTACGAATATGTGAATATTCAACAGGAACAACGTAAGAAAGATATTGGGCAAATGAAAGTCAACATTTATTTATAGAAGGATCTTTCCAAGAACGCTTTGGGGTTAATGTGTGGCTAGATGTTTTAGGAACGAGAATTGTGGGCCCAATATTTCTTAATAAGCCCCTTACAGCACAAACTTATTTGAACTTTCTAGAAACAACAGTTACTGATTTTTTTAGACAATTTACCTCTTGTAGAAATTCCCAACATCTACTTTCAACAAGATGGTGCACCGGCCCATAATGCTCGAATTTGTGTAAATTATTTAAATGACAGGTTTTGGGGACCAATGAATAGCAACGTTTGGACCTGTAAGGTGGCCAGCACGTTCGCTTGATTTGACAACTCTAGATTTCTTGTTCTAGAATCATATCAAAAAAAAAGTCTATTTAACTCATCCCGAAAATTTGGACATTTTAAGAAATCGAATTATTAGTGCTATTCATAATATTAGTATAACTCAAAAAGAAAATGTATTTCGGAAAATTGTTAAAAAATGTGAGACCAGTATTGAACAAGATGGTCGTGTTTTTGAAAATCTTAATTAGGATTAAGTACGTTCTTTTTTCTATTTCTTTTATGATTAGTTTCTTTTTTCTATTTCTTTTATTATTAGTTTCTTTTTTCCATTTCTTTTATTATTAGTTAATAGTTATCATCTCTAGGTATAATATGGATCATTTGTTTTCATCTTATCATATTCGGTTCTTTTTTAAAATTTAAATGAATTATAAAAGAGGATTCCTTTCAACAGTAGATTATTTTGAATCCATGGCCAACTTTGCCGATGGTATGCTGGTTAGAATTGTTAAGAGAGTTAAAAAAACATAAAATATACAGGGTGTCCCATTTAAAGTAACTAAGTTGCGGTCATTTCTACGGAAACCGTAAATGATATTCAATTGTTTTTATGTTACAAATGTTCACAATATTCAACCCTATCAACACACCAAATTCCATATTTTTATCTCTAGTCGTTGTGTGTATTGGAGCTCTGGGTAGTAATTTCATTGTCACCTGGTATATAGGCATAGTATGGCAATCCCAATTGCCCGGAATTTAACCATAGCAATATTTACAACTTTCTCACCATCTAAATGATGTTCCCCAAATTATATATTTTTAAGTATAACACGGAAAATCACATGTGTATAGTGCTGAAGATAGAAGTCGAAACGTAAATTAAAAAAATTAGACTTATTACAACAATATATTTTCTATGAGCGTCATCATCCAACCTAAAACCGCTCAAAATGACTATTGGGGTCACTAAAAATAAATCTGAATATTTACCTATGCTGTACACGGAGATATGGCTTATGTGGCATTCAAGTGTAAACTCCTTCCTCCTAATTCAAACTATGTGGAACAATTAAGCCCCTGTTGTGATTTTTATTCATTTATTGGCTTTAAGAATAGCGCTTTTATTTGTTGCGCACGTGAAATAGTAGAGAGACAATTATTTAGTAAGACCATTGCTTAATTTCTTCTTACTGATTAAATGTTTGAGAGTTTATATTTATTTAACCAACTTTTTATGATTGGCTTTAATAAACCTTATTCTCTGAACTATCTAATCTTAACCAAATTAGTTTTTAGTATCAATAATATTCTAGGAAGTAATTACGAAATTGTAGTATGCCCGTAGGTCACGGAGAGTAAGCCGACTTTCGCAAAGACTTAGAATTAATTTTGTCTTACTGAATATGTTGGAATAATTTAATACAATATTTTAGAACGGAATGCAGAAACTTGGGCTTTATACGAGTTATTAGATTTATCCTACCGTTCTATTTAAAAACGTTTAAATACAAAGCATCTAAATATCCCTCGATGAATAAATAGGTGAAATAAGTAAAATATGTTTTAAGAAATATAAAACTGTCTTAAAAATGTACTAAAATGTAAAAAATCGTAGCCAGCGTCAAATTTTTAATTACTTAATTACAAAAATGCATTTATTAAGATTCTTCTCTTATTCGGATAGAACGTAAATTTACTTTAGTACTTTGTTTCAAGCTTTTTAGTTCTACTTATACAACATTCTTTGTAAACGTCAACTTTAAAGTTTTTGGGGCTTAAACCTAGGTTAAAATTTGGAACTTCCTAATAAAATAAACAAATATAGACATTAATGCGAACTCTGGGTGCGTGCATTAGTCTTGTGCGTGACCCTAGTTCTACAAACTTACTTTCGACACTATTTTACTATTATTATAACCTTAACGGCTATATTTTTATAAAGAAATGTCCGCTATTTCGATACATTCGGTTCCGTCTCTATTTTACTATTACCTTAACATTGACGGCTCTGTTTTGATCAACAAACGATCGCTGGTCATATACATTAACTCTGTTTTACTTATGTTTCTTTCTGCTGCTTGGAACTCTATAAAATTAATCTTTTTTCAATCATTTTTTTATTTTGTTAGCGCGAAATCCTGAATTTTTTCATTTTTTATCTATTTTATACTTTCTCAATTTGATATAGTTGGGATCCAACCACTTAGTACCTATTGGAGATATTTTACGTTCTCACCAATCTTTTTTTTGTCTTGATAGCAGTAGATTTGTCTTTCGCTTGTTTGCGCCGACTGATGCTTTTTTCGTTTTTTCCATTATCACGGAATATTTCTTTCAAACAAAAAATCTGTTAGAAGAAATATTTTTTTGTTAATTTGCCATTATCAAATCCCGAAACAAAATCAAATAATCTTTTTTATGTATAATTAATTAGTAAGCAATAATGTGGTGGTAGAAAATATATAGCACATTCAATTTTCCGTATAGCAAATACTTTCACTGATATAAAAAGATATTAACATTGAATCACTTGAGTAAATAATGCAAAGGTAATGTGTCATTTGGTAGAACGTTTACTGCTCATTTTCATTTATACTTAGTTCTTTGGTAACATACTACAGATTTTGGTTCTTATTTTAAGCTGTTAATTTTAATCACAATCCTTCAATTCCTATATTACTGTTCATTATTTTAAAACTATGTTTTTTTAACTTAAATTTGACTCGAGCCTTATTTTCAGGAATTAAATTGATACAATTTTTTTAACCTTCGTACAAAACTTATTGCTTATTTTAACTAATAAATAACGTTTATTATAAATTTCTATTTCATACCAAACAATTATTAATATGAATATGTGCTTATAACGCTTCTTTACCTGAAATGCAGCAACCAATATTGTACAATGTGATTATGTGGATTTAAAAATGTGGGCATGTAATTTAAACTAAATAAGGGGGGATATAAAGTAGTTAAGGTAGTTAAATCATCTTATTTAAATACATCTTTATAAAGTTTTTGTTTCAATTTTCGTCAACAGGAGATTTTTATTTGTTTGTATAAAATTTTAAATAATATTTAAAAATAAAATAAAATATACCTGTTCAAGCGTTTTTTTTTGAAAACTCACAGTTTTTTAAATAAAAAAATATTGTAGTATTTAAGGGAAGGTTTTATCCCATTAAAATTTGATTTCTGAAAAATCTCTCCTTATCCAGTAACCACATCCTCCAATGAACCTGTTCACATTCGGCTTTTTACGTCAAGCGGTTTGAGCAGAATCGTAATTAATCAGTGACCCGAATTTTTGAAACACCCTGTACATATATCTAGAAAATTTTAAAATATGTAAGATAATCAAATCAAATACAACTATAAGCGTTTTTCCGAAAAAGCAGTCGTTTTTTAAATAAAACATAGTATATTTAAGGGGCGGTTTCATCCCCCTAAAAATTGGTTTTTGAAAAATCTCTTCTTATTGCGCCTCTATATCCTACAATCAACCTGTATGCCAAAAATCAGCTTTTTACGTCAGGTGGTTTGAGCAGAATCGTGATTAATCAGTGACCCGATTTTTTGAAACACCCTAAAATAATGAAATAAAGTACTCGAGTATAAGCGTTTTTCTGAAAAATCAGCCGTTTTTTAAATAAAAAATATTGTAATATTTAAGGGGCGGTTTCACCCCCTTGAAATTTAATTTTTGAAAAAATCCCTTCTTATTGAAAATATATCTTACAGCCAACCTGTATGCCAAAATTCAGCTTTTACGTCAAGCAGTTTGAACAGAATCACGATTAATCAGTGACTCGATTTTTTTAAACACCCTGTATACATTTTTAAGAAATTTTAAAATATGTAAAATAATCAAATAAAATACACGAGTTTAAGCGTTTTTCCAAGAAACCAACCGTTTTTTAAATAAAAAATGTTGTAATATTTAAGGGGCGGTTTTACTCCCTTGAAATTTGAAAAATCCCTTCTTGTCGAACCTTTACATGCTACTATCAAATTGTGTGCCAAAATGCAGCTTTTTACGGGGTTTGAGCAGCATCGTGATTAATCAGTTAACGAATTTTTTGAAACACCCAGTATAAATTTACAATACGAAAAATTGTGTTGAAAGGTCTCGGACACCTGACGATTATTACAAAAAAAAACATATAAATTTGTGTTTTAAATATACAGATTTTCATTTCATCTAATTCAGTTTTAGTCTTGACATAATGGAAATCCCATTTTGCTAAATCAAACTGAAAAAAATGTATTAATTATTTCATACATTATAGTACTTTATGCAAAATATTCTTAAAATCTTTCTATATTTCTGTGAAATTTGAAAGAAAAGTAGTACTATTTAAAAGTCGCAAGTTGAATTCTTTGCACACCCCTATATAATTAATATTAAACTGTAAATATTGAAAAAGTAAAGTTCTAGTTATATCGTATGAATTAATAAAAGCACCAAAGTATGAAGAAAATTAATAGACATACATTTTATTTATGTTAACATCATAAACGTGAATTCATAACATGTATCCTTAGTATCAGTAAGTTGTACATAACCTTAAACAAAAAATAACTTTTGACACTCAAATAGATCTACTGCAATTACACTCAAATAAGCGAATGAGATAATCATCTTATGGTGGCTGCATTAAGAATATACAATATTTATTGCACGCAATAACACACAGTAGTAAATAGGTGGATAATCTGTATTTGTCTTTAAAACATATATATCAATTATAAAGGAACACAATAATGCAAATAAGAATATTAAAGGGCTCTTGTGACATTAACGGACCCCAAGCATTTGCTGTTTTCTTTTTTAATTTTAAAGGATAACCTACGGCATATGCATTAGATTAAAAGTGAGAACTCGTAACATGTGGTACTTTTTTCCAGAAAAAAAAATTGAAAATTTCGCAAATTTATATATTTATATTTGTGTTTGTTTCGTTTATTTGAGGTGTAATTGTATACCTTTAATGATGGTTTTGTCAACGAACCTAGGCTAACCTAACGTTAACGAAAAAGGTCCACCAGTATAAGTTTTGTTAAAAAAAAATCCTTTTCTTAATATAGACCCCAAATTTTGTTTTACTATTATTAAGTTTTATTAAAAAAAAACTAAAAAAAGTTATCCTGTCTGTAGCACTCCTCACATAAAACAAAATTTCCAAAACAAACTGTCTAAAAACAAGGCAACACTGTCCGTTTATATCGTATTTGACATTTAAGACTTGACAATCCTCTTCTATGTAAAATGATATTGTTATTGTTATATCTGATTTAGAAATGTAAAAAATCGATAAATTCCTTTACCCGGAAGTTCCCTCGTTATGAATTATTACTTTTATTGGGAAGAGTGAAGTGTGATCCAAGTTAGTTCAGTACATAGTCACAGTATATGTGTTACATATACGATCTATTCGTTTTTATTGGGCGTCATTTTGTTTCATCATATTGGATTCCTACCAATATGTTTACCATTTCCTTTCTACCTATGCCACATTTGACTTTTCGGCATAATTTAAAATAAATTTCATTTTGTTTCGCCATCTTAAATTGAAACTCATATTATCAGTCTTTACCTACTCCGTTGGTTCGCACATATCCAGATATTAAGTTTCTGAATGGTTTTCATTAACGATCCTCTTCTTGATGTGTTAGAGTGGTGTATTATTTGGGGTTAGGATCCAGTAAAAAAACAAAGGCCCTTTTTTAAATTGCCGACGGTTCGCCAATTTACTGTTGCATCCTCAGGACACATAGACTTTTTGTATTTTACATGAAACCCATATTAGTCTTTACCTACTCCATTGGTCCGCAGATATTTCCTAACCCCAAATAATACACCACTCTAGCATATAAACAAGAGGATCGTTATCAAAAATCAGTTAGAAACCTAATATCTGGAAAATATCTGCGGACCAACGTAGTAGTTAAAGACTGATAATATGGATTTCATGCAGGATATACAATCTAACTATATATATATATATATATATATATATATATATATATATATATATATATCCAGAGGATGCAACAATAGAGTAGACACGTAGACATGTCAACAATTTAAAAACAGTCTTTTGTTTTTTTACTGGATCCTAACTTCAAATAATACACCACTCTAACATAAAAACAAGATGATCTTTAACGAAAACCACAGCATTTAGAATCTTAATATCTGGGAAATAACTGCGGACAAACGGAATAAGTAAAGACTGAAAATCTGGGTTTCATGCTGAATATAGAATCTACATATGTCCTGAAGATACAACAATAAAGTTGCGAAACGTCGATTATTTAAAAATAGTAAATAATACACCACTCTAACATAACAACAATGTTGATTTTTACTCCTTCACGGATGGAAAAATACAATGTGTTTTCTTTCCGGGTGTACATCCGTTCACTACTGTCGTTCTGAAAAGAACAGTTTTGCTGACGTTTCGCCAAAATCACATTTGGCATTTTCGAAGCTTTCTTTCTCGCGTCCGAATAGAGACTGATGTGTTGGTGACTCCGACGCTTCCTTTTATACCTCCACTCGGGGCCGAAGGTTATATCTGCGCAGGCGTTGGTCGTTATTTATGTTTTCCGGATGGTGCTGTTGTTGTTGCGCTAATTGCGCTTGAGTTTTTGCGATTTTAGATTTGTCGATTATTGTCTTCCATACTGTTGGTAGTTTTAATGATTCGTCCCTTTTATTCAAATCACCTTGCTTTTCAATTTCTATGGCTTCTCGGATTATTCTGGTCTTATAATGTTCTATATTGGCAATCTCCCTACACCCATCGAAATTTATTTTAGGGCCGGTTTCCTGATGATGTAGGAATAAAGCTGAGGTTGTTCGTTTATTTCTGATGCTGAGTTTATGCTCTTCCACTCTTGCTGATATTCGCCTGTTAGTTTGCCCTACGTACAACTTTTCACAGTCCTGGCACGGAATACTGTACACTCCGTGGTTTTCCAGTTTGATTTTATCTTTTGGGTTTCCGAGTAGTTTACCTATAGTTGTTTGTGGCTTGTGTATTGTTTGTATGTTGTGTTTCCTCAGAATTCTTCCGATTCTGTCTATTGTGCCTTTTACATATGGTAAGACTACTCGTTGCTTTCCCGGTTCATATTTTTTGTTGTTCGTTTTTCGGGAAACCTGTGCATTAATAGCTTTCTCTATGGTGCGATTTGTGTAGCCATTTTTCTTTAAAGCACTAGATATTACCTTAAGTTCGTTTTGTCTCGTCTGTATTTCAGTTAGTCGCACGGATCTAGATATTAGAGTATTTGCCACAGCTTGAATTTGTGCTGGGTGATGATGTGATTTTGCATTTAAATATCTGTCTGTATGTGTTGATTTTCTATACACGGTGTATTCGAAATGTCCGTTATGTAGTTTTGTGACCAAAACATCTAAAAATGGTAGTTTGTTGTTCTCTAACTCTTGAGTAAATTGTATTCTGGGGTGGATTGAATTTACGTGAGTCAGAAATTTTTCGAGCTCTGCATGACCATGTTGCCATATAATAAATATGTCATCCACATAACGAATCCATAATTTGGGTTTTAAACTTGCTTTCTCAAGAGCTTATTTCTCGAAGTATATCATAAATAAATTCGCGACTACTGGTGATAGCGAGGACCCCATTGGAGCACCATCCATTTGTTTATACATTTGCCCGTTGAAAGAAAAATAAGCATTTTTGAGGCAATGCTCCGAGAGTTCTATTATATGTGCCTGGAAATCCTCATTCATAGCAATCTTGTCCAATGGTTCGTCGATGGGAATACTGGGATATAACGATTTGACATCTAGGCTTGCTGTGATATCGTTTTTTTCAAGGACGATATCTCGTATAATTCGAGTGAAATACTCCGAGTTTTTTACAAATGAATCAGCTTTTTCTACAGTTGGTTGCATAATTTCAGAAAGGTATTTCTCCAGTTTTTGTAGCGGCGAATTAACAGCACTAACAATAGGTCTGATAGGCGCCCCTGGTTTGTGTATTTTTGGTAAACCATAGAGTTTAGGACATCCGCTCGACTTTTCCCGTGGTATGATTTTTTGTTGAATTTCGGGGTTTATTGGTGAACTTTTTATTTTATTTTTAGTTGTTTTTTCTAGGTACGTAGTCGGGTCCCTTGGAACAGGCCTATAACAATTGTCTTGTAGGATATCCTGCATTTTTTGTACGTAATCTTGAGTATTCATAACCACAGTTGCGTTTCCTTTATCTGCTGGAAGGATTGTGATGTCTTTATTTTTTCGAAGGTTTATTAGGGCCCTCTGTTCAGTGGCATTTAGGTTTTGTTTTGGTGTTTTGCTTGATCTTAAAATTCTGGCCACCTCTTGTCGAATCTCCTCTGCTTTTGTTTCTTCAGAGGAGTCAAGGACAGCTTCCGCTCCAGCTATTATTTCTTCTTTAGGGATTTCCTTAGGAGATATCGCAAAATTAAAAGCCTTACTCAGTACGGATTTTTCACTTTCTGAGAGACTGTAGCATGATATATTATGTACTAATTTATCGACGTCTACTGATGATCTTTGTGGCTGACTCGACTTTCTTAGAAGATTGTCATACTTTTTCGAAAGTTTATCTGTCTTAATATTCTTATTTGTTTCTGTTCGCCAGAAAGCCAAAGTTTCTATGCGATTCCACAATAAAGGGTGAATGATGTTACTTTGTTTAAGGTGTAACTTTAAAAGTTCTTTCTCTGTCTCGGCTAGTTGTTTTCTAATTTGATGGATTTGTTCTTTTAATAACGCCTTACTAGCATTTTGAAGTATGGTGTTAGTTTTTCTAGTTTTAGTATGATAAGACAACCGTGTAAAAGTAGGAAGTAAATCGCTGTCACGACACTTAATTTGAAAGGTTAGATCACATAAAAGATTAGTTTTATATATATATATATATATATATATATATATATATATATATATATATATATATATATATATATATATATATATATATATATATATATGTATATATATATATATATATATATATATATTTATATATATACATATATAAATAATATATATATATATATATATATATATATATATATAAATATATATATATATATATATATATATATATATATATATATATATATATATATATATATATATATATATATATATATATATATATATATATATATATATATATATATATATATATATATATATATATATATATGTCCTGAGGATGCAACAAACAAGTTGCGAAACGTCGACAATTTAAAAAAATACTTGTTTTTTTTACTGGACCTTAACCCCAAATAATACACCACACTAACAAACATGTTGTAACATTGTTCCGCCATATTGGATTTTTACCAATATATTATCAGGCCATCACTATATGACCCCTAATTGTTGGTCAAAATTTGAAGTAAATTGGGTAAGTAGTCTTTAAGCTATGCTGCGCACTGACAGACAGACCGACAGACGGACCGACGGAATTGATAATACATATTTTTTGGCATCTAGCGACGCTAAAACGTGGAGATGTGTAAAACCTGAGAGGTTGATTTTTTCACGATTACAAAAATTTTATTTAGCTACCATTTTGTTCGGTCATCTTGAATTAGTACCACTATTTTACTAGTTGATCTCTATACCACAATTAGTTATGGCACACAATTTGAAATCAAACCATTAAGCAATTTTTCAGGCTGAATTTTTAAATATTTTATTATGCCGCCATTTTGTTCCGCCATCTTGGATTCGATTCTCGAAGAGTGATTAAAATACTTCCCTGCTACGAGGGAAGTAAAAAAGTTTTTGTATGTTTAATTGGCAATGAAAGTTAGTGAAAATTGTTTATTTTAGTAATTTGTAAAGGCATATAAGCATAAAACTTCCTCAAATTACGATAACATTTTTTTAGTGATTATTAGTTTAAAAAAGTGGGAGATTTCACTTTTAACTAACTCTATACACCATAGGCTATCATTTAAAATTAAAAAAAAAGTAAATTCGTGGGTTCGTAACCTAATTAAGTACCCTGTCAGGATTTTCTGTAAGCTGAACATTGAATCTCGCACGGTTTTGTATGTATGACAAACAGAACGGCAAACCAACTAATTCGTTACAAAGAAGTTCTTCTGGCTTTTTCGTAACAAAAAATATGTAACTGGCCTCGTCACAACTTGCAAACCTGTAGACTAATCCGATAGATCCTAATAGTTTCCGATACATAATATAAAAAAAAAACCTTTAATAAAAAATTAATTAGATTGTACAATGTACCTTAATTTTCGCTAAACAACTCGCTATGGATCAAGAGCCTTCTCCCTCTGGAAACTCATCAGGATGCCAAGTATAAAAGAAAAACATGGAACTCATGGAAAAAAATTGATGGTAAAATTAAGATATGTCAATTTGTTTGGCTTGTAATGTAGAAAAAGTAAATTGGAAGTATGCACCGATCTAAAATGTTTTTAAAAAGTGTCCAGTTTATTTAATGCGTATAGAATTATAAAGATTTTTTTTAAATTGCGTACTTTTGCTACGATCATTTCATTATATTTATTGCATTTGCACCTCGACTTAAGAAAAGCATTGACATACATATAGGGGGATCTACTATGTTTGCCAAAACACATTTTATTTGTAATATTTCTGGATACTCCAAAATTTCCCCTTTATTTCGGCAAAGCTGGAACACCGACCGATCATCATATAAATAGAATTCAGGAAGTTTGACCGAAACCGGTATTCAATGCAATTAGTGCCTAGTCCTTTCGTTTTAATGTCTAATCCTTTAAATTAAAGAGTTACTTTATTTCAGGTTTTAAAAATAACACTGTAGAAATAAAAGTATTCAGTGCGATGTTCTGGCTTAATCTCCAGCAACACGAGTTTTAAAAAAATATGACACATATTTACTTAGTGGATATATTTTCAGAACAAGTTCGGCACGATCAACTAATGGATAAAATAAAACATCAAACACTAAATTTAGTTGCTGCTCAAAAGGTCTTATTTACTTTAAATTTCTGGGATTTTCGGCGACTTATGGGTAATTCTCTTTACTGTAAAATCTCTACTCATATATGGTATTTAAATTAAAAATTTGAATGAAATACCCGACTATAAAACTATTTTATATGGGACAGAAATACCCCAAAAAAATAGTAAGGTGAAAATAACTATCTGATGCATATAAATAATTCTGAATTAAAAAAAATTGCTGTGAAAATTCGAAACAAATTATTTACTCAGTTTGACAATAATATCCGAAGAGAGAGTTATATTATCTAACGCTCTCTGAAAATGGAATTTAATTATAACTTTAAAAATCTTAGAAGTAACAGTACACTACGAGAAAATCTGAATTGAACTAGTGATTTTAGAGTTTAGAGTTTACCTGAAAAGAATATCAATACATATTAATTACTTTAAAAAATATAAACTTTGTAAAGGGACTATTCTGTACTTTGTAATGAAGTAAGGGTAGCTCGTTAGAGCCATAACACCTAAGACCAATAATGTGGAGGGATAGTGCTTTAAAGCATTCTCCCTGCAGATCGGTTAACGTTTTCTCTCTTCACAAAGCGGGTAAGAAAGGCTACGAGGCGGCAAAATCCATCAGACCCATAATTGATAAAGGAGATTATATGAGAAACTCCCCTGCATTCAGAAGACGGCGGTCCATAAAGCGGCACTCTATAGTGCACAGGGCAGAAAAGTTGATAGAGTAAGGAAGTTGGGCTTGCGCTGTTCTTTCATATCGAAGCGGTACTTGATAAAGAAATGACCAAAACCGTAACACCAATCATATTAGTTAGCTGGATAAGCACCGTCTTGCAGAACGGTTCTGTCGGTTATTTTTTGGGAGACTTCGGGCTGGAGATTGAGGTTATGTGGGAAGGACTGTCCGCAAGGTAGCTGCCTATCGCTGTGTATGTGTTGTCTAGTCATGTCTTCTAACGTGTCTGGAGGTAAGATGTTTTTACGCGCAAGCATACCAACGATGGACTGGTACAAATGGCTGGCAAGTACGGGAGAGATGTTCGATCGCATGCAAGTTACTTTTAACTTAAAAAAAAGAAGGAACATATTAAGATTGTTTCAGAAGCAACCGTTATTAAAGAAGAAGGTGAAGTACTTGAAAGCGGCAATGTAAATTCACGCGGAATGCTCATTTCATAAAAATATTTAACAAACCCATGGCAATAATTTAGCAGTAGGCGTGTAATGGAAAGTAAATGGGATTTAGATATACTTCAATGGCTATATATAATAATGATCAGACTAAGAGTAACTTATGAATCAGTGGCTTGCAGTGTAGAACCAAAAGGCTGGACTGTGAATAACAAGTACAACAAGAATAACAGCAAGGGCAGTCTTGACTGTCTCCTTGGGGTTGCTGAAACCCTCACTATGGATCAAACGAGAGGCCATTGCATCCTGCATGCGGATGATAAAGAGCAAACAGCGAAGTAGGCAACAGCTAAGCGAAGAATACAGTCTATCGCCGGAGTAATGAGGTAAAAGATACTCACAATCTCTTCCAGGGCGAACCACGATGCCGAACGATTAAGGCTACAAAATTCATTTAAAGCAGTGATTCCAACTCAGGGACGGCAGGAACAACGGAAATGTCTAGGTGTGATATACGGACGACTTCAGACAAACTAATAGAGAGCTTGTTCGTTCTGGAACATATAGGAAGGACAAGGACCTAGGTGAATACTTCTCGCTAGGAAAGATATGCTACTGTTTTTCAGGCAGAGTATTCCAGTATTCGTCACTCTAAAGATGGCCACCAAGGAAAATGCCGTAAAAGAACCGAATAATGGAATCTATATCTCCTTCGACAAACAAGCAGCCTTTAAGGTAATCCAAAGAAGCCAGCATAAGCCCTAAGCTTGCCCAGCAGTGCAGTGATGCTCTGGAGGGTCCAGCATCAAGGTGGGACGATAAGAATTTGGCTAGACAAGGCTCCTCGTCACCACCCTTGGGCCCGGAACCCTATCTAGGACTGAACAAGACTATTAAATATGCAAATCTATAGCATACATGCGGACTATAGTTGTCAATCCCGGGATCCCTGTCCCCGAATCTCGGAGAAAAAACCGAAAACTCCTCGTTGTTCCATTCTCGTAATAATTCAACATGCGTTGATGATTGTATTAGTATGCCATTGTGCCTACGGCTTTGAACAAATTTAAAATTCATTTTGAAAGAATTATCCAAAATTAAAACACCTAAGAACGAGAATTAAGCAACGCAGAACCATTTATTCTGAAATTCTTTGTTATCTCACAGTTTTGACCTCTACAAGGTACCCCAAAAGGTCCTACCAATAAATTAGCAGTATGTAGATTCGATTAAAACAATGAGGTTCAGCCATACTTGCCTCAGTCTAAAAGTTTATAATAATAAAGATAGGGTGGTCAAGTTAGAAATAAATTTTCGATTTTTTTATGTAATATCTCTAGTTTTTAAGATAATAAAGTAAAAATTGGTGATAAGGGATTTTTTAAAGCGAAGAATAACAATACGCTTTCAACTTTAATGTTATGGACAAAGGAAAGGTCAATTAGTGAAGGGCGTAAGACCCTAGGCTGTCCAAGGACATGCTCCTAAAATCGTTACTAGCCAGGGCGATCTGGATGCTGCCCAAGAACCGGCAAACTATTGCCGATATAGTCGGAATACTGACCGACACTGCAGACTTAATAAACATCTACACTAATTAGGAATAATGGATAGTCCACTTTGTCTATTGTATCATAGGGGAGAAAACGTCACACCACTTAATTGGGATCTGCGATAGGTAACATGGCCTCGAAAAGATAAGCTACTTGGGACGGCAGGGGGTGGCGACAAAAGCCTATTAGGCCTATGAGTTTCGCCCCTTCTCCATTTTTGCTACTGCTAGGCTTCATTGGGTCCTTTATACATCCTTCGTGGAAACATCACTCATTTTAATCCTTCATTCAGATTATTCTTTTCAAAGAGGCCATGAGTCCCGAAAGGTCACAGTTCTGAATGAATTATCTGACTAGTTAAAGATTTTTTTAATGCAGATGGTGTTCAGGCATATATTTTGTTGTAAAGCGCAGTTTCCGCGCCGACATTGCCTGACAGTTATTGTTATCTTCATGCCAGATTATATGTTATGATTTTCTGGCTAATTATTATGTTATACGATTTTAAATTCACTGGGGAGTAGGGGAGGGCGTAATATTTTGTATCGAATACATTGCAATGCGGTAAGGAGACTTGTTCCAAAAATATTTAGACTGGGCAACTTCCTGGCTAATTTGTAATCTGCTTTTCTGCATTTAAAACGAGAGCGTTCTTTTATTCAAGCTTTACAAATTTAATTTCTTTGCTTTATGAATGTCCCATAGTGACATATTGTCTACGTTTGTCATGCAACAAGTTATACTAGCCATTTTAGCTTGAACAATAGTTGCACATTTACCTAAAATCCGAAAAAAGGCTGCATATTGTAATTTAGGGTTTTCGACTATCTGGCTGGCAGCTCGCCAATTCACTTTTGACGGGTTATTTTTAGTTTCTTATTTATGGACATTCTCTTCGTTCTTTTCGGATAGATTCATGGAAATGACTAGTTCCAGGCTTTTTATTACGTCGGTAGTTTTATAATATCATATGGATCCTGTTAAAGTTAAGCTCAAAATTCGGCCATACATGATCTGGCATTGTGACATATCAATAATCGGTTGACTTGACTAGAAATAATAAATCTCGATGTAAATCCTCATAAGTGTATTAAGATTCTAATTAGAAACATAGTCATAAAAAGATGTACCTATTGATTTCTTGTCCGCACTGTCAAGTCACGAAGTATGCATAAATTAACATCATAAACCATGATAAGTTCCCAGTTTTGGGTGCTATAGTATATCGTCAAGCCCTCTATTTCTTGTATTAGTCTAACTTTGGTCTTTTGTTGTTGGAAAGCTTATATTACAATTAACCCATGTAATCTGGTTAAACCCGATACATCTGTTTTAACTACTCAGAAAGCCTGGATAAGGTTAACTATATTCAACTCTACATCTAGTTGAGGATGCATGTGGAGTATTCTTCTTAGTTGGGTTTGTGCTCAAGGCAACCATTTTAATATTACTATGTCTTTTCCTCTTCTTCAACTAAAGGTGATTACACCCCTATTATTATTGGGCTTGATGGGTTTGTAGTAGGTAGTTTCGTTAGGGCGTGCAACCTGTTGGGTGTCATCATGGTTTTGCATCTCTAACAACAGCTTGTTTCTAAGTTTTAGTTCTGAGAGCGATGAAATGAATGTCGAAGGAAACCCTTTCTGATCCTCGTCTCCAGTAGCGACAACGAAAAGGTGCCCCCGTGGACATTCTTTGCACCGTAATGGATAACACACGCTTTTTTTAACAAGCTGGCACAATCAAACAAAAATCTATCATATGGTTAATAGATCATTTTTAAATAATAGATTGTTTTTAAATAGAATAATTTTACATAGGATACATCTAAAAAAAAATAGAAAAATCGTATATAGACACTTTCTCGAGCCATTTATACCGAACACCAGCAATGTTGAATTATATGGTAAAATTTCTGCCCAAATATCGCATACCTCCGAAATTTAGTATGCTATTTTTAAGCGCTCTGGCAGCTCGGACAAAGTATGGTCTAGACCACAGATACATATTTCATATCTGTATATACTTATATCTAGCGTGGTTTGTTACTCCCCTCGTAAAAGGGAAGTATTGTAATCGTAAATCATCCTCCGAGATTTTTCAGGGACTCTAGATGCCGAAAAACATGTTTTCGCAGTTTCGTCGGTCTGTCTGTCTGCCTTTCTGTTCGCGGCATAGCTAAACAACTACTTACCCGATTGACTTCACATTTTGGTCAGAAATTAAGGGTCATATGGGGATGGTTTCGTAACATTTTGGTAAAAATCCAATGAGTCCAAAGAAAATGACGGCCTAGCAAAATGCTTAAAAAAATTATTATTAACAAACTACTTACCCAATTTATCTTAAATTTTGCACAAACATTAAAAATTCAACCTGTAAAAACTGGTTAATGGATTGATTTGAAATTGTGCGCCATAACTAATTATGGTATACATCACAGTATTATGTTGGAGTTAACTGGTAAAATGTGGGTACGAATCCAAGACGGCGGAACAAAATTGCGGGTCATATGGGGATGACTTGGTAATATTTTGGTAAAAATCCAATATGGCGAAATAAAATGGCGGCCTAGGGAAATGTTAAAAAAATTATTAAAAAACTTCTTATTCAATTTATCTCGAATTTGTCACAAACATCAAATTATTATGTTGGAATTAACTGTTAAAATTTTGCTCCGAATCCAAAATGGAGGAACAAAATGGCGGCATAATAAAATATTTAAAAATTCAGCCCGAAAAATCTACTCAATCTATTAAGTTCAAATTATGTGCCATAACTAATTGTGGTATATGGATCAACTAGTAAAACTGTGTTACTAATTTAATATGGCGGAACAAAATGGCGGCCAAAAGAAATGTTTGCAATCGTGAAAAAAACACCCTCTCATTTTTTACATATCATTACGTTTTAGCGGACCTAGATGCCAAAAATATCTTATATCAAATCCGTCGGTCCGTCTGTCGGTCAGTGTATCTGTCAGTTCGCGGCATAGCTTAAAAACTTCTTACCAGATTGACTGATATAGGAATGAACTGGCAATATTTTGCTATGGATTCAAGATAGCAAAACAAAATAGAGGCCCAATAAAATATTTAAAAAATCGTACTATTTATTAAATTAATTTTAATTTTTTTCAAGAATTAAGTGTGATGTAGAGATAGACTGGTAAAGTTGTAATACGAATTAAAGACGGCGAAACAAAATTGCGGCCAAATACAAATTTTAAAAAATCAAATATTGGTAGGAATCCAATATGATCGAACGAAATAAAAATGTTTGAAAACACAGTATACGTAACACATATATACTGTGCCTATGTACTAAACTAAATTGGGTCACACTTCACTATTCCTAACAAAGGAAAAGAATCATAACGAGGGAAAAGGAAATTTACCGATTTTTTGTTATCTGGCCTATCTGATTGACTTAAGAGTGCTATTTGAGTATATGTTAATACACTGGTCTACAATTACCATTGCATTAACTATTATTATTGTTAAGTTCAAAACCTCATATTTTAATAAATCGTTTTATTTTTTTTCTTTTTAAAGATCATTAGATCCTTTCTTCTTTCAGTGAGCTATGTATTAAATGATAAGCCTTGTTTTATTGTGCTGAAAAAAATAAAACTTCATAACTGTGCGCATTGATCTAAAATATATATATGAGAATTTTTTTCTTTTTAAGAGGTTGGTCGCTTGGTTCCGGTGAGTGGGACACCCGGGTATTTAATACAGGATGGGTATAAGTTGTCACCAGATCAAGTAATTTTTAAAAAAAATGGACTTTTTTGGAGATTTTTTTAAGCGTTTGAGATACGTGTATCTGGTTCATCGTTTAGTCTACATATTTACTTATATGTTGCTTATCTAGGCAATTTTTAGTACTTGATTGTAAAAAAAACGCAAGTATCACAATAATAGCAGCTAAAATATTTTGTCTTTAATATAAAGAAAATTTTTAGGGCATTTGGCGGAGTGGGCTAATTTAATGTTCCAGCTTTTATTGGTACTGAGAAAGCCCAGTTGAATACTTAAGAATGAATAAAAAAGTGCTATTTTTGAAACTTTTTAAATTTTAGAAACATATTACATATATTTCCTTTTTAAATATTCTAGTTTGCAGTCCCGAAAAACTCATATTTTTATTACAAGAAATAAAGTCTTAGGGAGAGTTTGAGAAATATTTACTTTCAAATGTCTTGCAGGTTGTTGAATTGACCTTTTCAGTCTGAATCACTTTTAGTTCCTCTTCCCGTCATAAGTGTTAAAACATCATATTATTCTTTCGAGAATGGGACTGATTTTTTGCATTAGGTGATAGAGCATTACTTTTAAGAAAGTAGAGACGCCTTAAAAAGTATGAGAACATTTAATGACAGGATATCGATGCTATTTAGGCAGAAATATACTGCTCTGGAAGTTTTACAATAGAAAATATAGTACCTAATAATTATTATAAAGATATACGTTTAGGTAATCATTTTGTTTTAAGACAGATTGTGCTCTTTTCCCGAAGTATATTCGGTATTTGATATCAGACACATTTATTTGTCCTAACTTCAGATATCAGCATATTACTGGTAGATTAGAAATATCTTTAAGCACATAATATTAGTCAAAGGTAACTGTTCTATTCAAAATCGATAACAACAATAATTGTTATATGGTGGAATAATGTTATTAAGAAATCATGGTTCTTTGGATTAGACCGTGTTAAAATGTCGACGTTTCGCCTTTGATTGCACGAGGCATTTTCAGAGATCTTTACTCCACGAGATCTAAGCACCGAATTTGCTGAAATTGTTCGAAATTAATGAAAGTTAGCAAATTTAAAGTTATTGAAAATATCCCTTGTTGCTTTTTAATTTGTTTTTAAAATATCTATGTTTGGTTGTTGACGTGGACAGTGTTTGGAAAAGCGACAAATTTTATGGATACTATCAACGTTTTTTAATTGCACACGTACCGCATTGAATAACCACTTCTTCTGGAATAGGAACAGCTAAACACTAGATGGAATGTGTGTTTTCAACACCATGGATTTCCAGTACATTTTTCGGCAAATCTTTCTGCATTCCTGGATGCGACATTTTCTGACAAATGAATTTGAAGAGAAAGTTTGTTTCCATTCCATTTTATAATTAGTAATCTATAGTGTTTTTAACAATTAATAGACCCTAAACTATCGAATACGTTCGTTTATATTGCAGCTCTGACAATATTGTAAATATAATTGATTTAAAAAAATAGGAGCTTCCGGTTTTCACTGACTAGTAACACGTTATTTGATTCGTAGCAAAATTTTACCACAAAATTGAATTCCTGCCAATTTATTCATTATCACATTTAATTTTTGTACAAAATTAAAGTCAATAATGAATTTTGAGATTTTTTATTATTTGGCCGCCATTTTGAATTCGTACCACATTTTAACAAGTTTATCTGTATGTCACACTTAATGTTTTCACAAAATTCGAAATTAATCTATTAATCTAATAAGTAGTTTTTCAGGCTGATTTTTTAAATATTTTATTAGACCTCCATCTTGGATTCGTACCAAAATATTAACAGTTCATTCCCATTGACTTGACACTTGAAATTTGAGGTAAATTGGATAATTTGTTTTTTAATAAGATCGCCATTTGAAGTTAATCGGGCAAGTAGTTTTTTAGCTATGCCGCGAACTGATAGATAGGCAAACACACCGACGGAAACGTGTTTTTTGGCATCTAGAAACGCTAAAATGTGAAAATATATAAAGCCTTGAAGGGCGATTTTTTCACGATCAGAAATATTTTATTTGATCGCCATTTTGTTCCGCGATCTTGAAATCGTGCCATAATTTTACTAGTTGATCCATAGTAAAAATCCTAAGTAGTTTTTTCAGGCTGATTTGTTTTTAATATTTCATTAATCAGCCATTTTGTTTGCCATTTTGGATTCATACCAAAATTTTACCAGTTAATTCCTACGTAACAATTTTAAGCAAAATTTCAGGTAAATTGGATTTTGTAAGTAAATTTCAGGTAAATTGGATGTTTATTTAATTCCCTCGGCTGCCATTTTGTTTCGCCATATTGAATTTGTACCACAATATTAGCAGGTCATCCCCATGTGAACCTTAAATTTTTTTCAAAATTTGAAGTCAATCGGGTTAGTAGTTTTTTAACTATCCCGCGAACAGACCGACAGAAAGACAAACTGACTGTCATGTGGGAGGGTGATTTTTTCACGATTACAATACTTTATGAGGGAATTAATAACTTATATAAATCAAACTCTATACATACCACGTTAAAGAATTTTGTGAGGTAAATAAGAAAAAATCGTTTAAATATTGCAGTTCTATAATTGGGAATATGAAGTTACATATTATTTCTTGTGTTGTAGTTATTCTGATTACGACTGACATATGTAAAACACCAGTAAAATGCTACATCTTTTTGGTTAGCGTGTTGAACCAATAAGCATATGACTCATATGATCTCCAATCTATATATGAAGAATATATATATATATATATATATATATGTATATATATACACATATATATATATATATATATATATATATATATATATATATATATATATATATATATATATATATATATATATATATATATATATATATATATATATATATATATATATATATATATATATATATATATATATATATATATATATATATATATATATATATATATATATATATATATATATATATATATATATATATATATATATATATATATATATATATATATATATATATATATATATATATATATATATATATATATATAGATGAAGTCACATTAATTGTAATGCGACAGAACAAGTGCCTCACAAGCAACTTTTTCAGATTTGTGTGCAAGATGTGCCTATTTCTGTAGAGGTTTCCCAGAGAGTAGTATGCATTTTGAAAGATCTAAGCCACCTGTGACCGGAACCTTAACCCTGAATCGGACAGAATTCCTAAGTTTTTATAACAAAACCATAAAAAATTTTCCTATTTTAAATGTAAGACCTGAAATAAACGTAGGACCTACATTTCAAGAAGTTACGAAGAAAGCTAGGATAATTTTACGTAGCATGTTCTATGTAAAAATATAATCGTTTTTTAAATATAAGGTAAAATGTTCAGTTTTTGGTAATTTTAACCACGCGTTATGAAAAATGTATGGAAACAAAATAAGGCCATTTTCCTATTGCAAAAAATATAATACATATTAGTATTTGGATAAATACTACAAAGCCTTCTTAAAATATATATCAACATTTTAATATACACTATAATATTTTTATTTATTTAATTAAATATTTCTGTTCTTAACTTTGGAAAAATTATTAATAACTACCATAGGAACATGAACTTTTTTGATTGTATTAGGTATCGATTTTTCATAACATGTGTTAAGAAAAATAGGATATTTTACCTTAAATATTTTGAAAACGGTTATATTTTTACATAGAATATGACAATGTTATGTAAAATTTGCTTAGTTTTTTTTCGCAGATTCCAAAAATATAGTAAAATAAGGTTTGACATTTAAAATAAGAAAATTTTTGGTACTTTCATTATATATTTTTTTTATTTGATGTTCAGTAGTTTTTGTGAAAATAAATTTGAATTGTTCTTTTAAATTCAACAATATTTTGAATGTCTTATAGCAATTAGGATATAAAACTTTTTTTACTGTTCTTTGGATCACTCTGTAAATCTATATATTGGGTAATATTTTTTGTTATTTATTTATAAAGGTGAACAGAAAAAAGGTTTTTTTAACTCAAAGAGGTGGCTAATAAAAATGACAGCCAGAACAGCAAATGTTTATTATTCAAAAATATGAATACAGAGGTCCAATTTAAGCTTTTTCGTTTTTAATAAACCACTAAATATGTTGTGTACTTTGGTCTATTTGTATGTTTTTCGATATGACTGCAATTAATTAGTAAATCCACGATAAAAAATTGTAATTCTTAAAACCACATCTCTCAAAACATTTATTTGCACAAAATTCAATTTGACATAGAACTGAATCGGGATGAATCCAATTCGGAGGAAAAAATAGCGGCCTAATAAAATGATTAAAAAGTCAGTATCCTACATTCATAATTAAACTTTCATTTAAAAAAATAAATATTACATTCTTTAAGTATAAACTGAAACGTTAAAATTGTCGAAAAAATTAAATAAATATAAATAAAATAAAAATAACAATTATAAGTGTGACCAAATTTAGTTCAAAACATAGTCATTTAATAACATATATATATATATATATATATATATATATATATATATATACTGTCTTTTTAAATATTTCTTTTGGACACCATTTTGGATTCCTACCAAAGTTTCTCCCTAGGTCATTAAAAAGTAGGTTAATCCCTATATCACATTCAGTTTCTCTGGAAAACTTAAAGTCGATTGTGAAAAAGAAGGTTTTTTTCTACGTTGATTATTTAAACATTTTATTTGCCCGCCATTTTGTTTCGCCCTCTTGAATTCGTACCACAAATTTACCAGATTATCTCTATATCACAATTAATGCTTGCACAAACTATGAAATTAATCTGGTAAGTAGTTTTTTCAGGCTGATTTTTTTAATATATTTTATTAGGCCGCTATTTTATTTTGCTATCTTGGATTCATATCAAAATGTAACCAGGTCATTCCTATGTAACATTATTGTGCAAAATTTGAAGTAAATTTGATAATTAGTTTTTTAGTAATATTTTTTAACGTTTCACTAGGCTGTCATCTTGTTAGGCTATATTGGATTTTTACCAGAATACTACCAGGTCATTCCCATATGACCATTATTTTTTTACCAAAATTTGAAGTCGAGCGGGTAAGTAGTTATTAAGTGATGCCGCGAACCAACAGGCAGACAGATCGACGAAATTGATAAAGCATTTGCAATCAATCCATTAGGTAGTTTTTTCAGGTAGAATTTTTAAATAATTTATTAAGCCCCCATTTTCTTTCTTCATTTTAGATTCGTACCAAAATTTTACCAGTTAATTTTTGCATAGTACATGATTTTAGTGCAAAATTTGAGGTATACTCAATAAGCAGTTCTCAAGTAATAATTTTTTAACATTTTATTAGGCCGCCATATTGGATATTTACTAAAATGTTACCAGATCATGCCCATATGGCTTAATTTTTCACCAAAATTTGAAGTCAATCGGGTAAGTAGTTTTTTAGATATGCCGCGAAAAGAAAGACCGAGAAACCTACCGAGAGACAGACGGACGGAATTGAGAAAAGATGTTTCCCGGCATCTAGGGAATGGACGTAAAGATTTAAAGAAATCTCGGAGGGCGATTTTTTCGCGATTACAATACTTCCCTTTTACGAGGGAAGCGAAAATAAAAATAAAAAAAGTTAAAAAATATTTGCTATATTTTATTTTTCGTGTGTCGACATGGAAAGCGACTTAGAGTTAGGGAACTGTACAAAAAAAATGTGAATATGGAAAATGTATAGGCTGGCCGATTTATTATGGGATGATACCTTATCGCGGAACCTGTAAGAGGTAGCAAAAAAATTTAAATACAAAAGTTGTTTGAGGTAATCTAAGCTTTTATTTTATGTATGTTTCATATCTATAGGATGTCTAGTTTTTGTGGACCGATACCAACTTTCTTATTTTAAATAGGACATCCTGTATATTGTGCTATTTTTGGATTCTCTACAAAATACTAAATATAACTTATGTATATTGTTCTATACCTAAATCTATACATATCTTATGTTTTAGGTATGTCAAAAATGACGTTTGCAAATGTAGATTTCTTCTGCTTAAAATCGTTTTTTAAATAATCAGGACTTATTTTCTGGTAGAATGGGCTCCACTTCAGTAGACTATGTCAGTAACTAGCGTTTAAAAATTAAATGAGAAAATCGTTGTCATTAGATATCTAAAAACAGGACAGAAACGTGTATACCTAATAATGAGAAAAACTTTTTTTTAATTAATTACAAATAATAAAGGTTTGTAATTCTTACTAACAGAATTACCTAACAATTAGAATATGCAACCAAAAAATTAGGAACTATAGCAAATAGTTTTGAATATAGCCACCATTTTCCGCACTAAATGTCGTAAATACTGTTTCTAAATGGAAAACTGCTTTCGCTACAAACTCTCTTGATTAAGTAAATTCACCTTCTTGGATTCTTTGTCGCAATTTATTTACAGCCATTTGGCTTCTCCTGGTAAACAATACTTTTTAAGGTACCCCATAAAAAGTAGTCCATGGGAGTCAAGTCTGGACTTCTGGGTGGCCAGGCAACTATTTCATTTCAAATTCAAGTCCACGAGTTGCCTGTCGGATGGAAGTTTCAGGCGACTCTCCAAAATGTAACAATATGTTTAACTGATTTTCGTCATTTAAGGCATGGCGGCTTCTTTGCTTTTTTCTCAATCAAACTGTGATTTCTTCGAAAATACTCGTAGACTCTGGCAAAAACCCTCTTTTTCGGATGGCGTCTTAGAGGAAATCTGGTAACATAACTTCCTAACGCTAATACTGGACTTATATTGCCAGATAAATAGCATATCGGCTCTTTCTTCTGGGTACACATTAAATCTTTAGAACGTAGGTTTTATTAATAAAAATAAAGAAAAATAACAGTAACAACAACAATAATAATAATAATAACAATAAAGAGTAACAGTTATGTGAAATAAAACTAATAGATTGATTTAAAATCGAAAATGAGGGTTATCGATTGTGTTTAATTTCAGCCTGGTCATAATGGCCAACTAATAGCAAACTTTAAAAGTTGTAAGTATAGCATTTTTTCAATAGAAAAATATTAAATTACCAATATTTCGAAAACTAAACATTTTTTAAATAGACATTCTTTAACAAAGTCACCCTTATTCTTAATGCTTAATGAGATAAACTTATAAAATTACGAAGTTTCCGTTTGAAAAAAATGACTTTTAACGATTTTTTCATTTAAATTTTAAACGCTAGTTTTCGATCACCCCGAAAATATTGACATAGCCTACTAAAGTGGAGCCCATTCTACCAGAAAAAAAAAAGTCCTGATTATTTAAAAAACTATTTTAAGCATTAGAAATCTACATTTAAGTTGAGTCCTGCAAACGTCAATTTTGATGTAAAATATCAGATATGTCAAAAGCGGTTGAGTTAAAGTATAGAAAAATATACATAAATAATATTTAGAATTTTGTGGGGAATCCAAAAATTGCACAATATACAGGGTGTCCTATTTGAAATAAAAAAAGTTGGTACCGGTCCACCAAAAACTAGGTACCCTGTAGATATGAATACACAAAATAAAACCTCGGATTACCTCAAACATCTTTTGTATTTAACTTTTTTTGCTATCTCTCACAGGTTTCGAGATGGGGTACCGTTCCATAATAAAACGGCCACCCCGTACATGTATGTACTAAGGCAATGAAAAATATGTGTTGTCGGATAACCTGGAATATTATTCCCAGACCTATCTTTATTTATTTATTCAACAACGGACGAACGTCCAATTACAGAAACGCAAGACAATAAAATAGTCCATCTTATATACTAAGTATAAAAAAAATTTAAAAAATACTCAACACTTAAAATACTTGTCAATAAATGTCATGGAACGAAATTAAATTTTTAATATAATAGCTACATTGAACGTTCATAAAAAACAAACTTTAATTCATAATGGCTTTTTTATATAATGGTAGAATATCGATTGAATCGCGAGTAATGGAAAGCTTGAAAACTATATAATGAAAAAATTGGTTTTGTATGCGTTCAAGCGCTTTACTATGAACAGAAAAGTGTGAAGGCCAGACCCCAGCGCTGTTCTCTAAGTGACTAAGATATTTTTAAAGTCTCCAGTATGATCAAATATTTTTCGTGCTTTATTACAGCATACTTCCAGAAAAATGAGTATTTTGGCGTATATTACACCAGGTTCCCTTATAGGCACAACCTTATCAACAATATTAACTATATATTATCCATTAGACTGAGGATGATACGAGATAATTGCATTTTTCTGCGTTATGATCAATATCGTTCGCTTCACAAAGTGATGCTACAAGACGAGACGAGATCAGGGCTTTGTCTCAAAAACTCTCGTCTCGACTTTAATTATATTAACCTATCCGATTAAAGGTTAAATAAATATGTTCACTGAAGATGAAGTTTTTGCTATAAACACTCACAATGTATCAGTGAATCGCACCCGCATGGGATGCTAGTCCCTGGAAAATACCTTCTAACCTTTTGTTTGATAAGTTTGATTACTCACAATCGTATTTTTTATAACAGTGCTGACTATAGACGTTCTATCAAACATCTTGTTGAGTGTGTACATCATGTTATTTAATACATTATTAATTATAAAATGTCAGCTTTGATATAGTAATTTTTTGACATTTAGTTTTGCTACAAGTCTGAACTCTTCCGGGCCTGTTGTAACAATGTGGTGTTTGCTATAGGAAGTGCTAAATAATAAATATTTCAATATTTAAAAAAATATATAAATTAAGCTCAATTTTTCTCCAGAGGCATAGGTAATCTTGACCAAAATAGGTTAATATCAAAGAATAGGTATGGACTGATAACACAAAAACAATCTATCTATTTGTTTTCGATACCTTTAATTGCGTCACAAATACAATAAAGCAATAAATAGCACTTTTGCATAGGAGACCATAACCGATTATTAGTTTAGTAGGTTTTTGTATGTACTCAGAAGTTGTGAAAAAAATAAGGAGTCAGATGAATATAGATTTTTGTTTTGAAAGGTTTTTCAATTAAATTATGAATTTATCCCCCAGGTTGACAAGTAAAGCAACAATTACAATTTATTTTTTCTTTAATAGTTCTATAAAGTGTAAAAGATTTCATTCATTTTCATGCATAAAACATCTTTTTATGAAAAGTGTGAAGAAACTAAAATCATTAAATAAAATGTTATAAACAATGAACTAAAAATACTATGTAGTTCATTGACAAGTCATTATTTTACGGTTTGCCGCTATTGAAAGGTAAACTTTGGATGTATTTATATTTTTTAATCAAGTACTTTCAAGCATCCAAACGTCAAATTCGATATGATAATATACAGTTAAAATATAAATTTCAAAATTGTATCTGAAATTTTGTTTATAGTGCGAACTTGTTACAAGAAAAATGGTTTCGTAGACAACACTATGGAAAAACTAAGAAGTACTTACCTAGATTATTTTTGATGTTCTTCATT
This sequence comes from Kuschelorhynchus macadamiae, assembly GCA_030620095.1. Taxonomy (NCBI): domain Eukaryota; kingdom Metazoa; phylum Arthropoda; class Insecta; order Coleoptera; family Curculionidae; genus Kuschelorhynchus; species Kuschelorhynchus macadamiae. Next base: position 211,033 of record JAUTXW010003566.1, read on the forward strand.
TATTGCCATGTTTCCGTAAAAAATCAACCACTGTGTGGCGCTGACAGCGGCGGTAATGGTATCATCCTGGATAAAAGTTATCGCAAGTTATTATACATCTTTTGCGAAATAACATGATCGTAGAAAACATTACATGTAACTCATGCATTTAGATATTTTTATCATATATGTAATTGCGGTTCAAAATTTTAAAATTCTTATTGCAAGTTTTGCATGCATTCGGTATTATTATGGGGCTAGTTAATAAAAATAAGATGAAAATTAATATTGGCGAACATCTTAAATATTTTCGATTGATGGTAGATACGTATCAAAAAGGGGCTGTGAAAAAATATTACTATTTGACTTTTAAATTTCAACAGCTCTATATTTAAGAATAATTTAAAAATCAAAAATATTCAAACAATTCCATTTATGTATTTATTTTTGTAGTTTATGTTATTTTTGAGACACCCTACACACATTAATGAATCAAAAATTATGTATTACTTATTTATGGTGCGCCTGTACATCATGTTAAAAAATTTATATTATTATGCTTATTACTATTATCATCAAAATATATTTAAAGGCACAAAATCAAAATTCAAATTAAAAATCATTAAAAAATGTAAGAAAGATATTTAATTTTCTAAAAAATATCATGTTTTAGAAACAATCCAACATTTTGTAAGTTCTTGCACTGCAACGTTTCAGTAAAACTAATGCGAATTTTATTGACGCAATAATATCCTTTGACAGAAATGGAAAGACGTATGTGTTAATATATATATATATATATATATATATATATATATATATATATATATATATATATATATATATATATATATATATATATATATATATATATATATATATATATATATATATATATATATATGTCTAAATATATATATATATATATATATATATATATATATATATATATATATATATATCTTCGCCATTTAATAATTACCTCGCTAGCCATTTGTTCTTGCAACGGCTGCAGATATCTATTTCCAGCTACAATTGCTGAAATGCTCAATCGAATGGTTGTTTTAAAAACAAAAATCCAAGTTTTATTCATTGGTAAAGCTAGAAATCCAAGGATCTATTCCAAATTATCTATAAGTCCACATCACACATTAAATCCAAATCTTATTTGCAATCGCTTCTTTTTAATTCTTTTCTGTACTCCAGTAGTAGTTCATATGGGTGAAAGCCATGTGTTTTTTTTTAAACCGAATGTGCAGTAGATTTCGCATTGTTTATTCTTGAATGTTCCTCGCCGATAGTCCTGATTTTTCTTCGTTGGAATGAGTACCGGCCATACTATTAGAAAAACTTTAGAAACTGATATGAAAAGCAAATAAAGTTAAATAATTTGAAGGCAACTCAAGGCACGCGAATAATGATAAGCATTGTTTCATTATGGCGGCCATGCTATAAAAAACAGTAAATTTGGTTTTTAAAGCTTAAGAAAAGTAGTAATCTCGACTTGCAATACACACACATTTGAAAACACTTAACGATTTTCAAAAAATGTGAAAATTCAACGTGACGTCCATAAGAAATTTGAAAATTCGTGGATGTATCTCGAAAATAGAAGAGCTGGAATTTTCTATCTACCTCCATCAGATTATTCTAAACAAAAGTGTCTTAACAATGTATTATTCCTAAAACCACAACACACTTATTTGTTGAGCTACAGAGAAAATGGAAAATGTACTTTTTTAGTTTTTCCCAGTTATCTCCAAAAATCACCGAAGATAATTTAAATATTCAGCCAGAATCAAATTTGTAATGAAAGTCTCTACAACTTTCCTAATTTAACCATATTTCTAGCTATTATAGTGTTCGAAATAGCAATATATGTACGTCAAATCTTTAACACACTGTATAGTATCTATAAGCAGCCTCCTCCAAAGGCCTCAGTATGGTCTTCTTATAAGGCTGTAAATTTATGGATTAGAGAGCGGCAACTAATGAATCTATGATGTTGAGATATGACGACATTTTTAAATTTGTATGTTAGAAAATCATTTACAAGAAATTTATTAGTATGTGATATATTATAGTAATTGGGGATAGTTTTCAAAATCAGCCTTGCAATGCTGGCTCTTGGAGATTGTATAAAGACTTCCAGAAATTAGGAAAAATTCCAGTGGAGATATATTTTTTTTAATGAGCAATAAAGTTCTAGAGACAGCAAACGAAAAGCACATAAAAAACATGGGTGATCCTTTGCATAGGGAAATATTACTCAATCTGTCATAGATATCAATGATGTCCAGTGTCAAACTATTTAGGTACCCATTGTTTTTGAGTTTGAATGGAAAATCTAATGAACGAAATTGTAATCACCAGTAACCTCCTGTGAGGGTACATAGACAGAAGACAGAAGAGAAGTGCGTTGCAAAGGGTTCTACGATATCCCTCCCGTATGCACACATGTGAACATATTTACAAAAGCTCCTTGGATCCTTAGGTTTATCAGTTTCAGTTTTAGTAATATAATCAGAAAAACATTTATTTCAACCAGAGATTTATATAGATAGGTAAAGAACATGAATAAATTCTGAATAATCAGAAGATAAATTAGTTCTTTTAAATTTTGCATGAGTATTATATCAAAGCTATAATCTTGACTTGACTGGAATCAACTTTTGCTACGAATCCAAGATGGCGGAACAAAACTTAATAAAATATTTCAAAATTCAGCCTGCAAAACTACTTAATGACTTAATTTCAAATTATGCGCCATAACTTATTGTGGGAACAACTAGTAAAATTGTGGTACTATATCAAGATGGCGGAATAAAATGGCAGCCAAATAAAATGTCTGTAATCGTGAAAAAAATCACCCTCTCAGGTTTTACATATCTTCACGTTTAAGTGTCCCAAGATGCCAAAAAATTTGTTTTATCAATTTATCAAATTTTAGTCAAAAATTAAAGGTCATATGGGGACGACCTACTAATATTTTGGTAAAAATCGAATAGGCCGGAACAAAATGGCGCCCTAGTGAAATGTGAAAAAATTATTACTAAAAAAACTAATTATCCAATTTAACTCAAATTTTGCACAAAAATCAAGTGTTGCATACGAATGAACTGGTAAGATTTTGGTACGAATCCAAGATAGCAAAACAAAATGGCGAGGTTATAAAATATTTAAAAAATCAGCATGAAAAAAACTACTTATTAAATTAACTTCAAATTTTGTGCAAGCATCAAGTATGAAATAAGATGGTAAAGTTGTGGTAAGAATTTAATGTTGCGAAAGAAAATGGCGGCCAAATAGAATTTTTTAAAAATGAACGTAAAAAAAGTTTACTCAGTTGACTTTAAATTTTTTAGTCAAATGTGGCAATGGGAGAAACTGGTACGAATTCAACATAACCTAACAAAATGGCGGTGTATGTCAATGTAAAAACTACTTATTGCATTCCTTTTAAATTACGTCCAAAAGTCAAGTATGGTGTAAGTAGAAAAAACTGGTGAACTATTGGTAGAAATTCAGTATGATGGAACAAAATGGCGCCGGATAAAAATGTTTAAAAAACAGTATATAAGTGTTATGACTATGTAGTGAACTAAATTGGATCAAACTTCAGCGAAGAAAAACGACTAGTATAGTATTTTTCGGATTTAGTGAAAGCACACACCTCTAATTTATTGTACAATAATTTCTTTATTTATGCAAACAAGCTTGGATAACGCTAAGCGCGGCTAATCCGGAATTCCTTTTCAATCCTTCCCTTTATCAAAAGAAGTGAAAGACAACCCAGTGTGTGTATTTATATAATACGAAAAAAACCCATGCGGAACTAAATTGGGTCAAACTTTCGGTTCCCTGATGAAGTAAATAAATCAGATTAAGGAAAGACCACGCACAAACTTTATGGAAAACCCACTTTTGTTAAATTCGCTAAGTTTTTTATATGTTGCATTTCTTGACCTTCTGAACAAAATATACCCCGGGCACGTCATAATCGTACAAGCCATTTTGGAAATATAGCCCTCTGAAGGGCCATTTTTTCGACAACCTTAGTAGTGCAAAAATATATAGAATTTTAGTATTAGGCTCGTACACAAGCAATATTTCATTGAAATGACTTTTTCTAGCCCTTTTAAGAGGGGCAAAGTATGTTTCGACAGATTTCAATCTGAAATATATAATCACAGAATGGGTTAACGATTAGACAAATCAGCCAAAAATAGGATTTTCGAGAAAAAAATTTCCTTCTAAAAAAATTCTTTTCATGTTACGAAATCGTAATTCCTGTACACTTCAGTCGGTTAAACTTATTTTATTTGCCTTTTCAGAAAAAAAAAACTTGCGCCTCTATGAATCTAATTTCCTGTCTTATTCGGTCTTTAAGGTTATCAATATTGTTCGGTCTGTTAACATAAACTATAGATTTTAGGTAACACCACAGATAATAGTCTAACGGGGCCAAATCACGGAACCTGCTGTCCATTTTATCGGACCGCGTCTACCACTCCACCTACCACGGAAAACAGCATCTAAATATTCACCAACGTAGAATATGTAACAGGTAACAATGTTATTAATATTAACGTTAACTCTTTTTGTAGATTTGAGTGTGTTTAATATGAACTGCGTTCAGATATTATTATTATTAGATAAAAAATATTTAAGAAAGCGCAAAAAAATAGGTGCTATCTAAACAAAATCCTAAGAATATGCAATGGAAAATTAATAAAAAGTAATTTAATGTTTGTTTAATTACGAAATGGTAATATGAAGAAATAAAAAGTTCCAGTTGCACCAATGTCCACTGCTATGCTTTGCTTGTCATACGTGTTTCAAAAGTTTGACCAACGTTTTTTTGCGTTTTTTTAAATATTTTTATATCTAAAAGTTGCAAAATTTAGCACTAGGTACCCCTCATATCCGAAAGCAGTTTATATTAAAAATTAAACAACCTCAAATCTACTGAAAGCGTTAACATCATTACAATTGTTACCTGTTACATATTTTACGTAATTCTGACGTTGATTCACTGTCAAAAGTAAACATTTATTTCCTTAAAAGTAATTTTTTAAAACTGTGAAATGGTAGGATTAAGTGAAAAATAACGCATAGAAATATTAATGATGATTTACGATGGAGATAGAATTCGTACCCAAAACGATGTTTGTGAATTGTTTTACAATAAATACCCATACAGAACGCCTATATCTCGATCAACTAAAAGTAAAATTAAAAAAAATATATAGGAATTTGGGGCATGTGGGAGTTAATTACGAAAACGGCCAGCCCATTATTTCAGAAGATATGCACTTACATGTGTTACTATGTGTTGAAGAACGGAAAACAATATTAGTAAGGATCTGTACTGAACTATTCACAAAAAATAAAGGGCATCCTTATAAAGTTCAGTTCGTTCACAAACTTAATGAGTACGACCCGGATAGGAGAATGCAATTTTGTGACATAATGATGGAGAGATGTGTCAATGAACCTCAATTTTCACGAAGAATTTTGTTTTCGGATGAGGCAACATTTTGCCTAAACGAAAATGTGATTAGACAAAATTGTCGATATTGGGCTACAGAAAACTCGCACTGGATGATGAATTGCCACACAGAATACCCCCAAAAATTAAATGAATGGGCTGGGATTATTGGAAACAGAATTTCTGGTCCCTTCTTCTTTGAAAGGACTCTAACTAAAGAAAGATATTCAGAATTTTTAACATTCGATTTGGTATCAACAGGATGGAATACCAGCCCATTATACTCGCCGGGTTCGTGAATATTTAGATACTGTTTTCCCTGGTAGGTGGATTAGTAGACGGGGTCCGATAGAATGGTCTACCAGAGCCCCTGATTTGACCCCGTTAGATTATTATCTATGCGGTTACCTAAAATCTACAGTATGTGTTAACAGACCCAACAATACTGATGACCCTAAAGACCCAGTAAGACAGGAAATTAGATTGATAAAAGCTTAAGTAGTGCACAATATTTTGCAAGATCGCCTAGGATATTGTCAGGATGTTGCTGGTGATCAATTTCAACAATTTTTAAATTAATATTACATAATTTTGTCAGCTAGATATTCATTATTTAAAGTTAAGCTTTTTTTAACAAAACTGATTTTTTGTACGACTTAATTTAGAGTATTTAGACATATGTAGATTATGATACATGAAATGTGATCAAAATTTTCCGTTGAATCCCAAACTAAAATAAGAAATGAGACATTCTATTTAAAAAAATTAAGTTAACTTTCATAACTTGCTTTTGGGTCACCCTATATACATGAAATTATAATAAAAAAATGGAAAATAAAATTCAAAATCGACGGGTCCGAGCGTTTTCTCTAGAAAAAAATACCTGATTTTTAAATAAATTTATTCCAACCTTCCAAATATTCAAACGCAAATATTTGGAAAATGGTTTGTTTAATCGAATTAAGTGTAGTACAATCATTATCTTGACGAGTTTAATGTAAGATTGTTTTTTGGAGCATTCATTAGCCATCACCCTGTTTTGTTGTATTGATTGATTGATTTGTAAAGAATTTAAAAACTTATTTAGGTGTAAAGTAGCCAGTTTAGGAAATCGAGCAATACTTGTACACTGCGAGTGTATTTATTTACTCTCGAAGCCAGAGCTAGGGGCACTATTTAGAAAGCCTAGCTTATAATATGCAATGTTTAAAAGAATTTTGAGAAATAGTTTTGTTTAAAAAAAATAGTTTCTAAAAATATATTTTTAAGACACAATTTTTGGAAGAATATTTTTATCGTATCATTTGTTCTACTGTTAACCTATCCGTGTACCCGTTTCAAATCAAAATGTATCGAACTCTTATAATCTAAAAAAAATAAAACAAAGTGATCTAAATCAAATTTTGGAAATGCTATATTATCAAAACATCTAATATGATTTTGTGGTGCCGATGGTAGGATTTATTCAGAATCTCAATAACATATTTCGAATTTGTCTGAAGCCGGTTTTTCATAAGATTTGCGCGTGATTTTTTTCCAAGTTGGCGCGGTTTGAATAGTCACGGCATTTTACACTCCCGCTAAAAACGATAGTAAATTACCCGGAAACGTATTTAAAACTGTGTTAAAAGAAAGTCTAAGTCAGGTGTTACATACTGCGTCCAAAATGAGACCAAAAGCAACTCCAGACCTAAAAATTACCGTTAAATAATTTATAAAAAAGGAAGTTGTTGGACGAGGTATTTATCAACCGCCTTTTAACTAAAATAACCCCAAACACGGGTGAGATGGAAGAATGTATACAGGCTCAAGATAAGAAAATTGTTTATCTCGAGTCAAGGCTAGATGCATGTAAACAGAACGAAAAACAACATTGTTTGTTTGTATGGAATTCCGGAAAGCAAAGAGGAAAACTTTAAATAGAAAACAATACTGATTTTCAACGAACAAATGAAAATTCCGTTAAAACATGATATTATTAGGGCTCATCGGGTTGGTATTAGAAAAGAAGAAAAACCTCGGCCGATCATTGTTGTACTGGAAAAATATCAGCACAAAAGGCTACTTTTGAATAATAGGAGAAGCTTAAAGGGATCTAAATTTATCATTTGCGAGGATCTGGCTCCAAAAAAACTAAAACTTTGTCTGAATTAGTGAACGCGTTTGAGAAAAAAAGTGTCTACAGCCTTGATGTCTCTGTCACTCTAAGAAAATATAAATAATATCGATGATATACGGGTATTAGTACAAAAAAATACCTCTTATGAATTTTTATAGTAATATTGTTATTTGTTTTTTGTGTTTAATTTAAATGTTTACATACCACCGGTAATTACTATATAATGAGTGGTTTATTTTCTAATATTTTGCTCTAAACGCAACAAAAATATTTTTATTATACATATAAGTTTATATCCATAGGCTATTCTAAATCAAAGATTGCTTTAGATATTTTGATTTCTTTCTTTGTTTTCTTTCATTAAGATAAGAAGTTTGAAGTAAAAAAAAAATTATTTTTTATGATTTTTACTATATTTTCTTCCCTGGTGAGAAAGGAGGAGAAGAGGAGGAAGTATTGTAATTGTCAAAAAATCACCCTCTGATATTTTTTCAGACCCTTACGTTTCTGGGTCCCTAGTTGCCTATAAACATGTTTTCTTAATTCCGTCGACCTGCCTGTCTGTTGGTCTGTCTATTCGCGGCATAGCTAAAAAAATACTTACTGGATTGACTTCAAATTTTGGTCAAAAATTAAGAGTCATATAAGGATGACCTAGTAGCATTTTGGTAAAAACCCATTATGGAGAGACAAAATGACGGCATGGTGAAATGTTAAAAAGATTATTACTAAAAAACTATTTATCCATTTTGCTTCAAATTTTGCACAAAAATTAAGTATTATGTAAGAAACAGTTGGTAAAATTTTGGTACAAATCCAAGATGGCGAAAAAAAATTAGCCTTGAAAAAGTACTTACTGGATTGATTTCAAATTGTGTGCAATAATTAAACTTAATTCTGTAGGTCTGTCTGCAGGTCTATCTGTTTGTCAGTCAGTGTTTTTTTTGCAATATTGGTCAAGTTAGATTTTATAAAATAACTTTGCATTAATACATTCACAAAACATAAATACAAGAAAAGTGACACCACATGTGATTTAAAGAATGTGGGGTGTTATTTGTGGCAAATTATTGTTACTATGGCTACTATATAAATTTTTAAACAACACTGTCGTTTTGTTAAAAAATTATAATATTTTTTCGCGGAAATAAAATGCTGCTTACTCAGGAAAGCAGCGTATCGAGGGCCTGATATTGGTGGGATGCGGGGAGAAATTCAGAAGCCAGAGTGAAATGTTAAATGAAGATTTAATCGGAAATATTCGAAAGGGTGAACAAAGTATTATCTGTAATAACTATCAGTGCATAGATGTTTATTTTTTCTTGATTACCCAATTAAATAATTATGCAAAAAAACTTATATTCTAAGATGATTGTCAATAAGTCTGAAATGTTGAGTCGTAAATCCATATTGTTATATATCGTTAAAATCGCTGTTTAATTTTCTGTTTAAATTTAATATAATATAGACAATATGACTTTTAAAAAAATTACAAATTACGATTTTCGAAAGATGGCAACGTTGCTTTTTTAATTTTAAAACTGAATTATTGGACTGTAAATGAAACTTTTATCTCTAGTAAAGTTTAAAAAGTCTAAAATCTACTTTAATTCTCTTAATTTCAAAATAGAGAGTATACGGAAGAAAAATTTAAAAAAACCGCAACGTTGCATTACAGACCCATACTCATATATACTGTTGAACTCTTAGCTAACTCGCTGTCATAATCTGTAATAATATTGAGGGTGTTCTATTAACAAAAAAGAGAGTTCATATCAGTCCAGGAAAAATGCAACTTCCTGCATAAATAAAAACGGAATAAATCAAAACTTCAAAAGAAACAAAGAATATTTGTCTTTACATTTTTTCCTTTAGCTGCTATGGTTCTCTAGACAAAAGGATAAGCTATCTTATTTGAACATCCTGTAGATTGTTCAGTATTTTTCAGTTATCAAAAAACTCATATTAAATTTTCAGGCAAGAAAATAGATTTTACTCAAAATAACAAAAAAATAAACATGTGTAAGTATGCGTCTGAGTTGTTAAGCGATGCAGATAAAAATAGAGAGTAAACAAAGACTGCTTTTCTTGAGAACTTCTGTTGATTAAATTAGAACGGTCATTAAAACTGCTAAGATGAATAATCGATCTTTGTATATTTAAAAATGCTGGAAGTGATCAGGTGAGAAAATTATTCCTGCATTTTTAAATATTTTCTTAATTCAAAATCTGGCATTTTTAATTAAGGACACTTTTCGATATACTATTCGTACAGATTTCAATACTTCTGTTTAAATTAAAATTCAATATTTTTAATTAAGCAGTTTTGCTTTCGGCCAGAGGTATTCTGCATGATGTTAAATGTGTTCATGGTGGTGGACTGGAAAGCCCTATGTATTGAGCGATTTTTTTTGCGGGTTTTGTTTCCAGGTAACTTAGGGACCATTTTCTCATTAAGGGTAAAATCTCAAAATGAGTCGTTTGTCTTTTAGGTCATGTTAGACAAACAATTTATTTTTATCGTTTAATAGTTTTTTTTTGATACGAGTGAAATTTTAATACCAAATTTTACTGCAAATTTAATATATTCTTGCATAAAAAGAAATAATATAATACTTAAAAATATTACGAATATCTCCTAATTTTCCATTAATATATATATATATATATATATATATATATATATATATATATATATATATATATATATATATATATATATATATATATATATATATATATATATATATATATATATATATATATATATATATATATATATATATATATATATATATATATATATATATATATATATATATATATATATATATATATATATATATATATATATATATATATATATATATATATATATATATATATATATATATATATATATATATATATATATATATATATATATATATATATATATATATATATATATATATATATATATATATATATATATATATATATATATATATATATATATATATATATATATATATATATATATATATATATATATATATATATATATATATATATATATATATATATATATATATATATATATATATATATATATATATATATACATATATGTATATATATATATATATATATATATATATATATATATATATATATATATATATATATATATATATATATATATATATATATATATAACGTAAACTCCGGTGTTATAAAAGCCACGTTATATATATATATATATATATATATATATATATATAATATATATATATATATATATATATATATATATATATATATATATATATATATATATATATATATATATATATATATATATATATATATATATATATATATATATATATATATATATATATATATATATATATATATATATATATATATATATATATATATATACATATGTATATACATATATATATATATATATATATATATATATATATATATATATATATATATATATATATATATAAAAGTTTGCACTTACGACCCGTTGGCTAGCTTATACGGTAGTTCGGCTTTGGGGGAGTTCAAAATTTTCAATCCTTTTCTTTGGTGTATGAAGGAGGCAAGTGAAAATTATAAATATGAAAGAAGGGCGCCAACACACGTAAAACAAAACTTACTGCACTGCCATCATACACCCCTTACCCGTGTGTTCGTAATGGTACATATATGTATATATATATATATATATATATATATATATATATATATATATATATATATATATATATATATATATATATATATATATATATATATATATATATATATATATATATATATACATATATATATATATATATATATATATATATATATATATATATATATATATATATATATATATATATATATATATATATATATATATATATATATATTATAACGTAAACTCCGGTGTTATAAAAGCCACGTTATAAAGAGTTCTTACGTAAGTGCAATAATAAAAGTTTGCACTTACGACCCGTTGGCTAGCTTATACGGTAGTTCGGCTTTGGGGGAGTTCAAAATTTTCAATCCTTTTCTTTGGTGTATGAAGGAGGCAAGTGAAAATTATAAATATGAAAGAAGGCCGCCAACACACGTAAAACAGAACTTACTGCACTGCCATCATACACCCCTTACCCGTGTGTTCGTAATGGTACTGAAACAACCAGTAAAACACTATTTAATATTATGATTTGCTTTATTTAAAAAAAATACTTGTTAACGAGAGAATGTAGTTTAAATTGTTTTTAAATAGAAATATGTGTGGTAATTTGAAAAAGATAAATTGATCAATAAAAGGTACTACTGTAATATAAAGCTTTTTTAAAAATCTCACCAACTGGCAGGAAAACTGGAGTTACTGGGGCCTGGTTGTTGGGCTAGAGGTAAAATTCCAACACCTCTTCGGTAAAGAGGGGGCTCTTTCTTAATGTAGAATTACTGCTTCAACTTCAAAGGTAACCCCAACCTTTAGGGTTATTTGCTTCAACCAATTGTTTCTCGTGAAAAGTACCTCACAATCATGTGGGTGCAAAAATGTTCAAAATGCTTTAAAGGCTATAAAAAGCAAACGTGCACTAAGATGCAAAGTTTTAATAGCAATGTGCTATGTGCTAATAAGTTCAAAGTGCACTAAAATGTGCTATTTGCTATGTGGCCGTTGAGCTGTAAAAAAGAGAAAAAATCCATTGTAGCCTATTGTATAAATTAAAATTAAATGAAAGAACCTTGCTAAATAAATTAAAATAATAAATACCTGGCTGTTATTTGACCACTGTTTAACACAAAATTTAAAATAACTATAAAACAGGACCAGCCTTTTTAAAGGTAGTTTTACGGCCACAGTCAAAACGAAATAGAACGAACTCGTTCCAAGACGATTTTCAGCTAAGGTTTAGTAAGGAAAAGAAAATGTTTAAAATAAGGTAGGAATTTGGCCAAAAAACTAAACTGTTGAAAGTGCTCCATGCAAAACTTGATTTTAATGTCCCTATATTTTGTCTCTTTCCCCCTTATTTATTTGACCAAAATAAAAGATTTTTAAAAAGATAGGCAACTCAGAATACATTATTTATTACAATAAATCTTAACATACATTAAATTTAAATATTAATTTTTGAATAATTTATGCTGTTATTTTTTAATATTTTCCTCTAATCTTTACGTAAGCCTCGTCCTAAATTATTAAATCTTTAAAATGTTAGGTTTTTATAAAAATGAAAGTAAAGTGGTCGGACGGAATCGTATGGCTTTTAGTCATTCATGGAAAAGGCCAAAGCAAGGATTTTAGCGTCGCCGCACACAGTAAAACGTCAAACTTTGTTGTCACTTAACCCAATTTATAAAACGAAAATAAACAAGGCTTTTTAAACCAAACATTTGGAGAACTACTTAAATAAATAACACAAACCCTTGTTTAATGAACCCCTGACATGTGTTTACCGGACATTTAACAATATAGGTGACATCTTAAACTACATTTTATCAAAAGGACAAATCATTTAATGAACTGACCGAGATTTTAAAAGGCGACAAACGAAATTGGAGGTATATACCAAATGTTTCTAATTTATTTAGCGTTACCAGGCTACAATGGAAATATTGGAAATATCTTGTTTAGTTTGTATCACAATAGCTCATACCCAACTAGGTTTTTTATAACGGATTTGTTTCTGATCAAAATTATGTGAAGGTAAGATAATAGAAAACTATAGGTGAATGAACATCTAATAATGAAATTCTTATAAAAACATGGCCCTTTTATATGTGGGCATTAAAGAAAGCTTCAACAATCAGACCCTCAGCATCTGTAAATATAAAACATAAAATGTATATAATATACCAAGCTGTCAGTTATACAATATTAAGTACTTATAATATTGAAAATAGTCAAAGAATCTAAATAACTTCCAAAAACTTAGTTCCTGACATCTTGGTGAATGACAAAATATAATTAGCAAAATCATAATTAGTTACTGTAAAAGTGTAACGTTACAATATATATATGTATATACATATATATATATATATATATATATATATATATATATGTATATATATATATATATATATATATATATATATATATATATATATATATATATATATATATATATATATATATATATATATATATATATATATATATATTATCTTTTTTTCAAGTAATAAGAAATTCGTGATTTAAATCACTAATTATATTCTTAAAATATCAAATATAATTTTATTGATTGCATTTGTTAATAGAAATATGTGGGCGCAACTAATTTCATATATTATTTAGGTGTATCGATTTATCATTAACAAACATTACGGCGCTTGGAATGAAATATTAAAAAAATATCGGCGCCGCTAATAGCATAATAAAAACCAGATTTTAATAATTTGTTTTTATATCCAATAAAATTAAATTAAAATATTGTACACTTCATATATAATATGCCTCCAATATCACAAACCTATCTGGACAATAGCTTTTTAAAATATTGTCAATATTGACCTACCAATTTAGTTTATTTGATTTTACTGGCATTTCTGCTAGAAAAATTATTTGTTCGGTTCGTTATAATCCTGTTATACGTGACAGAATTGTCAAAATCAGAAGTAATTCAGGGATGCAGATTTTTTTGTGTGTAAAATTTACATTAGGTACCAGATATATGTAAAATTTTACCCATAATAGTTCGCACTTATAATAAGAAGCATCGAAGTTTTCGAAATACTGACCGACCCTACTCAGTCAAGTTGAAGTTGGGCAAAAAAGAACGAAAATAAAATATGGCAGAGTCATGCGACTGGTAACAATGGTAACAGCTCAATAAAAACTTCCGCGAAAAAGATCTTACTCATCTCAATACATTTTTGTTCATCTTAGTATCCACAATTAATATTATTCAATGACTAGCCGAAGTGGCGCTTCGTACGTTGGGTAATTCCGGGGGAGTTGGCACACTTTTTTTCATATTAATATAACTTTAGAAATAAATGATAAAACAAAGAACAAAAGTATATTCGTCGTCAAAACAGTAACATAAATAAATATAAACGCATTCTCGAAAAAAAAACCCATTCTCGTTACCTATGCCATGTCACCCGACATGCTTGGGTGAGTTGGCACAGCTGCTACGGGAGAGATGGTTCACTAGGAAAAACTAACTAATAGTTTTTCTCACACAAAACCTTGCCGCACATCTTACAAAAATTGACATATTTTGAGCAGCATTCATGAAACCATCGCTCACAATGGAGACACTGCACCCAGTCGTCTTTCTTCAACGTTCCACTATATTTTTCAACACGCTTCCTGTAAAGCGAAATCTGAATTATCGTCATCCGTTGCTGTGTCATTTGAGACCCTTTTCTTCACTCCTTCCTCTTTTTCTTCTTTGGTTTAATATTCGCCATTGTTTTCATAGCCTTCTATACGTCGCCTGTTTTGATTCTCTGACACATTTTCTTTTTACAGTTTGCTCCAGTGATTAAAACACGACTGCCACCTGCTTGGCATGCTTCCTTGCCTTTTCCATACCTATGGAAGATGCACTTGGTACGCGATTAAATTTGTCTAACATGGTCCCTGGGGTACCATTTTCTTTAATTGCTTCTTGGACGTTACTCGTATCTTCCTGTTGATGCTCTCCTTGAACCTCGTTTGCTGGTTGCTGAGCGCTCTAGCTTGCTGGACAGATGATAAGGTTGCAGCTGGAGTTACGTCAATAAGTGTGTCAGTAACAGTTGCATTTGTTGTTCCAGTGTCGGAAGGTAGGAAAGCGTAGTCGGGTATAGCTTCTGCATTCAACGCCCAGAGGTCTGTTGCCCGAAAGACAGAAACGGCATTGTCAACTGTTGCTGATTTTGACCAGGTACATGACAACCGTTCTCCAAACTAAAGCCTGATTTGCCATTTCGGATTACTCCGTACAAATGCGTTGCTAAAATGAGCCTATGAACTTCTAAAACACGTTCTATCTAATGGCTGGAGAAACTACGTAGTATGGTTTGGCAGATAGAAGAGCACCACGTCATGTTCTTCGGCATACACCAGCATCTCTACAAAGTTGCAATAGCTAGCGTGGCCGTCTTATATTAAAATCACTTCTCGGGTTTTTGTGTCAAGAAGTGGGTTTGGAGCTATTTAAACATCAAATCAGTGCTAATATACGCGGATTTTTAAAGTTCACAGTGGGATTTTGTAATTCCGACTCGCCTCTCTAAGTTCCATCTTGCCGTTTGTAACTGCATTTGCGGCCGCAGATAGCTGTTCTCGGCTGCATTTAGCCCTTTGCACCGTGCCCTTTCCTCGATAATAAGTCGGCATTTTCCTAAAAAGAAAAGTTTTTTGAGCATATCTGTCTAGTCTAAGGAATAGATGGCACACGAACCATCTCTCCCACAAAATTTCTGTGCTATCTCTCACAATACTGTAAGAGAGATGGCACAGGTAATTTTCGCCAAATACACCACAAATCTGGCAACAACCTCAACAATTCTGACGACCACCTTGACCCTAGAACTGCCATAAAAATTGCAATTGGATGTAAAAAATGTCTGCTTGTTTACATGGCTCAATTAAACCTATTTTTGTGCATAAATTATCTAATTAAATTCAAGATATTCAGCCTATCATGCAACACTTATATACTACTGCCGCTGATTGACAGTAACGTTGCCAAGCTCAACTGAAATTTGAAATGTGATATCTCATCCGGTTTACCATCTTTTTCGGAATTACCCTATATCGAATAATTAAATAAAATAAAATCAGGAATTTCTATTTAAAAAGAACTGATAAGTGTTTCCGTACCGTATTGCAAACCAATTATGGGGACCACTGTTATTGAAAAATGACGACTCTTTGAAGTGATCGTTATACCGTTTAAAATACGAGTGAATGTCTTTTTGCTAGTGCTATCAACTGATTCAAGTGCTGCGATAGCAAGTGATCCGGATCATTTAATAGAAATCGCATTTATATTCATGCAAGATTTATATTTGGGGCGTTTTGCAAAAGCTAACTAAAGCTACAAATAATGGCTAACATAAATAGTAAGGCATAATCGGAACCCGGTCAGTTACAGGTGGATTTCTTTTGACATTTTCCATATTTATAAATGATCCAGAAGCCGAGGAGGCTGACTCTCTATGTGAAGAGCGTTAGTGTCGAGACCCATTCTATACAAAAAAAAATATAGCCACAGTTGAGCACGGATTGCTTTGACTGTCACACCTGTCCGTTGCATACAGAAATAAAACGGTTACTTCTAGTGGCTGTTTAGTGTTACAATTATGGAAATGCCCTAGAGTCCTAACAAGGCTCAAACGAAAGATCCAGACTAGTCATGCATGAATATAATTGAATGCCGAGTCTACGTGTGTCAGAAAACACGCTTGGAACAGCATTGATAATATTTTGGATACTACTTATATGGAATGTGTTAGCGTTCTAACGAGGGACGTAAATAAAAGCTGTGGCATGAATATAATTGAATGCCGAGTCTACGTGTGTCAGAAAACACGCTTGCAACAGCATTGATAATATTTTGGATACTACTTATATGGAATGTGTTAGCGTTCTAACGAGGGACGTAAATAAAAGCTGTGAACGAGTACTGCACAAAAAAAATTGTGTGACAGGCGGGTACTCTGCCTCTTTTAAAGTCGAAAAAAAAAGGGAATCTATGTGGAATGCGTTAGTGTTCTAACGCCACTCAAATAAACGCCCTTTATGAGTACTACATAAGTAAAATTGACTAAATTTCTGCTTGAAAATGACATTTTCTGACTCATTAAAATGTGCATCATTTTGGGGTAAAAACCATGGAAATGCGATAGCGTTCTGGTGAGGCTCAAATGTAAGGCCTTGGTGAATATCAGATCGGTATATTTAACGGTCAACTCTACATGGCTCAGAAAGCTGTCCATTTTGCTTAAATATGCGTCGTTTGGGTTACCCTTATATGAAAGTTTGACTACTGTTTTAGATTATAGAAGTAAATGACATTTGTAACAATATTCATAAAGAATATATTTATAAAAAATATATTTAATTTCTTAATAGAGGTTGTTATCTTTACATAGCATCAACATTAGATAGTGTTAACAAAATCTCAAACGAATACACACATTTTCCGAATTGTTTGCATTTAAAAGATTGTAAATTATTGAACATATTGGTTTGTAGATGTATTGAACAAATATTTTTAAAATCT
The DNA here is from genome assembly GCA_030620095.1 of Kuschelorhynchus macadamiae. Taxonomy (NCBI): domain Eukaryota; kingdom Metazoa; phylum Arthropoda; class Insecta; order Coleoptera; family Curculionidae; genus Kuschelorhynchus; species Kuschelorhynchus macadamiae. The sequence continues at coordinate 228,854 of JAUTXW010003566.1, forward strand.
AACTTATAACATACCAAAAATATTATTAAAAGCAGAACAGTAATAAATAATAATAATAGTAATAATATTTGTAAACCTGAAGTGGACTCAGACCGGTACGCAAGAGATCGATCGAACCACCCGAACCATGATGATCAAATACAGGGTGCATCGTTTCAAGGCACCCATACTCAGGACAACCCAGTCCAGAAATGAAGGAGAAAGATCTCTTGTTGAAATAACAACCCTACATTCTATCCAATTAAGTAAATTAAGAGATTTCTTTCTCAGGAAAGTTGAAGCTTCTGATCTGCATTTGATGACAAAACTAGCCAAGAGATCTTACACGCCACGCAACCCTGCGAAGGACCATATGGAAATAATGACAATTTCCGATGATGATAAAGGAATGCAATGGACGTAGAAAGCTTTGCGCGGACGGCACTAGATTTAAACCAAATGCACATAGACAAATCGGCATCAAACACTGTGTAATAAGCTGCTCTTCCCGGAAACTGAGGGATTCGTAGTTGCGATTCAGCAGTTTATAAATACCAGCAACTACAAGAAGTTTATAATTAAGAATCCTAAAATCCATTCTGACAAGTGTAGAGAATGCCACCAAAAATCAGAAACCATTCAACACATTACAGCAAGGGGCACTTATTTAGCATACATACCTTATTCGAATTGGCAGAACCAAGAATGTATAATCATACATCAAAAGTTATCCAACAAGTATGGGTTTCTAAACACCTACGTACCATATTACATATACCAACCTGCTCCGCCATTGGATATCGACTCTTTTTAGACTCTGCTATGATCAAGCGATCATCAGTAAGAGACAGGATACTAGGAACCGACCCGATATCGCTCAGTTGAATAAGAGAGATAAGTCTACATTAATGTTCCCGTATCGCACCATTGCAACGTGGTTGAGAAACGTCAAGAAAAAATGACTAAATATGCAGAACTGGCTATAGAGATCCAACAAATATGGTAAATGGACAGGGTCCAAGTGATGCAAGTTAATGTGTCACTTCCGGGTCTGATACCCAAGATCTTGAAATAAAGCATAGTAAAAATAGGATTCCGTTCATATTTTGGCTATACAGACCTCCAGAAAGCAGTCATTATTTTGGTAAAGATCCAATGAGGTGGAACAAAATGGCGACTAGTAAAATGTTAAAAAAATTATTATACAATTTATCTCAAATTTTGCACAAAAATCAAGTGTTACATAGGAATGAACTGATAAAATTTTGGTACGAATAACTTGAATAACCTGAAAAACTACTTATTAGATTAATTTGAAATTTTGTGCAAGCATTAAGTGTGATAACAAGAAAAAATAGAAAAATTGTGGTACGATTTCAAGATGATGAAACGAAATGACGGCCAAATGAAATGTTTAAAAAATTAACGAAAAAAAATCTTCTCATTCAATTGGCTTCAAATCTTGCATAAAATTAAAATTTGATATAGAGGTAAACCGGTATGAAATCACCATGACGCAACAGAATGGCAGTCTTAAAAAATCAGTGTAAAAACTACTTATTCACATTATTTACAAAAATCAAGTGTGGCGAAGGTAGAAACTGGTAAAATATTTATACGAATCCAATACGGTGGGAAAAACTGTTGCCAACTCAAAAAAATACTTGAAAAAATAGTATATATGTATTACTGAAAGACTGTGTGTGGAAATAAATTGGGTCATACTTTACTATTCCAAATAAACGGAAAAATCCATAACCAGGGAAGTTCCTAGTAAAAGAACTTTACCGATATTTCAACTTAAATTAATAAAAAATAGATAAAAAAGATAAAAGTAAATTGTAAGCCTAAATTTGACTTGGCAATTTTTCGTTTAATAACGTGCAGGACACGAAAGAAAACCGGGGGGTCCTTAAAATAAAGGTTCATAGTCTTAAGCAAGCGGAAAAGAAAAATTTGTGTACACAATTAAATTTTATGTTATTTTATTTGTTGTAATAGTTTGCCGCTTCACCTATAAAGTGCGCCAGCTAGGCGGTACGGAAAATTAATCGAGGATTTAGTAAATTTCGCACTGGTCCACTTCTAATTGGGATGTGCCTAGAGTCTCCATGCACTTGCCGCTAGAAGGTTCTAGCTATTTCCAGTGGCGCCTATACATTTCGAGCATTTGTATTCATTTCTATATAAATGCGTTGCGTTGAAATTAAAATTATTATTTCGAAGTAACGATGGCGAGCAAAAGAGGAAAAACAATTCGAAGCGGTGCACGTGAAGTTATTGCGAGCGTTATAGAGGCCTGTACCGAACAGAACGCGCTGCATTTTACACTGGTGGAAAGTAGTGTAAGAAAAATTCAAAGAGAACATAATGATCGCTCATGTTCTACTTCACCTTTAAAATCTCCTGGTAAAAAAAGACCCCGATTATCATACAAAGATAAAATTGACGATGGTGATTTTCAAGTAATTCGACGAACAATAGAGTATTTTTGTATAAACTTGAAGAAGGTTCCGACCTGCAAACCCCTACTTCGTGCTGTAAAGAACAAAATAGATATTCCGTAAGGGTATAAAACCTTAAATCGGCTTTTACGATCAAATGGTTTTGGCGCAAGTGCCAAAATAAACGAAAATTGCTCATTGAGAGACCAAATATTTTTTACTAAAGGGTGAAATATCTATCAACTGTAAGGCAATATAGGCAAGGACACAATATGTGTATCTAAACAAAACCTGCGTAGATAATGATATGACAGTGAACAAATGCTGGCAAAGTGAAAGTGTTACAGGTGTTGTTCAGGGAATCTGCTCTAGTAGTCCCTTTATTATAGTTCATGCTGGTTCAGAAGCCGGATTTGTTCCAGGTGCTGTTTTAGTTTTTCGCTCGGGACTAACAACTGGAGATTATCATGGACAGATGAATAGAGATAATTTTGAAAAGCGGTTGCTCGAGAAGCTTCTACCTAACATTCCTCCCAAATCAGTTGTGGTAATGGATAATGCGTCTTATCATTCTCACGTAGAAGATAAAGTGCCAACTAAATACTTTACAAAAGCTCATATGATATCGTGGCTTAAATCGAACAATCTTGTATGTGTTCCAACATGCAGAAAATACCAATTATATGAAGTAATATCAGCCGACAAGCCTAGAGAAAAAAAGTATAAAATTGACGGTCTTTTACGTAACCTCGGTCATACACCTTTAAGGCTGCCTCCATACATGTGCGACCTCAACCCTATTGAACTTGCATGAGCAGGAGTAAAAAAATATATTCGAGAGCGCAACACTGGGGAACTTTCAATTAAAGATTTAAATAAAATAACATTAGATGCGATTGACTCAATATCGGCTGAAAATTGGAAATTGTATGTTAAACATGTTCGTTCTATTGAAGATAAATACTGGGAAGTAAATGGCAAAATTGAAACGGTTATTGATGATTTAGTTATCTCACTGGGATCTTCAAGTAGTGCCGACGAAACCTTATCATTTTCAGAGGAAGAGAACTATTTAGAAGGAATCGAACCATTAGAATCACAGCCGTCAACCTCAAAAATGGCTTAGTTTTTTTTCATATATTTTGTAAACTTGTTCATAAAGTAGCTGTCAATAAACTGCTTCAAAATAATTAATTTTCTGTTTAATACCGGGTGTCAAAAAATATCTAATATTGCAATTAATATTTGAAAAACTACAGAACTCATATTTTTCCAAAATTAACACATCAATGTATTTATAGTAGTTATAGTAGGGGAGCCAGCACTGACTCCAGTGAACAAGATTTATCAAAATTTTAACTTATGCAGTTCGACTTTGGGCTATTCGGGTATGCCAAAAGTGACCGTTTGTCTCCGTCTGTCATATTACTTTGTACAGGGGGCGTCATTGTGAAGTACTATACAGGGCGTTTCCTAATTGCGTGCTAATGTTAAAGGGGGGTGATTCTTGGACCTTTTTAAGAAAAAAGTTTAATATGAACCTAAAAGTCTTAACTTTCGAGATACAGGGTTTTAAAAAAACATTTTTTTTAAATCCTAATTCTGATGCTATTATAGATAAATAACTGTGTGAAATTTGGTATACATCTTATATGCATAAAAGGGCATTTTTATTAACAATCAATTTTTGAAATTTCTACCAGTGGCGTGCATATGTAATTAACCTGGGTAAATCTGTATGCTCCTTAATGCATAGAAGACGTGTATCAAATTTCATGCAGTTATCTACAATAGCATCAGAATTGGGATGAAAAAAATGTTTTCTTTTTAAACTTTACCATCCTGTATCTCAAAAGTTAAGACTTTTAGGACATAAAAACACCCCCTTTAACATCAGCACGCAATTAGAAAACGCCCTGTATAGTACTTAAGAATGACGGCCCCTGTATAAAGTAATATGACAAACGGAGACAGACTGCCCCTTTTGGCAAACCCGACTAGCCCAAAGTCGAACTGCATAAATTAAAATATTGATAAATCTCGTTCACTGGATCTGATGCTGGCTGCCCTTGTAAATCGTGTATCACTATACTGGGTGGTCCAATAATAGTGGACGTAGGCAGTAGCCCGGGAACCGTTAATGTCAGAACTCAAGAAAAAATATATTTATACGTAAATCGATCAAGAAAGATCTAAATTAAATCATTTTAAAATTCCAAAGATCGCCGTTTTTGTAACACAAAAGAAATATAGATAAAGGTTCATTAAGCATAATTAAATTTTTTAATTATCTGAAGTGCGTATAGTCAAAAAGGAGTGCCATATTATTTAAAGAACGACGGGACACCACTGGTTTAAAGAGATTTCTTGGCCGACCTTCCTAAACCAATTGATTCCGCCCGGTTTTCTTTCGTGTCCCGCACTTTACAAGGCACTTTAAGGTCCATCGTGCTCGTGTTCAGCTGTGATTATATTTTTATCTAAGCCACTCTTAAACAAGATTCTTGTCTGGTTCTTTAGAAGTATATACTTAGAGACACAAGTATAAACCGTAGCCGCCACATGATCCACAAACCGGTTCCGGGAAATTTCAGGGTCCAATTGGGTACTTCTTTGCTGGTAGATTACTCTGCTCTGGTTTAAAACTAACGTTAATCTCTACCAATGATCAGGGACGTAACAGTCGACCAAAGGAAAATTAAAATACTTATAATGATACGTTTTATTAAGAAAAGCCATAAAACAAATATCTGTAATTTAATATACTGACGAGACCAAGCCTTCGCCAGAGAGATATTATAATACACGACAACTTGTAATATTGTACCCGGTAGAATTATCATACCTTAACCGTATACATATGTATAGAAATGTTAACCATAGATGTAGTAATTAGTTCTACCTGTCCATGTAATTCTGTCGTCACTATTAAGCTTATAAGCAGATTTGGTAATCCATCATTTGGTCGCTACTCTGATTGCTTTCCCGTTTTGACAGTGCGATTATATGGGTAGCAAAATTAATTTGAGATCCACACATACACATTATACAAGTATACATAATTTTGATGCACTAATATGACTATTGATATACTAGTTATTGCATTAATAGTTTTAATTAATAACTTCGTTTTGCTATTTTACATGCACGCTGTTATAACTCATGACTTTATAAATTTTCGATAGACATAAGAACTTCCGTTATGATACAGAGACAAAATATTTTATACCAAGATAAATAAGATCTGAGCAAAGACCAAATGTACTGCGAATAGGCCATCCAACAAATATACAAATAAAATAAAAAGCCCCCTTAACACGTTCACTGTCGACAAAAAATCAGACCAGCCCTAGAAACCGAATTATACATGATTATATATAATTTTAAGGGCACAGTAGCTAAATTTACGTATAAGAAAATTTATTTAGAAAACAAATTTGGTTGTGATAATTAATATTGTTAAAAAGATAATGTCCAGCTAAATAACTAAGTGCGATAATTTATACGGGGTGTCATTAAAAATAAAAAAATATCACGGCTAAATCGGGAACTTAAAGTTTAAACCAAAATAAGCGCAACATTCAAAAATCGCTATATTCGCCTTTATACAGAGCGTCCACCGTCAGAATTGTACAGGGTGTCCAGATTTCGACGGGGTATCTCGGTTATTTGGATAGATACAGGATTGCGGTTTTCACATCACTGTGTTACTTTTCTGCGAAAGATGCCGTAATTAAAATTTCCATAGCCCGCTTTGTTTCTAAGATACAGTATGAGATTGAAAATGTTGCATTTTGGGTTGTGGTTTAACTTATCAGAGAAGAAAAAAGTGGTTCTAAGGTAGTTTTTTATGTAGAATCCAGTGTTTTGTTTTAAATTTTGCTGAGGGCAGATATTTTTATGATATGACGCAAAGCTGGGTTTTTTTAAATTAGCCACCCTATATATTTTTAAATATTCTATTTTTGTTTTTTATGAGCTTCTCAAAAACATATAATACTTAATGTTTATTCCCAGTATTAAGTTCAATATTAGCCCCTTATATTAAAAAAATCTTAATAGGCCCAAACAGATGTGAATTTTTAGTACTACTTTTTAGCAACTTAAATTATTTACTACTTACAACTATTACAGTACCTACTAATTCATTTAAAAAGTTAAAAACCTAATACAACACTAAAAATAATTAAACACATAAAAATGAATCTCAAAAATTAATAGCTATTTTTTTATAAAAACTGTTGACCGCCATATCTTACAAGTTTCGCACCATAGTGCCTATTCGCCTCAAGACATTCAAAATATTAAATGGCCGCAGCTGTAACTCTCTGAAGGCCTCTTCAGCCGCATTTTTCAACTTTTCTATCGTTTAATACTGTCTAGTGTATATTCTATTTTGAAGGTATCCCCACAAAAAGAAATCCAGAATTGATAAATCTGGTAACCTAGGTGGCCATTTTACACGTTCGTTGGTACCAAACCAGTGGCCTGGAAAGTCTTGATAGGCTCTCACTATTTGAGCATTATGACCGGAAGCTCCATCTTGCTGCAAATACAGATCATTGAATCGCGCCAAAGGAACATTTTCGTTTATTACAAGCACAAGTATTTCCAGAATATTTAATTGCAGTAAGGGGTGCCGTTATAGATTTTATAGACGATTTTGCTTCCAAGATTGAAGCATGATATATTAAATCCAAACCTGCCTTGTCTTTCACGTGGAAATATACTTAACATGCTTATTTTCGTGAGACCAAACCCTATCATTACGACTGTTCAAAATATCAGCACTGGTAAAATGGGCCTTATCGGACCATATAACAGTTCTTTCAAAATAAATGACCATGTCCCGCATTGTCAAATAGAAATTGGAATACTCTAGTCTGAGTTCTGCGTCACTAGGATGTAAGTATTGTACTAATGAAATATAAATGGTTTAAACTTGTGTATTTTTAAATCGTTTGAACCCTGGATTTAACAACGCCGATAGAAGCTTCAATTTTTCGACAAGAATTAGTTGGAACTGCCTCGACAGAAGCCAACACATTCACTGCGTCAATATCGCAATTTTCCTTAATATAGGTTTTAGGCCGCGGTTTGACAAACGAGCCATGTTCAATTAAATTCTTTCATCCGGTTGCCTTATTTCGGGATATATACAAGGATATCATATTTTAAATTTTTAACTAGAATGAGAAAAATAAATATCTTTACTATTACCTGTTTAAATATAACAAAGTAAACAAAAAACACTTGCGTAAAATTTCCACTTAATTTATTTTACAAAAATAATGACAATTGTTTCGCCAACACTGTGGCTTCATCAGATGTTAGATGTAAACAGTTTACATCTAACATCTGATGAAGCCACAGTGTTGGCGAAACAATTGTCATTATTTTTGTAAAATAAATTAAGTGGAAATTTTACGCAAGTGTTTTTTGTTTACTTTGTTAATATGAATTTCCATCAAGTAACGGCTAGTTCTGTTCAATGTTTAAATATAGTTCCAAAGCTTCATCTGCTGACGAGCATAATATATTTTTCATAATTTTCGAATATTCGAAGTCTAATGTTATTAAAAAGTTTTAACGCAAATCGAGAAAATATACAGCAAAGACGTTCGCTGTTCTGACATAAACTACTTTTAGTATTTCAAATGTTCACCTTTGAATACTAAGATTCTTTGAATTTTTAATATAAAAAGTGCTAATATTGAATATAAACATAGAGTGTTATACATTTTTGAAAAGCTTGTAAAAAACAAAAACAGAATGTTTAAAAATATAAAGGGTGTCCCATTTAAAAAAATCTAACTTTGAGTCATATCATAAAAATGACGATAACCAAAATACGAGGGGGGTCCCAAAATGCAACATTTTCAATTTCATTCTGTATCTTAGAAACAAAGTGGGCTATGAAAATTACGTTTGGATACAATTATTTACTAATAATTTAATATAAATGTTATTCAGGGTCCCTAGATGCCAAAAAAAACATGTTTTCGCTATTACGTCAGTCTGTCTGCCGATCTATCTGTTCGCGAGCATAACACAATTAGTTATGGTACACAATTTGAAATCAGTCCTTTAAGAAGTTTTCCAGGCTGAATTTTTATATATTTTATTAAGCCGCCATTGTGTTCCGTCATCTTGGATTCGCACTAAAATTTTACTAGTTGATTCTTACATAATACCTTTGATTTTTGTACAAAATTTGAAACAAATTGGTTAAGTAATATTTTAGTTATAATTTTTTTTACATTTCACTAGACCGCCATTTTCTTTTGTCATATTGGATTTTTTACCAAAATATTACCAAACCATCCCCATATGAACCCTAATTTTTGACCAGAATTTCAAGTTAATCAGGTAAGTAGTTTTTTAGCTATGTCGCGAAAAGGCAGACCGACAGACAGGCCGACGGAATTGAGAAAATGTGTTTTTCGGCATCTAGAGACCCGGAAACGTAAAAATTTGGAAAAATCTGCGAGGGACGTAAAAATCTAACCATTTACATTAAAAGATAATTATGTAACTATATGGAACAGAACTAAGAGAATGGAAATAACAAAATTTATAATAGGAAATGAAAAAATATAAAAACAGTTTCATTCAAGGATAATCATGTAGCTATATTAAACAGAATGACCGATATGTTAAATGGCAAATATGTACGCCAATGACTAATAGAAAATAAAAACTCATTAAATGTTCGGTTGCTTACTAACTAAAAGTAAGTAAAATGATTAAGCTCTAAGGAGTGTAACATACATTTATTTTGAATGCCAAGGGCTAATACGAATAACCCAATGTAAAGAGACTTTTCATACTTCAGAAGTATGCGGTAAGAATACTGGACAATTTAGTACCTCGGGAATATTGTCGAGACTCTTATAAGAAATTAAAAATACTTAGTCTTACTAATATATACATATATATATATATATATATATATATATATATATATATATATATATATATAAATATATATATGTTGATTTTTAGTCCTTCACGGATGGAAAAATACAATGTGTTTTCATTCCGGGTATACATGCGTTCACTACTGTCGTTCTGAAAAGAACAGTTTTGCTGACGTTTCGCCAAAATTACATTTGGTATTTTCGAAGCTTTCTTTGTCGCGTTCGAACATATATATATATATATATATATATATATATATATATATATATATATATATATATATATATATATATATATATATATATATATATATATATATATATATATATATATATATATATATATATATATATATATATATATATATATATATATATATATATATATATATATATATATATATATATATATATATATATACATATATATATTGTTTGAGAACTAAAAATTATTAAAACGTTTAAGCTGTAAGAAGTTTGCATTTAATTGATTTTGAAATCCAAACACAAAATCGTTTAGGAAAACAGCAAATCACCACACGATAGAAGGAAAACTATCCCAGTTTCTCCTAAACATCAAAAAACCAAATATCTTCTCCGGAGTAGCCAGCTAGTCTGTGAGATAAATTAGAAGGTCATATGTACTGCAGACTCATCAGTCTACACAAGTTACGGTTCTAATTCGAAGATAATTTAAACTAAAAATTTCATGATATTTAATGTTGATTACTTTAAAAATTCAAGGTAGTAAAAAATAGACCTAAAAATCTTGTTCATATCTAAAAAAAATTAAAATGAAACCTCGTGTCAGCAATGTCTGGTCAAAATGGCGTCATGTGAAAATCTTTTACCTGATCTTACGGCTTATAATTCAGCTAGAAGAAATTCGACAGCACATTTCTTCTATACAGAAGATTATAAATTATAGGTAGACCATTACAATAAGTCACGTGCAACCATACAGCACAAAATCACATAAAATGCTTAATTCATTATGGTACACAGATCGTTCGAGCCAAACATTCAAGAGGGCTTATCCACATGCAGTCCGACAATAAATAACCTTCAGTTGCAACGCATTCACAATTCCTAATGTTCCAAATTAAAATTATATTCAATAACACTGCCGATTCTATCAATAACAGTAACGTACTGAATAAGTAGTATTTTATCAAAATTAAAGAGCATTAACAATAATATGACTTCTTTTTAAGATAAAATTATCAAAATTACATAAAATGGTTCTTAGAATACAGGTACGCTTGCCGCCTATGTATAGAGGATGACGAGACAGCCAGCCATGTGCTGTGTGAATGCCCGGCAGCTGCCAGGATCAGGTTGTCCATATTCGGTAGGGATATTCTGCTACCCGAGGACTTGAAGAATACCTCCCCAAATGCAATGATAAGACTCATTAAGGATTTAGAGTTGCTTGGGGAAGTGCAAATGTAGGTGTGAGTCACAATAGACTACAGAATCGCAGTGGAGGGTCGGTTGGATCCACTCACTTTTAACCTAACCTAACCTACAATACAGGTTCTCGAACAACCCATTGTCGAAGTTCCCAAGGAATATTCCCATTTAAGCACAGGAGAGCCTGAATCCTCCCGTATCTGTGACAAACCAATTTTTTTCGCTCCACAGGGAGAGCCAGCTGCCTTTGATAAGGGCGGCAAATGTGGAAAGAGGAAAATGGGAGGAAGGAAATGATTGAAAGTAAAATCCCAAATCCGACAAATTGCAAAAAGTAAAAATGTAGTGAGGCTTCAAAAAATCTAAACGGTATCACACCGACAGTAAATTAACCTTTCTTAAATAGGGATTAATAATCTCCCTCCGTAGTACTACGCCTGGCGATACGCACCAGGTCGGTCTTTGCAGATGGTGCCCCATGATTTGGAAAACTTCGCTGTGTTTAGACAAATGCTCTTGTCTAACTAACGGCGACTGACTCATTTCCTCATGTTTGTGCGTTATTTATAGACGGAGGGACGCCGTAACAACATCACCATATGATCCTTAATTTCTGACCAAAATTTGAGCTATTCCGCTCAGAGACAGACCGGCGGAAAGAGGAGAACATGTTTTTCAGGATTAAGGCAAAGATTTGCAAAAATCCTGGAGGGCGATTTGTTCACAATTACAATAGAATCCAACAAAAGATAAAGTTATTGAAACCTTACACATGCTCCATTGTCACCCACTATATGATATTTTAAGCTTAAATACGCTATTTAACACTTATAACGCATCACTGATTTTTAACATTAATTTCAAATGCATATATGCATAGATGTGCAATGCCTAAGTGTATTTTCAATTAACCATATTTCTAAGTTATAGATTAAAGTGTGTATATTTTTGTTCGCCCTGTATTAAAAATTAAAGTTTCACACTTGAAACTGAATGTGGTACAGTAAAACTTTACGTATCCGTAGCATATAAAAAAATGAAATCTGCATGCCCCGCTCTTTTTGGCAGTCATATTAAATTTTGGTTTATTTATAAGCTCGCGTAACTTTTCCTAGTTTTCCTGGTACAATACAACAAAATTTTCAACTCTGCCTAGGGCTTCAGAAAGTAGAAAGACTGACCTATCAGGAAAAAAAACTTTGTTAAAACCAGTTGAATAATAACATAAATATATACATTTGGAATTAACGTTAAAAATCACAGATACATTATAAGTGTTGACTAGTGTAGAAGAAAAAAAGCTATTATTAGTAACCAAATATCTAAATGATTAAGGAGTCAATGATAAACCATGAAGTTCCTTTAATTTAGTACAACAAATGCAAACGCGAAAGCAGAGATTAATAAATTGTTTCAAGCAATAATTAAACTCCAAACCTTTTGGTCAAAAAATGTTTATTGCATGTCTGGAATTCGCTTTATAAGAAAGTTTTAAAAATAAGTTTAATTTGCGTAATTAGCTAAAAATAACTATTGGCTACAAGATTAATTAAAACTTGAGCTACATTATATCCACACCTTAAAATTAAATTAAGTTAATTGAGATATTGAAGCTTTAAAATAAAAAACTAAATTCCCAAACTAAAATCGATAAACATAAAACGAAATAAAAACATTTTATTATGAGAAGCTTTCTTTGAATGGAAGTGTTATAGTCAGACATTTACTAGTTTTTATCGGTTTTGGGAAATAACAAGTTTAGTTTTATTTTTATGGTTCAATTCATTTAAAACCAGACAAACAAATATTCGAAAAGATGGCTCAGTCGTCACCGCTTGGCTAAAGTTAATTGTTACTTAAAAGCTTTTTCGCTTTTCCAATTATAAAATCTGTTGATATTTATTATATCATAATTAATTAATGACAGGATTTGTCTTAGATACGAGCGGCTGATTTTGCGAATTTATGTAACTGCCTAATGAATGATCTATTAATCAAAGTATAATCAAATTTGGTTAAGCCATAAAGATCGAACTGAATATACAGCGTATAACAAAAGTAATGAATCGGCGAAATATCTCAGGTGCAGCTTACCTGATTTTAATGAAAATATGTACACTTAGGTACGAAATTATGCCGGATCCAATGGCGAGTTCCGCATAGCTACCGCAAGTCTTCCGTTTTTCTATTATAAAAGGAAAATTGTATCTTTTTGTATCTTTTTAACGGAACATCCCCCTGAATACCTTTTATGAAGAGCACCTTTTATGAAAGTCAACAGTTTTTGCGAAAATAAGGATCTAATATCCATAATTTAACGTATTACCTTTCATTAAAATACCTGTACACAAAAGGTTACCTGATATGTCTGACAATGTCAGTTTTGCTGATTTACAAAAATGGATCGTTTTACCGAAACCCAAAGAATTATAATTATTCTGGGTTATGGGGATAGAATCTGAAACCTGCGAGATATTTGTAACATTTTTGATGATATATATTCTTACAGAAATTAAATAATTAAATCTACTGTAAGTAATATTAACACAAAAACTCGTGAAACTGGAAAGCTAAATTATGCTATATGTTCTGGCAGACCTAAAAGCGCAAGAGATGGTGATATGGCTCTAAATGTTTAAATCCGTTTAGAATAAAATCATTAGCTTTCTACCAAAATATTAGGAAGACTTCTAACCACCGAAAAGTTTCATCCATACAAAATAACTTTAGTGCAAGAAGTCTCTGAGGACGAACAAGATAGGAGCTTGCAATTTTATAAAGTCATGATGAAACATCGTAATACCAATCTAAATTTTGTCAATCAATTATTTTTTTCTGAATGGAAAAGTTAACAGGCATAATTGTCGATATTGGGCCAGGTAAAATCAACATTCGATACTTAAAAATCATACCCAACTTCCTCAAAAGATAAACATAGGTATAGTTCTATAGTTGGTTACTTTAGTTTTAACTCCAGCTTTAAATATAGGGGTCACGATAGAAGATTTGAAATGATGTGGTATTACTTTTGTTCTGAAAATACGATTTATTATGTGCACAAGGGGTTTTAAAAGATATTGATAAAAAGTTTTAATTATTTTTGCAGAAATGCCATCTTTACCTGGTGCACAGTTACTTTTTATCGACAATATGTGTTTTTGAACTTCTGTTTCGTCAGTGGATCCAAGATACATGGAGCTTGGGTTAAAATACAAGATTTTAAATGGTCTCTTAGGGAGATTTAGTTTTTGAGCCATTTTTTCACTTATGCGTATAAAGGAATTATTACAATGGTCAGCTACCTTATCCTCACTTATATTTAAATTATTCTCATCTACTATTTGGATATGAATATTGCTCCTACTGTCACTGACATTAGTGGCTTCTTTGATTACTTCATATACTTTTCTAATATTGTTTTTATTTGATTCAATTTTTCTTCTATAGTATTTTATTTTTGTGTAATTAATTATTGATTTGAGAGAGTTCCTGTATTGTTTATATTGTTGTTCTTGGTCCGGATCATGTTGTTTGGTTAGTCGTTTTTTCAATTTATCCCTAAATTTTATAGAATTTATGATTCCTAACGTTATCCACGGTTTAATTATTTTCACACCACTTTTATATTTTTTCATTATCTTTGAGGTATCAATGAAGTTTTGTTGTCTACAAAACTTCATTTTTGATTAAATTACCTAGTTTAACAAAATCAACATGCAAAACGCTAGTACTTAAATCCCTAGTTAAAATGTTATTATGAATTTCATTATTTACATTTTTATATACATTAAATACAATTGGGTAATGGTCTGTAATAGGTGAAAGAATTATGCAAGATTTATAAGTTAATTTTAAATTTTTTAATTTTCGTCTTAAAAAAATATGGTCAAGACAACTATGCACATTATCAATTTGTCTAGTAGGCTCATTATTATAAGAACAAAAACCATGGTGATTCAATAGTCCAGTATATTAAACTACTATATTAGAAATACGAGTAAGGTCTATGTTTATGTCACCAATAAAAATGTCAGTATGGGCTTTCAGATTATAAGACATATAAGTATCTAAGCGTCTCCATGCTATATAAATAACATGTGTTTTTTATTTTAAAAGCTATCTAAAGTGACTCTAGAAAAATTTAATATTACATCTTCAATATTTGTATTCAATTCAGATTTGATTAACAAAAACAACCCATCGCATTTATTATAGTCGGCCTTATAATAACTTGTGTATCCGGGTAAACAGAATCCTTCACTCTTTTCCACTTACCAAAATTGCACAATAATGTCACAATTTTTAAATTTATATGTTTCTAACAACGTCAAAAGATTGTCAAACATTTTTTGTATGCTACTTACGTTAACATATAGTACACTTATTTGGCGATGATTAGTATCATTTGCACACTCATAATTTTTAGCATCTATTATAGTCGGGCATTTGTCACTATCCAGGTCTTCCAAATGATCCAGTACTTCTATATCCTGTTGAAGGGTCATTATGGAGAGCCATAACCTATTTTCGTTTTCACTATGTCTAAAAAATATCTATATGTGGGACATCCCGGATTATTTGCTTCATGATCCGTGGGGTGTTTGGTGTGATATTTGTGGTCGGCCTTCTCACAGTTTATGCACTTTTTTGTTTTCTTTGAATTAGGTAATAGGAATGCTGAATATAGGGTTATCTTGAATGGAATGCACGGTTTCCAGGACATCTTGTTCATTTTTGTCGGGGGGTACTTTTGGGAGATTGACTTGCACATCAGACATTATTTTTAGTTTTGGATATTCTCGAACATGATGTTTGTCAGCATAATATTCACAAGTTGTTTCTTGTTCGCATTGACCACTTTTCTGGAAGTATTGTTGACAATTGTAGCATCACAAAACTATTTCCGAATAACTGTTCCACCATAAAGTTCCTTACTTTACCTGCAATATTAGGTATTTGAACTCGATTTTTTTTAGGTAATGGTGCACCAAATGATGAAATATGATGTCAGCAGGATGTTGCTTCACCGCATTTTGCTCGGAATGTTCGGGAATATTTAGACAATGTTTTTTTTGGAAGATAGATTGGACGTAGAGGTATAATAGAGTGGCCATCTCGGTATCCAGACTTGACGCACTTCGACTACTTTTTGTGGGGACACCTTAAAAATGTGGTGTAAAAAAATAAGCCCAATGACCTCGAGGATTTAAAGGAGCGAACAGAAATCGAATATAGACAAATTGATGAGGCTGGCATCCTTTTTAATGTTTCTCAAAGTATTTGGCCTACTATCAGGAAGTAAATGGACAACATTTTAAATACTTTACTTAGTTTCCTTAATTTATTGTTTGTTGTATTGTGTATTTCGTTTTTGTATTGTATTGTTTCCGTTGTTTTTCACAACCTACTTTTGAAGTTGGGATGTTGTTTCCTCTTGCTAGTGTTCTGGTAGCAAGATGAGGAACTATTGTGCTTTCCGGTCTGCCAGGGCGCACAGCATCCTTTACCTTTTCAGTTTCAATGCATTTTTTGTTAATTTTACTTACTGTAGATTTAGTTATCGGATTTCTGTTAAGATATTTGTCATTAAAAGTGTTACGAACGTCTTGAAGGTTTCGCATTCTATCCTCATTTTTTTAGATTTCAGTTAAACGATCCACTTTTGTAAATCAAGAAAACTGATATTGTCGAACATATCAGCTAACCTTTTGTGTTTAGGTATTTTAATATAAAGTAATAGATTAAATTATGGATATTAAAAGCTTTTCTTCGCAAAAAGTGTTGACTTTCATAAAAACTGCTATTAATAAAAAGTATTGAGAATTTTGCGCAGATTTTTAAAAACGTAATATAGGTTCGATTAAAAAAATAAATTTCCTTTTATAACAGAAAAATGGTAAACATACAAGTGTACATATTTTCATTAAATTCAGGTAAGCGATACCTGGGAAATTTCGCCGTTTCCTTACTTTTGTTACACGCTGTATGTTAGTCGTAGGAAATTTTATTAAGACATAATTGCACTGTTGATTAAATATCACTGACATAGCCATAGGGAGGCCAAACTCTGCGATGCCGCGTCTAACGGTCTACATATCCAGTTAACTTATTTTGCACAAAAATCAATTGGGACATGGGAATGAATTGGTAAAATTTTGGTAAGATGGTGAAATAAAATGGCGGCCTAATAAAATGTTTGAGCTCCTATAACTATAATCGTTTATAAACGATATCTTGGCATCACACCACAAATACATGAAAATCCAAAACTAAAAATAATGTCCGATGTGCAAGTCAATCTCCCAAAAGTACCCCCCGACAAAAATGAACAAGATGTCCTGGAAACCGTGCATTCCATTCAAGATAACCCTATATTCAGCATTCCTATTACCTAAAGATCTTTAAATACATTTAAACAACAGATATCAATTTTGATAAAATTAAATGCAGATCCGAAAAAGTTTTTGATAATACCAGACCATAGGTAACCATATCAAATAGAGACCTCCAAACTGACATCAAACTCTTGAAGGAAATTGTAGTCTCAAAAAAGCATTCGCTATTTATTTTAGATCTCTGAAATTGTGTGAATTATCTAAGGTCACCTTACAAACCATTTCATCTCCTTATCACCCTTAATTTTTGACCAAAATTTGAAGTCAATCGGATAAGTAATTTTTCAGATGTGCCGCATACAGTGATCAGACCTATAGGGTCTAGGGACTCGGAGTGTAATATTTTTCACGATTACAATACTTCACTCTTACGAGGAAAGTAAAAAGATAAAGGCGGCATGGATATTAGTAATGCGTATTAGGCTGGTATTAATCGAATAAAATATTATTCCTTACAAACTAAAAACGATAATTTGCTTTATTTCAGTTTATTGGTACAAAATAATATTTTTTTCATCAAAAAGAGAGTTAATAACGCCATTACAATGAACAGATTTTCAAAAAATACAAAATGTAATCACTTCATTTTGTGGCGCGTTCAATACATTTTTCCCTGGACTAATACGATTACTTTATGAATATATATTGGCAAATGAATTATCGGTGACCCTTAGTATATAAGCAGGCATTTCTTTTAATCTAACGCTTTTCATAAGCCGCAAAGTCAAACTCAAACATAACAAATATCTAAATCTTGTATAGTTTAATTTTTTTGTTTATATTTTTTGGTGTTACACTGAATTAAGGCACTTGAGTAATGATATCAATTTATAGCAGTTGTAGCCTTTAAATGGTCAACAAACAGTACACTACGATCCTTATTCTCTCTCTAAAATACTCAAGATTTCCTTTTTTATTTGCTTTTACGTTAAACATTAAAATTTGTCTACTAATATTTATTATGCTCCATAAGTAGTAGTTTATGCTTCAGGATTCATTATGTGCCTCTTATCTTTGTATTTTTGAAGTTGACGAAAAACTACTTTAAGGTAAACTGATGATCAGACCCGGGAAATTTACCACGTCGTCGCGACATTGTTTTGCAGCGTGCGAAGGGCAGTTAAAAGAGGACAACGCTAAATGATGATAAATAGGGTAAAGAAATAGCCTCAAGGTAATCAAAGGGAATAGCTCTATTGATGGAAGATAATCGGTGTACAAGAAACTCCTGATAGTTTGATCAAAATTCAAAACTTAATTTAAGACAGAGAGATGTGTTAACGCTAGAGTAACATAAAATATTTAAGTGCACAAATTAATAATTAAAAAAATTATTTTGAATTATTTGCCTTTTAAGATGCATAGGTCAAAATCTAGGAAATATTATGTAACCTCGTATTCTCCAGAAGGCCATTTTGCAAGTATTGATTTCCAAGTATGTAATATGCTAATGTATTATGCCAAAGTCAACATGAAAACACAGAATAATAAGAGCTATAGTTTTGAAATATGTTATATTTTTTCTTTTTATAACTTCCCGCGTAAAAGGGAAGTATTGTTATCGTGAGAAATCACCCCCCGGGATTTTTCAGAACTTTACGTTTCGTGGCCTAACATCCCGAAAAACATGTTTTCTTCTAACTACTTACCCGATTGAGTTCAAGTTTTGGTCAAAAATTAGGGGTGATATGGGGATGACCTGATAAAATTTCTGTAAAAATCCAGTATGGAGAAACAAAATGGCGACCAAGTGAAATGTAAAAAAAATGGATAATTGAAAAACTACTTATCCAATTTATCTCAAATTTTGCACAAATATCAAGCAATACGAATTCCAGATGGCCGAACAAAATGGAGGTCAAATAAAATATGTTTGTAATAGTGAAAAAATCACCCTTTCAGGTTTTACAGATCTTCACGTTTTAGCGTCCCTAGATGCCAAAAAATAGGTTTTATCAATTCTGTCGGTCCGTCTGTCGGTCTGTCTGTCAGTTTGCGCCATAGCTTAAAGAAATATGAGGATGACCTGGCAATATCTTGGTAAAAATCCAATATGGCGAAACAAAACGGCGGCCTAGTGAAATGTTAAAAAATATTATAAAAAACCAGTTATCCAATTTATTTAAAATATTACACAAAAATAAAAGCGTTTTGTTGTAATCAACTGGTAAAATTTTGGTACGAATCCAAGATGGCAAAACAAACTGTCTACTTAAAAAACTGTTTAAAAATTCAGCCTGAAAAACTACTTAATGGATTGAATTGTGTTCTATAACTAATTGTGGAACTAGTTCAAGATGGCCGAACAAAATAGCGACCAAATGAAATGTTGGTAATCGTGAAAAAATCACCCTCTCAGATTTTACATATCTTCACGTTTAAGCACCCCTAGATGCCTAATAATATGTTTTTTTAATTGCGTCGGTCTGTCTGTCTGTCTGTCTGTAAGGTTCGTGGCATAGCTTATAAACTACTTACCCGATATACTTCAAATGTAGATAAAAAGTAACCGTCATATGAGGATGATCTGGTATTATTATGTTGGAATCAGATGGTAAAATTTTGGTATAAATCCAAGATGGCGAAATAAAATGGCTGCCAAATAAAATGATTGTAGCCGTGAAGAAAATCACCCACTCATTACATGAAAACTCTATTACATGACAGACACCTCGATAATTTTACCACAGTTATACACCAAAGTATTTATTTAATTCCTGAACGTTCTATCATTGATGACTTTTTGTATAAGAATACTTTTCTTCTAAACACTAGAATTTTTAAGAGAGTCCATATCCCGAACATCGCTCAGTAAATAAATATAGTGGCTTGTTGTGATGTACAAGTCCCAGTGTGTCTCGGTAAAAAAAAATTATACGAAAAAGGCATAGTTAACTTGTTTTTAGGGCCGTGTGTGTTGGTAACAAGTACAATATGAGCACGTTCGGATATAAAATAGTTTTATATATCTTAAGGTAATAATAATTTACTTCGTAGACCATAAATGATCTGGTATTAACTTCTATACAAATCCTATACACTGTAATTTATTTCATTATTTTAAAGTGTATAATTTGCTATCATTGTTAATATTATTTATTTTTTATAATATTATTTACGTAGGCTACAAAAATAAATTGTCGTTTATTATTTCCTCCATAAAAAGACGGTTTTATTCTATTCCAGGAAATGGAATTTTATCGAATATTTAAACTTTTTATTAGGCTACCATTTGGTTTTGCCATACAAGAATTTGCACTATGCCAGTCATGTTTTTCACGATTACAAAACATCCCTTTTACGAGGAAAGTGGTACTGGTTATGGAATCTGGAGGTAAGATATAAAATCGGTTTGTTTAGTTGTAAATGGGCCAATATCTCAAAAGCGGAATTTTATATACTGACTACACGAAACACTTAATTTAATTAAATAGTAAATATCTTAACAAATTCCGATAAAACAAATATTCAAGTAAGTAAAATTGATACTGGTTTCTTACTTCTGAAGGATTTACATGTACTGTAAGCACGTTTTAAATAGAAAATGAGCAAAAACTGATGACCGTCGCACGCTACACGTATCAAGAAAAAGTGATGCTACACTTCTTCCATAATAGTAGGAGAATATTAACACGGCAAGAAGTACTATATATAGTAGTATATATATATATATATATATATATATATATATATATATATATATAATAGATATTATATATATATATATAATATATAATATATATTATAAATAACCTCTCAGTATTTGTACAAAGTCACAAAAATATTAAACAATCAAAATTTTAAATGAGAATCCAGAAACAAATAAACAAAACAAGATGTTTAAAATAACCCCCAAATCCAAAATGAATTCAAATTAATATTCCAAACATTTACGAGCTTGAATCACTTGATGTAGTTTCTTTATATACTAACATTCCGAATAAATTAGTTCAGCAAATAATCACAAAGAAAGAGGACACATTAAAAGAATACACAACTGTAAGCTGCAAGTCTGTAACCATCATATTAAACAACAATTACATTCAATACAAGGAAAGTTTCAGGTAAACGGCTGCGTAATGGATTCTCCAATTTCCAAGATCTTGTTTTTATTACAATAAAATGAAAAAATAGGTAAATTTCCTTTACCCGAAACTTTCTTCATTGCATGATTTTTTTCTATTTGCTAGAAATAGTGAAGTTTGACCCAGGTTAATTCAGTACATAGCCACAGTATATATGTGTTACACATACTTTCTTTTCAAACATTTTTATTGGGAGCCATGTTGTTCCATCATACTGCATTTCAATGTTTTACTAGTCTCTTTCTACCCATGCCCATGCCACACTTGACTTTTGGGCATAATTTACAATAAATTCAAGCAGTTTTTACACTGACACATTGAGAAAACCTGTTTTTGGCATCTAGGCACCATGAAATGTATCTGAAAAACCTTGGAGAGTATTTTTTTCACGATTACAATACCTCCCTCTTATGAGGGAAGTAAAAACCAATAAAAAAAGATAATACTAAATACGTGGCACTACCTTACAGAAATAACTTCTCAGTATTTGTATAAAGTCAATTCTTTCAAAACATAATATCACAGTTTGTCATAAAACACAAACTTTATTGAACTCTCTTTACATTCCATTAAAAAGTACAGGACCACAAAAAAAAATCAAACTTAGTTTATTTAATTCCTTGCCCTAAAAACTATATCGGAATGACCACAAAACACTTAGAAAACAGAATTTAAAGACCATAGATAGATAAAAATGCATCTATAGCCCTTAATAAGCATGAAGATAAGACAAATCATGAGTTCATTTCAGAGCAACCGAAATTTTGGCACAACTTTATAATATTAAATTACCATTTAAGGAAATGATAGAAATAAGAAGGGCGAGTGAAGCTCTTAATAATAAAAAGGGTATTTGTGGTTTAAGTCAAACATATTGGAGAACAATATAAATTCAAGACCTCCTGACCTCTGTATATATTTTAACAGATATTCAACATATAACTCTTTATATCAATAAAAAATAATAATATTTATTCACAGGTGCCCAGCATCTGATACATACTATAGTTTTTATAAACACAAAAAAATTGATAATTGAAATATTTTAAACACCAGTACTCTAATAACATTTACTGTATAAAATGCTCACCATGTAAGTCGCCTCTCCAAGGTACGTATCTTAGAAATTAAGTTATACTTAAAATAAAAAAAATTTGTGTCTATGAATGTGTTTGTTTTTGCGGAATATAGACATTTTATTTACCAAATGCAGTATAATATTATTTATATGTCACTGAATTACCACCAAGCTTGTTTTTTTTAAATATGTTTTAATATTGCTGTAAATATTATGTGCAATTTTATTAATTTTAAATAATTTGACATTCCACTGATATATGTATGTACCTATATGATAATGTTTACGCCTATATATACCATTTTACTGTCTTTCAAATGAAAATGTTTTAAGAAATCAAGAAATCCAAAATAAAATCTTGGAAATGCTCAGGACATTGAGAAACGTCGATTTAATGTGAACAATTGTATTTTCTTCGTCAACCTGTACCTAAGAATATAAGATACGCATGTATAAATATATGGTTAAAAAAAAATCTCTAATTTATATTACATTATATATATAGAAATATATATATATATATATATATATATATATATATATTGTATAGATATATATTATATAGATATAAACATAACATACATACATAAATTTACAACACGTTTTTTTGGGTTTTGAGTCCTAAAATAATTTAAAAGATTTTTGGGGAGTCAAATATAATTTTTTATTGATGTTTCGACTAGCGTCCCAGGCCTTTTTTAAACTAAAACATTTACATCCAGTGAAAACTTTTTTTTAAATGTTATAAATAAATTACTCACCACAGATCACAATGTTCAGTGTCACAAAAAATTTTGAAATCACACTTTACACATACCCAAATAAACACACATAAGACAACACAATTTAAAATATATGTGTACTCTGCTTTCAGTTCGGTGGTATTAACTGTATAGAGCCTACTATTTGCGAGTCAATATCAGTGAAATGCGTTTTTTTGTTCATTCCTCTCCCATGCTTTTTTGTTAATGTTCTGAAATAAACAAATACACGTCGATAGAATTACAGACTAAGGTATTTTATTCTTTTATTATATTTCTTACATCTGATATACTGTTTATGTAATGTAAGAGATATATAAACCATAATAATAATAATAACATACCTAATTCGGTATTCTTCGTATTCGTATTTGTTTATTTGAGAACATTAAGAAAAAAGTATGGCCGAAGAAAGAAAAAACGTATTTCACTCATATTGGCTGCTAACCAGTAGGCTCTATACAGTTAATACGACCAAACTTAACACACACATAATTTTAGATGTGTGTTTATTTCTTAATGTGTAAAGTGTGATTTCTGTTGATTTGTACATTTTTTGGATATTTGACACTGGTTATTGCGATCTGTGGTGAGTAATTTATTTATAACATTTAAAAAAAAAATTATTTGGATGTAAATGTTGCAGTTTGAAAAAGGCCTGGAAAGCCGGTCGAAATGTTACGAAGAATAATAAAAAAATGATTTGAATACCGAAAATCTTTTAAAACTATTTAAAGACCCAAAACCCAAGAAAACGCAATACCGAAATATATATACGGGCTGGTCCAAGAAAACAAAAATTAAAATTAAAATACCTTATTATTCTAGCAATACTTTTGACCCTTGTAAAAGGGAAGTATTATAATTGTAGAAACATCAGTCTCCGAGATTTTTTCAGATCTTCACGTTTCTGTGTGCCTAGATAACCTGGTAAAATTTTGGTAAAAATCCAATATGGCGAAACAAAATGGCGGTGTAGTGAAATATAAAAAAATTATTATTGAAAAACTACTCTTTTTTATCTCAAATTTTGCAAAAACGTCAAATATTATGTTGAAATCAACTGATAACATTTTGGTCCGAATCCAAGATGGCGAAACAAAATTTCAAATTGTGTGGCATAACTAATTGTGGTATACGTATTAACTAGTAAAATTGTTGGGCTAATTCAAGATGGCCGAACAAAATCGTCTCAGGTTTTACACATTTTACGTTTTAGTACTAGATGCCAAAAAATATTTTTTATCCACTCGGTCGGTCTGTCTGTCGGTCTGTTCGTTTGTCTGTCTGTCTGTCTGTGTGTTTGTTTGTCTGTGAGATCGCGGCATAGTTTAAAGACTACTCACCCGATTGACTTCATAATTTTGGTCAAAAATTAAAAGTCATATGGGGATGACCCGGTAACATTTTGGTAAAAATCCAATATGTCGAAACAAAATGGCGGCCTGGCGAAATATTAAAAAATTTTTATTAGAAAATTATTCATCCAATTTATCTCAATTTTGCAAATACATCAAGTGTTATGTTGGAATCAACTAGTATCCTTTTGGTACGAATCCAAGATGGCGGAACAAAATGGCGACTTAATAAAATATTTAAAAATTCAGTCTGAAAAACAGCTTAATGGTTTAATTTCAAATTGTGTGCCATAATTTTTGGTAGTATAGGGATCAACTAATCCAATTTATCTCAAATTTTGCATCAACATCAAATATTATCAATCAAGTAGGTATATCAACATGTTTTATCAATTCCGTCGGTCCGTTTATCGGTCTGTCTGTCAGTTCGCGACATAGCTTAAATATTACTTTCCCAATTGACTTCCAATTTTGACCAAAAATGATGGGTCATATGGGATGATGTGGTAATACTTTGTCACAAATCCAATATGGCGGAACAATGTTAGACAAATTATTTGGGGTTAAGATCCAGTTAAAAAAACAAGTCTTATTTTTTAAATGGTCGACGTTTCGAAACTTAATTGTTGCATCTTTAGGACAAATATTTATTCTATATCCTGCATGAAACCCATATTATCAGTCTTTACCTACTCCGTTGGTCCGCATATATTTCCTAGATATTATATTTCTAAATGGTTTTCGTTAACAATCTTTTTGTTGTTATGATAGAGTGGTGTATTATTTGGGCTTAGGATCCAGTAAAAGAACAAAAGTCTATTTTTAAATGGCAGACGTTTCGCAAATTTATTATTGCATCCTCAGGACACATATCTAGATTCTATATTCTGCATGAACCCCATATTATCAGTCTTTACCTACTCTGTTGATCTGCAGATATTTACCAGATATTAAGTTTTATATAGTTTTCGTTAATATAATACTCTTGTTGTTATGTTAGAATCATATATTATTTGGGGTTAGGATCTAGTAAAGAAACAAAAGACTTTTTTAAATTGTCGACGTTTCGCAACTTTATTGTTGCATTCTCAGGGCACATATATAGAATCTATATCCTAGCGTGAAACCCATATTATCAGTCCTTACCTACCCCGTTGGTTGGCAGATATTTCCCAGTTAATGCTTTTCATTAAAGGTCTTCTTGTTAGAGTGGTGTATTATTTCGGGGTTAGCAAATATCTGCGGTCCAATTCAACATAGCAAAATGGCGGTGTGTCAATATAGAAACTAATTGAATTTATTTTAAATCATGGCCAAAAGTCAAGTGTGCCATAGGTTGAAATAAAATGTTAAAATATTGGTAGGAATCCAATATGATGGAACAAAATGGCGCCTAATAAAAATGAAGACAGTATTTGTAATATATACTGTGACTATGTATTGAACCGAATGGGGTCACGCTTTACTATTCCTAATCAATGGAAAAAAATGATATTGAGGGAAGTTCCGGGTAAAGGAAATTTACCGATTTTTTTACCACTATGATCCGGAGGCATTTTCCCAGCTGCCTGCAAAATAAATATCCATTATAGATTGAATATTACAATAAAACATAATTTTTAATGCAAATCACGACAAAAAGTTGAAGTCCCAGTTGTTTTGTTATGATTTCCGTTTTTAGTTTCACTAAGAACGGGTCTGTTTTTTACCTTAGTGAGGTTGACCATTTTTCTACGAATGCTCTAACAGTTTATATTTTTAATAGATGACCCTGTATTTTTCATTTGACCGAGAAATGAGCTTCTGTTTGGTAGTTGCAAATTTCGCTTTAATACCTTTATAGTCAACTCAAAACATTATGTAAATGAACCTAATTGCAAACTCCCTCCTGAATTTTCCCTTTTGTCCACAAATATTAAAGAAATTTTAATCAATATATTTAAAACACTAAGCCAAAATTTTCAGCAAGTTTGTAAGAGAGTTGTACTGCACCGATTTAATTGTTTTTTTTTGAATGATCGTGTGGTGACCGAGACCTTTCAACACTATTTTTTGTATTGTAAATTTATACAGGGTGTTTCAATGATTAATCACGATTTTGCTCAAACCGCCTGAGGTACAAAGCTGAATTTTGGCAAGTTGATTGTAGGAAGGGAGGTTCGATAAGAAGGGATTTTTTTGAAAAATCAAATTTCGAGGGGATAAAACCGACCCTTAAATATTTCACTATTTTGTATTTAAACGGTTAGTTTAAAAAAAAGCCTTAAACAGATATATTTTATTTAAATTTTTTTACATATTTTTTAAAAATGTATACAGGGTGTTCCAAAAAATCGGAAATAATTATAAACGATAGTCTCCCAAGCCCCTGTTGAAAAATATTGAAAGAAAATGCAACAAACAACGTGGTGTATAAAGAAATATTTAAATAAGACGATTTAAATACCTCTTTATATTCCTTTCGTTATCGCGATACGCGAACCAAGACGCAGGTACTCGCTAGTTTATATTTATATTACTAAATGACTAAGTATGTGCGGCACTAAATTGGCTCATATTTTACTATTTCTTATAAAACGATATTTTCATAATAAGGGAAGTTCCCGATAAAGAAAATTTACCGATTTTTACTTCTCTCGGAACAGGGAAGTATTGTAATCGTAATAAAAATCACCCTCCGAGACTTTTCTAGATCTTTATATTTCAGGGTCCCTAGATGCCGAAAAACATGTTTTCTCTATTCTGTCGGTCTGTCTGTCTATTCGCGGCATAGCTAAAAAACTGCTTACTCGATTGACTTCAAATTTTAGTAAAACATTAAGGGTTATATGGGGATGACATGGTAATATTTTGGTAAAAATACAGTGTGAAAAAACAAAATGGCGGCCTAGTGAAGTGTTAAAAATATTATTACTAAAAACGTACTTATCCAATTTATCTAAAATTTTGCACAAAAATAAAGTATTATATAGGAATCAACTGGTAAAATTTTGATACGAATCCAAGAAGGAGGAACAAAATCGCGGCTTAATAAATTATTTAAAAATTCAACCTGAAAACTACTTAATGACCTGATTTCAAATTGTGTGCCATAACTAACTGTGGTATAGAGATGAAATAGTACAACTGTGGTACCTACTAATTCATGATGGCGAAACAAAACCGCCGCCAAATAAAATATGGTTAATCGTGAAAAAATACCCTTTCAGGTTTTACGTATTTTCAGCGTCCGTAGATACCAAAAAATATATTTTATCAGTTCCGTCGGTCTGTCTGTTCGCAGCACAGCTTAACAACTACTTATCAGATTGACTTCAAATTTTAGACAAAAATTAAGGTTTATAAGGGAAGAACTGGTAATATTTTGCTATAAATCCAATATACCGGAACAATATGGCAGACTAGTCAAACGTTAAAAAAATATTACTGAAAAAACTAATTATCTCAAATTTTGCACAAAAATCAAGTATTACATATAAATGAACTGATTACAATTTGGCATGATTATAAGATAGCAAAACAAAATAGCGGCCTACTAATATATTTAAAAAATCGGCCTGAGAAAACTGAGTATTAGATTAATCTCAAATTTTGTGCAAGCATTAATTGTGATATAGAGATAAACTGGTTGTAGTACGAATTCAGGATGGCGGAACAAAATGGCGGCAAAATAATGTTTACGTCCCTCGTAAAAGGGAAATATTTTTATCGTGAAAAAGTCACCCTCCGAGATGTTTTCACAACTTTACGTTTCAGGGTCTCTAGATGTCCAAAAACATGTGTTTTCAATTCCGTTGGTCTGCCTGCCGGTCGGCCTGTTCGTGGCATAACTAAAAATGTACGAACCCGATTAACTTCAAATTTTGGTCAAAAATTAAGGGTCATCTGGGGATGACCTGGTGACATTTTGGTACAAATCAATATTGCAAAACAAAATGGCGCCCTAGTGAAATGTTATTAAACAACTAAAAATCCATTTTTTCTCAAATTTTACACGAAAACCAAGTACTGTGTAGGAATCAACCGTTAAAATTTTGGTTCGGATCCAAAATGGCAGCTTAATAAAATATATAAAAAATCAGCCTGAAAGACTACTTAATGGACCGATTTCAAATTATATGCCATAATTTTCGTACTATAGAAAAGAACTAATAAAACTGTAACACTAATTCAAGATGGCGGAACAAAATGGCGGCCAGATAAATTATTTATAATCTTGAAAAAATATTTACATAATTTTAGGTTTTAGCGTCCGTAAATGCAAAATAATATTTTTATCAATTCCGTCGGTCCGTCTGACTGTCATTTCGCGGAATAGCTTAAAACTACTCATCAGAGTGACTTCAAATTTTTGTCCAAAAATGAGGGTCATAATGTGGGGATGACTTGGTAATATTTTGGTAAAAATCGAACATACCGGAACAGGATGGCGGCCTAGTGAAACGTTGAAAAAATTGTTACTAAAAAGGTAATTTACCAATTTCTTCAAATATTTTGCACAAAAAAACAAGTCTTACATAGGAATTGATTAGTAACATACTGGTATGAATATAGGATAGCAAAACAAAGCGGCGGCCTAATAAAATATTTAAAAAACGGCTTCTCAATACCGCTCATTAGATTAATTTCAAAATATATGCAAGGATTAAGTATGATATAGAGATAAACTGGTAAAGTTGTGGTACGAATTCAAGATAGCGAAAATAATGGCGGCCAAATATTTTTTAAACCAACGCAAAAAAACTCTTATTCAATTGAATGTGATATAGTGATAAACTGGTACTAATTCGATATGACGTAACAAAATGACGGTGTGTGTCAATGTAAAAATTGCTTTCTAAATTGAGTTTAAATTATGCTCAAAAATCAAGTGTGACATAGGTAGAAACTGGTAAAATATTAGTAGGAATCCAATGTGATGGAACAAAATGGCGCCTAATAAAAATGTTTGAAAATACAGTATGTATGTGTTATTAAATGACTATGTACTGAACTAAATTGGGTCCCACTTCACCATTCGTAATAAAAAAAAAATTCATAACGAGGGTTTCCGTTCCGGATAAAGGAAATTACCGATTTTTTTAATACATATTTTATGGTTTTTAAAAGAAAATAAATAGGTGTTACCAGCCTTATCGAAGAGAATGTCGAAATAGTTGCTTTATTATACTATTTTAGTACGTCTGCAGTGATTAGTAATTCGACTTTTATTACTCTGTACAAAATTGTTCACATTAACATATTATGCACTATTAAATAATTATTTAGGTATTGACAAATATCACGTTCGTATACCAATGACCTAGTTTAAAATGATTATTCAAGTTGTTAATCAAAACATATTCATCTGTACTGACATGAAGTTTAGATTCATTGTTAAGCCTTTGAAGTTTAAATTGAATATATGTATTTGGTTTCGTTTGTTCGAAATAGTTAGGTGCATCAATTAGTAATAATTTTCAAAACAGAAGAGTAGATCACGTCTGAGAGCAAAGTTATTTAGTAGATGGATTAGAATTACTTATATACCAGCAGTTTCTACCTAAAACTTTCGAAATTTTCGTAGGAATCTGCTTTAATAGTGTTCTAACCACTGGGAACTTTATGCTCAGAGAGAACTACATATTGTCAAAAGACTTTTGTCGAATGCAATTCCGCTTGGTATGCCACTTATATCATGATATTTCTGCCTAATAGTGAACTTCGTCTTTTCGACTTGAAATTGAAAATTATTGTCCGGAACTTTCCTCATACTAATTCGTAGTTTTTATTTCTAAGTCAAATTAAAACTAATTTATATGTATATGCGTTTGGCGGTTTTTTTTTTTGGGAAAGTGGTGTAAGTCGAAAAAGGTCAAAATTGGTAAATAATTTAAATCACTGGAGAGTCTTCATTCAGTTGCGAAATACAGAGCTTCGAAAATGTCAAATGTAATTTTGGCGAAGCCTCAGCAAAACTGTGACTAATAGTACCATAGTAATCCTCTAACATAACCTTGAGTAGGGTAAATTGTCGTAGTTGGCTGTTGGGCTGATGTGCTACCTAGCTTAGTGGTCAAACCGTTCACCTAGAAAGTGAGACGTCCTGGGTTCGAATCAGCGAAGACAAGTTAATTTTTTCAATTTTAATATAGTTGTCTGAATGCCGATTAAATAATTTTGGGAGTCTTATAATTAGTTTGCAAGGTTTTTTTTTTCATTTCATATAAGAATAAAATTAAAATTGTATAAATAATGTAGCCTTAGAAACAAGATACTTACTCAAGGATTTCGAAGTTCAGATTCTATGTTAAGTAATAGTAATAATAATAGTAATAGTAATAATAATAATAATAATAAAGCCAGCACTTTGAGACTATAATTGCCAAGAAGAGAAGGAGGGAGAGGCCTCATTGACATTAAGAACCTTCACAATGGACAAGTCAAAACGTTGCGGAACTATTTCCACAGGAGAAAAGAAAGCTCTTCGCTACACCATAGTATCTGCCCTGCTGACCAGAACTACACGCCACTAAGTTTGGCCAGCACTACCGAGGAAAGAAATGAAAGTATGATAAACAACACGAAGAAGCACACGGAATGGCGAAGTAAACCCCTTCACGGGAGATACCCCCACGACACTGACCAGACATTTGTCGACAAAGACACGTCGCACGCATGGTTGGTAAATGGGGAGCTGTTTCCCGAGACAGAGGGATTATCTCCATCGACACAACCAATTTGCTGCAATCATACACCAGAACCTAAGCAGAAACTTGGAACTGACAGGCGGAAAGGTGCCTTACTATAAGTATGAACCAAAGGCTCTTCTAGAATCTGAAAGATATACAATGTACTACGACAGAAGCATCATCACGGATAAGACCATCCCAAACAATAGGCCAGACATTGTATTATATGACAAAGAGCTCCAGAGTGCTTTTATAATCGACATAGCCATCCTCAGCACTCATAACGTAGAAAGCAGTATTACTGAAAAGAAGCGAAAATATCAAGAACTTCGAGACGAGATCAAGAAGTTGTGGAAACTTGAGAATGTTGCAATAGTGTCCATAGTCCTGTCTGCCACTAGAGTCATACCAAAGAGTCTCCATCAGAGCCTGCAGAATCTGGGTATCCAGAAGAACGTATTTATGTTACTCCAGAAAGCTGCCATCCTGAACACAACGCGGATAGTACGCAAGTTTTTGAGTCAAAATATGTAGATGGGAATGCTGTGGCTTAGCCTGTATCTCATCAGAATGGAAAATAAATAGTTAAACAATAATAAGAATAATAATCTCCCTTTGACTACACCTTCTCGAAAGACATCCATATGGAACTTGGAATGGAAAAATGTAACGCCTTAAACACCAAAAAAGGCAAAGTCATTAATGGTGATGTAGCCCTACCCAATACAGAAATAGTTACCTAGCAAACACGGTCTACCTCCAGCGACAAAACCAGGTGTGTAACATTATTCACCAGAAGCTTTCCAATAAATAGGTGCTCTTAAACACCTTTGTGCCCTATTATAAATATCAACCAAGTTCAGTGCTTTAAAATAATGCCTTCAAACTGTATTACGACCGGGCAATTATCACCGACAGACGGGTGACGAATAATCGGCCTGATGTGGTACTGTTAAATAAGGAGACAAAGACAGCATATTTGCTTGATGTCGCTGTACCCTTCAATAACAGCGTATTGGATAAATATCAAGAGAAAAAGGCCAAATATGAGGAGCTGGCCACCGAGATACAGCAGATGTGGCGACTGAATAAGGTTCAGGTGATACCGATCATCGTATCATCAACTGGACTAGTTCCAAAAACACTAGAACAGAACCTGAAGATCATAAGACTGCTTACTAACACCTTCACATTCAGAAGGCAGTCCTGCTCAGTACTTGCCATATAGTGAGAAAATTCTTACAGGACAACACATAGAACGAATAGAACCCAGCCCACTCCCTTTGATGCATGCATCCGGGATGGGCTTGGAACCCAACATTAGTTGAGAAATTGATTGTCAATTTCGATAGTAATAATAAAAGGTAAATTCTAAAAGAGAACACAGAGTCCATACACCTAACTGCTGGCTGCACATATCTAACCCCCAAGGACTACCTCAACAGACAAAACAGAGTTGCGGGCATTGTCCATTAAGAGATCTGACTGCTTTCAGCTAAGATAGTCCTTGAAAATTATTCGTGTGACAACAGACCGGGAAGTATCTCATAACCGACCAGATATTCTATAAGAAGCACCGAAAGGTGCATATAATAGACATTCTGATACCACCAAACGAAAATATCGCAATTCAGTCCTGTCAGGTCCTAAAATGTCAAGAACTAGCTGACGAGTTAAATAGGACGTAGAGTCTGGATAAGGTGGAAATTTATCCGGTAATCCTCTCATGCAATAGACTTGGGGAAAAGCACTTACCAACAATACTCTCAGCTGTTAGCATTTAGAACAGATAAAAGACCATAGCCATTGCTCATCACATTATTTTTTCTGCAAAATGTAGTCTACTGAATACGAATATTTGTACGTTAATTAAAAAAATATTTGGATGCCATTTGTTTCGCCATCTTGAATACCACAACTTTACCAGTATATCTCTACATCATACTTAATACTGGCACAAAATTTAAAATTAATCTAATAAAAGCTTTTTCAGCTATCTCGGATTCATACCAAAATGTTACCAGGTCAAGCCTATGTAACACTAGATGTTTGTACAAAATTTGAGGTAAACTGAATAATCAGTTTTTTTAGAAGTTAATTTTTTAACGTTTTACCACACTTAATTTTTAACTAAGATTTGACGTCAGACAGACGGATCGCGGAATTGATAAAACATATTTTTTGGCATTTATTGACGCTAAAACGGGAAGATATGTAAAACCTGAGAGGGTGTTTTTTTCACGATAAAAAAATTTTTGTGGCCGAATTTTTAACTATTTTATTAAGCCGCCATTTTGTTCGTCTATCTTAGATTCATACCAAAATATTACCAGTTGATTCCTACTTGATACTTGATTTTTATTTGTAGTTTAGTAGTATTTGTTTTAACATTACACTAGGCCGCCATTTTGTTTCGCCATAATGGATTTTTACCAAAAAGTTACCAGGTCATCCCCATATGAAGCTTAATGACCAAAATTTGAAATCAATCGGGTGAGTAGCTTTTTAGCTTTGCCGCGACAGACAGGCAGACAGACCGAGGGAAGTAAAAAATATATTTAGCACCCTGTATATTGATTGACAGTGCCTTTATCAAAATTCTTTGATTTTACTCCTCATTAAGCCATATTTATTATAATATTTGGTTAAATTAAATTTTTATTAGGCAAAATAGATTTTTTATAAAATGACGATTTTTGGAATGTCAATTTCCTCAAAAATAATGTGAAATTTTAATACCTACGTTACAACAAAAGATATTCAGAATCGATAGTAGAATATAAGTAAGTAAATAAGAAAATAAGAAATTTGATGCGCGTTGATTAAAAACCAAGCACCTTGTATATACAAAAATTATATGAAACAAAAGCATTGAAACTTGTTTTTAACTTTTTTTCGGAACTCTAGAGAGAATTTTCTAGATAATATACGGGGTTACCATATGTTAGCCACCCTGTACAAAGCAGAAAAGTGGATCAAAACGCAATTTATAGTAAATATCTCAGACTACAAGAGCAGATATATCTAATCTTTATTTACTTTTACCTTTTTTTATGTAACTTATCCAACTTTGGGGAGAAAACATGACTTTATATTTAATCCTGTATACATTACTAGACCCCTAACGAACATAAACCGCCAGGAAATTTTCTTAGTACAAGAAATGATGCTGAATCACAGATTAAACATAACTAAATATCTTCCTTCTTTAACAAGATATGTAACTCAGAGATCCTGTCAAATTTAGTTTGGGACATTTCAAAAGGCGTTCCGTATAAGACAGCTAATATTTTGATTATTAAAGGTTACTGTTATTTATTAATTTGTTTAAACTCTTATGCGAAAAAAACTGTTAAACAGATTGGGTTATTTCACAGCACGCTATAAATTTAGTGAAACCTTTTTTGTTTTTTAGAGCTTTTTTATGAATATCAAGGGAACGAGATTAACCCTCCATAAATTCCCTAATAGGCCAACCTGTAAAAACAGTTATAAAACCCCCATAAGACCGTCTATTAAACCAAAAATTAATTATTTGGGGAATGGTTCGGCAGCATTTGCTATTTTTGTAAGTGAAATAAAATTAATGAGGGGAATGAAAGTAAATTCGTTAAATTATGTGGTTAAAACGGTTCATTTAAAGTTTCTAAACATATCAAATGTAAACAAGAAATATACATTGCATCCATAAAATCTTGCACAAATTCGGTGTTAATTTTTTAAATGGAGTAGTTTTGGTTTTTATTACATGCCGTGGGTGAAGTAGATCTCGGGGGATGACTTTGTGCAACGTTGCCAGAATCTTGTTCAGTTATGACAGATAAAATAATCCTGTGCATGTGAAGTCTATTTAAAGTTGATTTTTGGAATTATTAGCTATTAAAGTTACACATAAAAAATTGTGTAGTATTTCTACAGTTGAAGACTAGGCTGAACTAACGTTGTAAGTTACAACTTTTTGAAAATGCGGATTTTATGTGAAACTGTTGTAATTATGATAGACCGAGCGTATAATGTATATTAGGTTGATGTTACTGAAAAACGTTGCATGGCGCAACTCTATTAATTTTTCGGGTATGGTAATCCAAAATCAGTGTATGAACATGGCGTCTAACGATAGCGTGCTGTTATCGGAATCACTGCAAAACCAGTTAAATAAAGGCAAAAAACGTCAAATAAACGTGCAAAAGTGGAAAAAAATCAAAAGTAAGGCTCTGAGAGCACATGGTGAGGAATATGTCTCAAGGAAAGGCAATATTATACCTGCAAAGGTTCCCCCAAATCAGGTACGTGAAAAACGTTGTAACTTGGAACATCATGCAAATAATGTTAAGTAATTTAAAGCTTCCCATATACTATTGATCCCCGTTCTGTTTTTAGGAATATTTTTTTATATATTTTTTTATGTATTCTATTTAACTTAAACATCACGTCTTGTTTAGAAAAGATGTTTATTAAAATGACACCATTTTACTGAACACATTTTTTTAAATGAAATTGCTGATACGGTTCTAATATAATATATTAGAAAAAACTATAAGATTAAGATTAAAAAAGGTAGTAAGATTTTATGCGTTACTAGAACTCTAGAAACATTAATCACATAATTTCATATTACTTTTTAACATCAAATGAACTATAAATTTTGAAAGTTACTATAATATAGTAACTTTCAAACTTTATTATTTATTTTTATGTTAAAATGTGGAGTAATATGATAATTGTTTTGTTTAGTGTCCTTGTGACTCATAAAATCCTAACATCTTTTTTTGTTTCAGGCTGTCATTTGTAAATGCTAATCCGGATGTTATGTAGCTAAACTCTCAGTGGAATATAAAGTCAAGTTATTTAGAGATTTTCACAAATTATCCTATAATGAACAAAACAGTTTTTTAGTAAACAGGTGTATCAATCTTCATGAGCCTGTAAGACCTAAAGTTAGGCTTCCAGCGCCCCGTAGAAAATGTTCAGTGTTTTTTTACCTCCCATTTGAAATTGACCGAATTGGTATCTGCAAACGAACCCTCGTAGATGCATATAAAATTACGTCACGACGATTGCAGTGGTTGGTAGATAAACTAAAAAATGGATCTGATATCCGCGATTAACGAGGAACTCACGATAATAGGCCAAGAGCATTAACAAATCGCTTATAAGAACACACATAAACTCTTTCCCCAAACAAGAAAGTCACTATAGAAGAGAGAAATCCTCAAATGACTACCTGTCGGAGGACTTAAATATCTCCAAAATGTTTAGGTTTTTTCTTGAGAAATACCTTAATCAAAAAATTTCATTAAGGGCGTATAAGGCAGAGTTTGCTAAATTTAAACTGGCATATGCAAGGCCTCTGCCTATCAGTGCCGCTAAAAAAGCAAATCTAACTGACATGTGTCAGTATCTAAAGGATACTGAAGATGTCTTATTTTATCAAATCATACAAGCAGAATAATATATTTTAATATGATTATTTTTATTTAAAAATAGAAGGTTTGTTTATGTCTTTTATTATTTTATATTTCTTTTATTATTATTATTAAGAAAAATGTTTTATATCTTAATAAAATTTAAAGTTTTCTATAAGACGTATTACTTATTCTAACAAAATATTTGAGCATATTAAGTCTTGAATAACGTTGTATTATGCAACAGTTGCAACGTTTTTCAGCAAATTATTTTAAATAAATCGCTATATAAATTTAACGCTTTCATGTATTACCTGCAAACGTGGTTTAAATATCAAAAACGTTGAATGGCACAGCCTTATAACGTTATTCGGAGTTTCTTTCATACCACATAAACATCAGAGATTTTTGCCCTTTTTATAAAATTGTGTTTATGTGCCTTAGAAGATTTGTTCAGTCTACGCTTCAGTTGTCGTTATATAATAGGGACCTTTCACATTTTTTTATTGGCCACAAAATTAACACTTCCCTAAAATATTTTTTTAAATACAATATTTTATACCAATGCTATACGCCATCAAAGTCTGAACGCAATCTGCGCCGGTTAAAATAACGTCTGGGCATTTAAAAGACACGTGACGTCACGAAGCATTACTTTACGAGGACGGTAGTAGGCACGGCGTTGTTTACATTCGTTTTGCAGCCGTTGCTAGATTGTTTTAAATTTTTATTAAATTTAGTGTGTGTTCGTTGTGGTCTTATTTAGGAAAGCTAAAATATTAAGGAAAATGGTATACCTATACTGCAAGCATATCGACGCCGGAAAATAAATTTTATCAAAGTGCCGTTCGAGGCTAAACAGCGAAAAATTCGAATTCGAAAGCGGCACGACGCGACGTGATCCCAAAGATGTATCAGCAAAAAGCAATATTTGGGTTTAAGACTATTTTAATATATGTATTAAAACATAGGAAGTGTCTTACGAGCAGATCAATGTGAATTCCTGGTTTTAATATACAGGGTGTTTCTTAATTGAATGCCCATATTTCAGAAAGTGATTCTTTGGCCAATTATAAGTATAAAAGTTCGTACAAATATATGTCCAATTTATATTTTTTTTTAGTTTTTTCAATTTATCTTCTACATTTTCAAAGATAATTGAACGCAAATTGGAAATCTTATTATTTTTTGTGATATATATAAGAGAGTGTCACTGGCATTTGGAACAATCTACAGGGTGATATTTTTTTGGAGGTCACGATTCTTTTTACCCCTCCTAAGTTTGTTCTTGCAACGACATTGACTTTTTTATAATAAAATCCAGATAGTTCTAAAACTTTCTTGCATCTTGCATTTTTTTAATATCTTGTACGGTTTAGAAGTATTTTGCGAAGTATTCAATTAGGCATGTAGTTTTTCAGTTCGCTCACAGTTCAGTTTACCCTGTTTCTTTAAATGTATTCTTCTTATTTTGTTGAAAAAGCGAGTCAATGAAACTTTTTACATAAACGTTTTCAATTTAATTTTGACTGAGATGTGGTTTATGCATGAGGGGGTCCTGCTCATTTCAGTATCCTGACGAGTGAATATTTAAATCAGACTTATCGTAATCGATAGGTTGATAGGCCGAGGAGGACCTCAACCGTGGCCCCCTAGGTCGCCCGATATATACAGTTTATTTTTTCATGGGGGCATTTGAAATCCTTGGCTTATACCTCATCAGTTTAAAATGAAATTTGAGAAATCGCATAGTAGCAGCATGCGAAACTATAAGGAATATCCTTAGAATATTTCATATTCTAAGGATACGTAGATCAATAAAAAGAAGGGCTAATGCATACATTGCGGCAGGATGGGGGCATAGGGAGAACTGCACGCAAAAAGTGAAAAACTAGAGACAAGGTCTAGTCAAGTTCAAAGTGAGATGAAAAGGTACCTACGTATTAGAAAAAACTTCCTGCAAGTCCGACCTCAAAAAAATGTGTTATGTATAGGCAATTTAAATTACATTTCGTTTAAAAATGGGTTCAAAAGACATAAGTACGATTTACCATTTCAAATTTTGCAGTTACGTAGACAAAGGATCAATGCAAGGCGGTAAAGAGCCATTTTGTGGAAAAAAAAATTATATGCGACGGCATTTGCGTCAAAAAGTGGTCGAAAAATGGTCGAAAATGGACAAATTCTATCTTATAATTCTAGATTAGATTTTTTCATAAAAAATCGCATTTAGCACCCAACTATACATATTTCCCTATTGAAATCACATTGAAGCTAATACACATCTCTTATAGTTTTAACATAATATTGCAGCGGCGGAAGGCTTGCAAATGATCCATAATATTGCGTGCAGTTCCCCCTTAACTATGCACAGCATTTAGTGTAAAGATTTTTTAAACATATTTTTTATTTTCTTCTATGTATTTAATTTTTTTTATAAACTTTTGATAATCGAAAAACAATGTTTGATTAACAACGTAATAAAACATGAAATGATTTTATTAAACGAAAACACAAAAAGAGTAAAGTTTATTTGAAAATATTAATTGGTTGGAATTTCCATTGCGTTGCTTTTTTAACAAAATAAGCAGAAGGTATTTAAAAAAACAGAGTAAACTAAATTGTGGGCGAACAGAAAAAACGTCATGAATAATTGAACACTTTGCTACATAATTTCTAAACGGTACATGATATCAAAAAAACGCAAAAATGTTTTAGAACTCTCTGGAGCGTCAAAAAAGTCAGTGTCGTTGGAAAAATAAACTTAGGAGTCGTAGAAGCTGATCCAGAAACAAATAACACTGTAGATTCTTCGAAATGCCAATGATAGTGTCTTATTGATATTACAAAAAGAAATATGTGTTTCAATTTGCGTTCAATTATCTTTAAAAATGTAGAAAATCAATTGAAAAACTAAAAAAAGAAAAATAAAACTTTGTATCTTGAAAAATAGGAATTATTAGATATATGTTTATATTAACTTTTATTCCTCAAATTGGCCAAAGAATCACATCCTGAATTATAGGCATTCAATTCGAAAGCACCCTGCAAATACACTTTTTTACATCACTTAAAAAAAGGCCTAAGCAGGGCTAAACAAGACGCAATTTGATTTTTAAAACACAATTACATACAAAATTACAAGTTTTGTTAAAAAAACACTGAAATAACAGTCATCCCCCGAACCGGGGTTAGAACACACAACCTTTTCAATGCTACTAGAGCACACTATCACTAAGCTACCAAGTTTAACAACAGAAATTTAACAACCTTGTTTACAATCTGCTGAAATAAGCGTATATATTCAACATCATTGTGCAAATACCATTTGCATGTTTGACCTGCACATATCCAATGGCTGCATCTCCATAACTTTCTCTTTCTGCTCTTCAACTTAGCAGCAATCTATTAACGTACCTTGCAACTCCTTTTTATGCAGGTAATAACATACTTTTGTGGTAGATTATCTGATTCGGCTTTTGTAAAAAATAGAAAACCATTTCACTAAAGACTATGCCAAACACAAACTCACAAACAATAAAACTATAAATCAATGTGACAAGCAGCCGGCAATGGCAGTATGATTACACAGGCCACCAAAATGAATTTTTTTTGTGCCAGAAAAGAACTTATTTTGGTTATTTCTAATGTGCTTATTCCAAAAATGCCATCATATTTCATCTATCCGCTCTAGTTTTTGAGATACAGAATAATCGATTTTAGTTCTGATAAAAGGCATAAGTAAAGAAATGGAGATATATTTTGAGGTCAGAATAGGTATTTCATACCTAAAATCAAAATCCAATAACCAGATATACTTGGAATTGCCCATGTTCTCCTTACACCTGCTTAATCCCTACTTGTTAATCCTATGCTCATATTACCTTCTGCTTACGAAGTTGTACTATTATTTTGTGTATATTTTTGGTGTTCTTTGTGTCTCGTAAATATCAAAGGTATTAATCGTAACAATAGACACAAATGGATATATCCTAATCTAGATTCAGCAGTAAGATCTGTACCGTATTCTGAAGAAATACCAAATTCATTCTTCACCAGTCTTCCTGGGTCGCCGGAAGATGATACAGAAACATTACTGTGTAATGAAGTTAAAGGAACTCAATCAGAAAACGACAGTGACTTTGAAGCAGATTTAACAATTTCTCAACGTTTTAATCAGTAAAAACTGAACGATCTTATAAGCGACCTGAACTTCTCAAAGCAGTCTGTCGAATCATTGGCATCAGGATTAAAGGAAAATAATTTACTTTATCGAGGTACCAATATTACATTTTATCGTAAAATAGACAACGGTTGGCTGCCCTTTTTCTCTCAGGAAAATAACCTGGTATTCTGAAATGATATGAATGGGTTCTTAGAAAAAATTCCTATGTCAGAATACACACCAGGCCCCTTTTTATTGACAGTTCAAAACGTAGTTTCAAGTGTATCCTTTTACACAACGGTAACAAATATGGCTGAATTCTCATTGGTCATTCCACCACCACGATGACAGAGGAATATGAAACAATAGCACTAGTCTCGAAAAAAATAAGTATGAAGGACATCAGCGGACAATTTGTGTTAAATCTAAAAATGGTTAACTTCCCCTTTATACAGCAAAGTGAATAT
Organism: Kuschelorhynchus macadamiae; assembly: GCA_030620095.1. NCBI lineage: Eukaryota > Metazoa > Arthropoda > Insecta > Coleoptera > Curculionidae > Kuschelorhynchus > Kuschelorhynchus macadamiae. The sequence goes on from JAUTXW010003566.1 coordinate 269,995, forward strand.
ATAAAATATCCTTGTTTGTTGTGTCTTTGGGACAGCAGAGGTAAGAATCAGCATTTGGTTAACAGAAATGTTTTAATTCAAGGAAATCCAAACGTAATCAACGAACCTTTGGTTGCGAGAGAAAAAATCTTACTCCCACCCTTGCATATTAAATTAGGACATATGAAGCAATTTGTAAAAGCTTTAAATCGAGATGGACTTTATTTTGGTTATTTGACATGTACATTTCCTAGGATTAGTCCGAAAAACTAAAAGCCGCCATATTTGATGGTCCTCAAATAAGGCAGCTTATCAAAGAATTCCAATTTGCGGCATTAATAAATAATTTGAATTTAACGCTTGGTGTTCATTTGTTCAAGTACTACAAACTCATAAGGCAGAGAATTACAGAGTTACTGGAAACTATGCTTTCAAACTTTAGTGTTCTGGGTTGTAACATGAGCATACAAATTCACTACACTCACAACTACCTAGATCGCTTTCTAGAAACTTAGGTGACTGTAGTATAGAACAGGGAGAAAGATTCCATCAAGATATTAAAACTGTGGAAGAACGATATCAAAGGCGATGGGATAGCCACATGATGGGCGACAACTGGTTAGAATCTTCAGGGAGATTGTCCAAGTAAACTTCATGCTAGAAAGTCGTATAAAAAAAATAAGTGATAAGTAATGGATGTATGTATTGGAAATAAATACTTGATTCTGTATTTTCGTTATTTCTAAACTGTCAGTCGGAGTCAATATAAATAGTAATAATATAATAATGCATTAGTTAAAAAATAAAAATAATAAATATAGCCTAAACCAGATCTGATAGAAGAAATTGGATGACTATTTTGTATTCTGCACACAAAAATTGCCCAGGAACAGTTGAAAAATCGTTGTCACCAAACTGGCTACTGGCTTGTGTTATTATTCTGATGCCGACGCGGGAAACATGCTTCGTGACGTCACAGCCAATTACCAAACGTTTTGATGTGACGTCATATTTAAAGGGCACCGGGTGAAATTTAAATCACACTGACGCCGGAAATAATTTTTTTGTGAAAAAATAATTCACAAGGCTGTTTTTATATAAGCAAATTATTGTTGTTTCTGTAAAAAATAGGCTGTATGTAAGGACCCTGTTGTAGTTGTTAATAGCTTGTTAACAAACATCCGTTTCGCGACCGTTTGTTACTCTGGCTCTCACACTGGGGGACGAAAACCTGGTGTGTATCTCGAGATTTGTTTGAAACATTTTTCTGTACCACCTTTAATACCGAAGATATGGTTCCGCAAAATTGACCAAAAAAGTCAACTTCGATGTGACACGGTTGAGGTCGCAATTTTAATTTTTTTCTGACGAAACTTTCTGGAACGTTGGTTCTTTCGGTCTTACAGAACCCTATTGTTTTGGTTGGGATTAGATTCGTGACGATTTTTTTTCGTTCGAAAAAAGGTTGTTTTGGGGCTCTTCTATCTCAAAGTGGGTGAGTCCTATCAAACTTTTCCAAAAGACGTTTTTTTATAGGAAATATCTAGGAGAATAAAAACCTAAATGCATCTCTGTCGGAAAAAATACGAGAGAATAGACATTTTTAAGAAAAACTGAAATATTTCGATAAAGTTTAAAAAAAATTAATTTTTTTAGTCACTTTTCCTTTTATATATAAAAAAAGAAGGCATCTGGTCAGAAAGCTAATGAGGGCACCGGAAAGTGCTTAAAAGGTTACACAAAATGAACTATTTAGAAATGTACTGGATTATATACAAGGGGAGCACTAACGAGGTGAAATTTGCACCAGAGTTCCTAAGAATGGGTACATTTTTTAAAATTATCGTGTATTACAAGGAAACAAATATATCTAAGCCGGTAGAGTATTTTTTTTTACGAAACAAGATATTTTGGGTAGACCGTGTCAAGTTTAAAGCTTTAACGGTTAAATAACTACAATTTAATTTAAAGCTGATAATTTAAATTCCAACTTTAACCTCATTTTGCCGCTTACTGCGAATATTAATCAAAATCATTTCCAGACCCGCGTATGGAGCATTTATTCGGCTACAAAAAAGCTCTAATAACAGTTCACTTTAACTACTCAGAAAGTGGATGAAAATTCGATTTAAAGGAAAAACTGCACATGTCGGTCAAAAATCGATAGATACCGATCCATGTACGACGCGAAATGATAGGTGGCCTTGGCCTACAGATATTTGACATGTCAGTTATGATAGATGTCACGGCTGAGTTTTGGTTTGTTTAAAGTAAATATTTCTCTGATATTTTTTATCGCTCCGATTTATGTGTTTTCCGAGAATTTGCCTGAGTTATTGAAAAATCGAAGAAAATATTAACGTGGTTCAAGGCATCTGCCCAGGCAGTTTGAAGTGACCACCATCTCTGCTTTATAATGTAAGTGTTTGGTTATTAATGTTTTTGAAACAAAATGCAATTAGTATAGCAAGAAGTTATCGACTTTTGAAATTCTAGTTTTCGTTACTTATTTAGTCAATATTTGAACTGTACTATTAAATTTTGTATACTCTTTACCGGAATCTTAAAATCGTGCATGTATTATGAGGGGTACACATAATCAGCTTTTTAGAGTATTTTCTTATAATGCCTGATCAGATGTACACATTGGATCCACTAAATTAGGCAGTTTCAAAAACAGACATACAGGGTGTTACAAATTTGAGGTTCGAGCATTGGGATCTCGGAAACGGTAAAAGATACAAGGACGGTTAAATTAGGGCAAAGATTAGTTGGCAAAATTGGAAAATTTTACCTATTTTCGATGATATCTGTAAACAAAGCGGAAGTCATCTGTATACTGCATTTGAAAAGATATTACAAAATAAATTTTACATCTTTCTAGCAACTTTTCCTAATCTACAAGATGCTCATCCAATAAAAAAGTAAACGTTTGATCGGAAAACTAGTTACGGTGCGGGAAAGTACTCAAAATTATACACAAAATGGACGGTTTAAGAAGGGTCTTGTATATATATATATATATATATATATATATATATATATATATATATATATATATATATATATATATATATATATATATATATATATATATATATATATATATATATATATATATATATATATATATATATATATATATATATATATATATATATAATATATATATATATATATATATATATATATATATAAAAAATACTCGTGACTTAGGTATTAGTGATGTCACATATATTGTCAATTTAGCAAATGTTTTGACGTTTCGACACCCTTGCCTTTATCAAAAAGTTCATCCGAAAAGCTAAAACAGAACACCTACATTTTACAATAAAAACTCGTATTTCTTTTGACTCACCATGAAACGTAAGTAATCCATTATTATTAAAACTATTCGACATATAACAAAGAAGATGACCATAACAAAGAAGATGAACACAACAACATACTGTTTGGAACTCGCTCTTTGGCAATATGACGTACACTGATTTAAATTTTATTATTTTTAATAAAATAACCCATCGTTGGAATAGAAGGGACGGGTGGAGCTTACCTTAGTTATGTTATGTTGTAGTACACTTGGTTTATCAGATCTATATCTTTTTTGTCATTTATGGCATGCCTATTTTTGTTATTGCTATCGACTCGTAAATTTCATTTTTCTTTTTATGTAATTCCGTTTTTTAAATTTTGGTACCTGATATACTATATGTCTCTGTTGATCCAGCAAAGTATACCCCCTATGAGCAATTTGTATATTATATTTAGAGAGTAAATGTTTAAATTGTTGGGATAGCCCCTGTATATATGGCAGCGTCAAGTAACTTTTCTTTGTTTTATTTAATTAAATTGTTTTTTGGTGACCCAAGGTATTATACAATTTATTGATTCTTTTTTTGAAAACCGAGTTTATTAAATGAGTAGGATAACTTTTTTTTAAAGTAATTCTTTTGCTTTTTCGATTGATTCTTTTCAAAACTCGGGATCTGATAATTGGATTGCTCTGCAAGGCGGATTATGACAAATTTTTTCTGAGTAAGAGGGTGATGGGATGAGTTATTTAAATTTGTAAAAGATATAAATCTGTTAAATAAAGTGTACTGCCACATAATATAACTACGGTAAGCGCCACCCGTCCCTTCTATTCCAACGATGGGATATTTTGTTAAAAATAATAAAATTTAAATCAGTGTACGCCAAAGAGCGAGTTCCAAACAGTATGTTGTTGTAGTCGTCTTCTTTGTTATATGTCGAGTAGTTCGTAAAATAAGTAAAATTTGTTCTTTATAAATTTTTTTTAATAATAATGGATTACTTACGTTTCATGGTGAGTCAAAAGAAATACGAGTTTTTATTATAAAATGTAGGTGTTCTGTTTTAGCTTTTGGAATGAACTTTTTGATAAAGGCAAGGGTGTTCCTGCCGAAACGTCAAAACATTTCTTAAATTGACAATATGTGTGACATCACTAATACCTAAGGCACAGGTATTTTTTTTTTCGGACCTATACCCAAGAAAATTATAAATATTAACTATATTATATATATATATATATATATATATATATATATATATATATATATATATATATATATATATATATATATATATATATATATATACATATATTTATATATATATATATATATATATATATATATATATATATATATATACATATTTATATATATATATATATATATATATATATATATATATATATATATATATATATATATATATATATATATTCATTTAATACTCCCAACGAAAGCCAGGAGTCACAATGTAATTCAATGCCGGTCGTGGTATTAGCCAGCGGAGTAGTTGTTTTTGTGATTCAATTTTGTGCCTTTGCCCTACACGGGGCTGGCTAGTCTATGGCGGCCTGATGAACTCTAATAAGAGCGAAATCGCGATCGTCGTTTGACTAAAATGGATCATTGTGTCTGCTGTGATGCAGAACATGTTCCAAACAAGGATCATTTTCTTGTTATGACGTTGGTGTAAGTGGAATGAAAACATACTATCATTTAATACTCCCAACGAAAGCCAGGAGTCACAATGTAATTCAATGCCGGTCGTGGTATTAGCCAGCGGAGTAGTTGTTTTTGTGATTCAATTTTGTGCCTTTGCCCTACACGGGGCTGGCTAGTCTATGGCGGCCTGATGAGCTCTAATAAGAGCGAAATCGCGATCGTCGCTTGACTAAAATGGATCATTGTGTCTGCTGTGATGCAGAACATGTTCCAAACAAGGATCATTTTCTTGTTATGACGTTGGTGTAAGTGGAATGAAAACATACATATATATATATATATATATATATATATATATATATATATATATATATATATATATATATATATATATATATATATATATATATATATATATATATATATATATATATATATATATATATATATATATATATATATATATATATATATATATATATATATATATATATATATATATATATATATATATATATATATATATATATATATATATATATATATATATATATATATATATATATATATATATATATATATATATATATATATATATATATATATATATTTCGGCAACTGTTTATTGCTCAAACAGCCTAAAAATTGTTATTATGCCTTCCTGTATTAAAAACATTTATTTTAAAGAAAAAGTTGTTGTGGACTTACTACTTGGTTTTACTCTTGAAGAAACAACACTGAAAAATTCTCAACATTGCTAAAGACCTATATACATATTATTTACACCTTTTTATCACTAGTTTTGACTTGGATGTTGTTATATTAACACATTTTAAAATTCTTAAAGATTTGGTTTATTCCAACGTGCAGACACTGTCGGCCATTTTACGTATTTTAAAGGCAAATTATTATTGTAAAATGGAGAAAGTGTTTTTTTTTATTTTTGCTCTCCTTCCCTTACTTCACACTAGTTGGTTTACGCGTTTTTTGTTTTTCAAATAATTGTCGACTGAGCACGAATCGGTAACGACGGTTTCCCAAATGTATAGTTGGAAAGAAAAATGTAGATGGCGCATTAGTAAACAGTACTCTGCAAAGCTGGTAACCCAATCAGCACAAATCTTACAAGTTCTGTAATTGTTGGTTAATTCAGGAAAAGTTCAATCATGGTGTTGTGTTGTTCACGTAATTTGTTTTTTTCCCCCTTTTTTCTAATCATAGCAAATAAATATAAAAATTTTTCACAACACGATGGTGGAACATGTCCCTCTATCAGCTGCACAGTGTACTACAGAATATAAAATGTTTTCATCGTTTAACCAACAATTACAGAACTTGTAAGATTTGTGCTGATTGGGTTACCAGCTTTGCAGAGTACTGTTTACTAATGCGCCATCTACATTTTTCTATTCCAACTATACATTTGGGAAACCGTCGTTACCGATTCGTGCTCAGTCGACAATTATTTGAAAAACAAAAAACGCGTAAACCAACTAGTGTAAAGTAAGGGAAGGAGAGCAAAAATAAAAAAAAAAACACGTTCTCCATTTTACAATAATAATTTGCCTTTAAAATACGTAAAATGGCCGACAGTGTCTGCACGTTGAAATAAACCAAATCTTTAAGAATTTTAAAATGTGTTAATATAACAACATCCAAGTCAAAACTAGTGATAAAAAGGTGTAAATAATATGTATATAGGTCTTTAGCAATGTTGAGAATTTTTCAGTGTTGTTTCTTCAAGAGTAAAACCAAGTAGTAAGTCCACAACAACTTTTTCTTGAGGAAGGCAATAAACAGTTGCCGAAAGCTTGGCAAAGCAACAAAGTGTTTTAATCTAAGGTCCCCTCTCTTTGACTACAGCCCCACTAGATTTAGCACGGTTTATATATATATATATATATATATATATATATATATATATATATATATATATATATATATATATATATATATATATATATATATATATATATATATATATATATATATATATATATATATATATATATATATATGATAGTATATTTTCATTCCACGTACACCAACGTCATAACAAGAAAATGATCCTTGTTTGGAACATGTCATGCATCACAGCAGACACAGTGATCTATTTTAGTCAAACGACGATCGCGATTTCGCTCTTATTAGAGCTCGTCAGGCCACCATAGACTAGCGAGCCCCGTGTAGGGCAAAGGCACAAAATGAAATCACAAAAACAACTACTCCGCTGGCTAATACAACGACCGGCATTGAATTAAATTGTGACTACTGGCTTTCGTTGGGAGCATTAAATAATAGTATATTTTCATTATATATTTATACATATAAATATATATATATATATACATATATATATATATATATATATATATATATATATATATATATATATATATATATATATATATATATATATATATATATATATATATATGTATATATATATATATATATATATATATATATATATATATATATATATATATATATATATATATATATATATATATATATATATATATATATATATATATATATATATATATATATATATATAAATTTTTATTTCAATTTTCTTGATTTAAGGTCAATTTAAAAAATTTACACATATACTTTAAATCATATATTTGCCCATAAACATGATGTAGTTAGATAACGTTTCGACCGCACTTCGGTCTTTTTCAAATCTAAAAATGGAGAAGGGCGTAGAATTTTAATTTAGTATTTTTACATTTAATATTTTATTTTGTTAGTATTACCTTAGAACGTAAACTATTAAGGAAAGTACATTTATTTTTAATTTTATAAAAATGGAAAGTGAAAATTTTCCTTCTTACCTCAATACGTAGGATTATTCAAAACGGTACAAGATGTCACATTTCCACATATATACATACACATCGATACAATTAAAACACACGTATTATGTTAAAACATTAAGATAAGACATCACATTGGTTATTCCAGTATTGAAATATAAAATTTACTCAGGTTGTTGACGTCCTTCTTATCGTTGATGGCATTTTTACTTTTTTGTATTTTGACCATCTCAAAAAATTCTCTTTTTTTAGTTTGCGGTTCGGATTTTAAGATTTTGGTGTTACTATAATCAAAGGTATGTTTTTTTGAATTTTCATGATTTGTTAGAGCCGTCGCGTTTTTTTTGTCATACTTGTGACCCTTCAGTCGGTTTTCCAGGTATTGGCTAGTTTGACCTATGTACACACTGTTGCAATCTTTGCAGGGTATTTCATAAATAACATTACTTTTTTTGTTTTTTTGGGATTTTGGATTTTAATCTGGAAAAATTATTTGATAGTAGATTGGAAGCCTTGTGACAAGTTTGAATATTATATTGTTTAAATAATTTTTGAAGTGGTTGGGATAAGCCGTTTATAAAGGGTAAAGATATAAATTTTTTTGTGTTTGAAGTCTGATTATTTTTTCTGTCGTTCGAGTTATAAAATTTGTGGATTCTACTTTTAATGGTTTTGTTTATCAAATGTTCGGGATAATTATTTATTTTTAGAGCATTTCTGGCTTTTTCTAAGGCTTGCTTCCGGTATTCAGGATCTGAGAGCATGATGGCGCGATCTGCTAAACCTACAATTACGGATTTTTTTTGGGAATTTGGGTGGTTCGATTTATAGTTTAAGTATCTAGAAGACCAAGTTGATTTTGTATACCATTCAGTTTTCATATTTTCGCCTATATGGTGTATTGTTAAGTCTAAAAAGTTAATTCTGTTATTTTTTTCGACTTCAATTGTAAATTGTAAGCTTTTATGAAATTCGTTAAATGTAGTTAAGACATTATTTACTTGATTTTCTGGTATTGTAGTAATGCAGTCATCAACATAACGGTAAAAAAATGGTATGTCGATGTTTAGATTTTTTAAAACTTTTGTTTCCAGGTCTTCCATTACTATTTGTGCTACAACGCTTGATATGGAGGCACCCATTGCGCATCCCTCTGTTTGTTGATATAACTGATCTTCATATAAAAAATATGTGGAGTTAAGGGTTAATTCAACTGCTTTGATAAATTCCTCTTGTGGTATATCTGTATATTTTTTAATTTCTGACCACTTTTCTTTTATTACTTTTATTGCAAGTGGTATGGGTACATTTGTATATAAGGATATTACGTCTAACGAGATTAGCAGGTAGTTTTTTGGAATTTTTATATTTTTTATTTTTTGTTTAAATTGAAATGAATCTTTTATATAATAGTTGTTTTTGTATATAATATTACTGAGGATACCTTTTAAGTAATTTGATAGAGGGGTGTATGGGGATTGTATGCAAGAAACTATTGGGCGCAATGGGATATCTTTTTTATGAAGTTTTGGTAATCCGTATATTTTTGGTGGCACGGCGTTTCGAATTTTGAGGTTTTTAGCAGTATTTGGAGAGATAAATTGTTTTTTTTCCCAAAAATCAATTAGTTCGTTATTTTTTTTTTGGTATTGGTTTGTGGGGTCCAATTTAATTTTTTTGTATGTTTTTGTATCATTCAATAAGGAATTCATTTTTTTGGAATACTCTGTTGCTTGCATTATTACGGTTTTGTTAGATTTATCGGCTCTAAGTATTTTAATTTCAGGGTTTTCTTTTAAGAATTTTTTAGTTTTCGTTATTTTTGAAGAAAAATTATTATTGTTGTTTTTATGAGCTTTAAGTTTGTTTTTAAAATTAGTAATTATATTGCAAGTTTTTGCCCTGATTTGATCTTTTTCTTCCATTTTTAAATTGTATATACCTGTTTCTATATTACAAATTATGTTTTCTGTTGGTAATTGTTTTTCGTTATTTATTTCTACCGCAAAGTTGGGACCTAAGCTGAGTACATCTGTTACAAAATCCGGAATATGTTTATCTGTTAAATTTTCAATCCAAGTTGTTGTTGTGATTTGAGCTGAGGGCCTTTGTTTTGTGATTAGGTTAATAATTTTATTTTTATTTTTTTCTTTTATATTTTGAAAATGTTTTTCAATATTGGTCGATGTTTGATGTATGAATTTATTAAATATATTTTCCGGCACATATCCTATTAATTGATCTTTAAGTCTATCTAATTCTCGAATGAGTTCCCTAATATGAAGGGTAGTTTCAGTTATTAGTAAGTTGATCACATTTAAGTGAAATTTTGGTAAAATATATTTTATAAATTTACGTTCTAAGTTTACATTTTTGAATTTGATGTGGGCTGTTTTAAAGTTTAAAAAGGTTGGTGGTATTTGTTCTGATTTACACCGTAGTAGAAAAATTCTTCTATTTTTTTGATTGGACAGCTTTCTTGATAAGTTTTCATAAATTTTTAAATTAATTACGGCGTCTCTTCCCAATGAATCTTCGATTGTGTTGTAAGTTAGTATTTCTTCATCCATACTGATATAAATTTTATTGGTTTAATTTTTCTTTGACCAGTTTGAGTATATATTTTTATTTCAATTTTCTTGATTTAAGGTCAATTTAAAAAATTTACACATATACTTTAAATCATATATTTGCCCATAAACATGATGTAGTTAGATAACGTTTCGACCGCACTTCGGTCTTTTTCAAATCTAAAAATGGAGAAGGGCGTAGAATTTTAATTTAGTATTTTTACATTTAATATTTTATTTTGTTAGTATTACCTTAGAACGTAAACTATTAAGGAAAGTACATTTATTTTTAATTTTATAAAAATGGAAAGTGAAAATTTTCCTTCTTACCTCAATACGTAGGATTATTCAAAACGGTACAAGATGTCACATTTCCACATATATACATACACATCGATACAATTAAAACACACGTATTATGTTAAAACATTAAGATAAGACATCACATTGGTTATTCCAGTATTGAAATATAAAATTTACTCAGGTTGTTGACGTCCTTCTTATCGTTGATGGCATTTTTACTTTTTTGTATTTTGACCATCTCAAAAAATTCTCTTTTTTTAGTTTGCGGTTCGGATTTTAAGATTTTGGTGTTATTATAATCAAAGGTATGTTTTTTTGAATTTTCATGATTTGTTAGAGCCGTCGCGTTTTTTTTGTCATACTTGTAACCCTTCAGTCGGTTTTCCAGGTATTGGCTAGTTTGACCTATGTACACACTGTTGCAATCTTTGCAGGGTATTTCATAAATAACATTACTTTTTTTGTTTTTTGGGATTTTGGATTTTAATCTGGAAAAATTATTTGATAGTAGATTGGAAGCCTTGTGACAAGTTTAAATATTATATTGTTTAAATAATTTTTGAAGTGGTTGGGATAAGCCGTTTATAAAGGGTAAAGATATAAATTTTTTTGTGTTTGAAGTCTGATTATTTTTTCTGTCGTTCGAGTTATAAAATTTGTGGATTCTTCTTTTAATGGTTTTGTTTATCAAATGTTCGGGATAATTATTTATTTTTAGAGCATTTCTGGCTTTTTCTAAGGCTTGCTTCCGGTATTCAGGATCTGAGAGCATGATGGCGCGATCTGCTAAACCTACAATTACGGATTTTTTTTGGGAATTTGGGTGGTTCGATTTATAGTTTAAGTATCTAGAAGACCAAGTTGATTTTGCAAACCATTCAGTTTTCATATTTTCGCCTATATGGTGTATTGTTAAGTCTAAAAAGTTAATTCTGTTATTTTTTTCGACTTCAATTGTAAATTGTAAGCTTTTATGAAATTCGTTAAATGTAGTTAAGACATTATTTACTTGATTTTCTGGTATTGTAGTAATGCAGTCATCAACATAACGGTAAAAAAATGGTATGTCGATGTTTAGATTTTTTAAAACTTTTGTTTCCAGGTCTTCCATTACTATTTGTGCTACAACGCTTGATATGGAGGCACCCATTGCGCATCCCTCTGTTTGTTGATATAACTGATCTTCATATAAAAAATATGTGGAGTTAAGGGTTAATTCAACTGCTTTGATAAATTCCTCTTGTGGTATATCTGTATATTTTTTAATTTCTGACCACTTTTCTTTTATTACTTTTATTGCAAGTGGTATGGGTACATTTGTATATAAGGATATTACGTCTAACGAGATTAGCAGGTAGTTTTTTGAAATTTTTATATTTTTTATTTTTTGTTTAAATTGAAATGAATCTTTTATATAATAGTTGTTTTTGTATATAATATTACTGAGGATACCTTTTAAGTAATTTGATAGAGGGGTGTATGGGGATTGTATGCAAGAAACTATTGGGCGCAATGGGATATCTTTTTTATGAAGTTTTGGTAATCCGTATATTTTTGGTGGCACGGCGTTTCGAATTTTGAGGTTTTTAGCAGTATTTGGAGAGATAAATTGTTTTTTTTCCCAAAAATCAATTAGTTCGTTATTTTTTTTTTGGTATTGGTTTGTGGGGTCCAATTTAATTTTTTTGTATGTTTTTGTATCATTCAATAAGGAATTCATTTTTTTGGAATACTCTGTTGCTTGCATTATTACGGTTTTGTTAGATTTATCGGCTCTAAGTATTTTAATTTCAGGGTTTTCTTTTAAGAATTTTTTAGTTTTCGTTATTTTTGAAGAAAAATTATTATTGTTGTTTTTATGAGCTTTAAGTTTGTTTTTAAAATTAGTAATTATATTGCAAGTTTTTGCCCTGATTTGATCTTTTTCTTCCATTTTTAAATTGTATATACCTGTTTCTATATTACAAATTATGTTTTCTGTTGGTAATTGTTTTTCATTATTTATTTCTACCGCAAAGTTGGGACCTAAGCTGAGTACATCTGTTGCAAAATCCGGAATATGTTTATCTGTTAAATTTTCAATCCAAGTTGTTGTTGTGATTTGAGCTGAGGGCCTTTGTTTTGTGATTAGGTTAATAATTTTATTTTTATTTTTTTCTTTTATATTTTGAAAATGTTTTTCAATATTGGTTGATGTTTGATGTATGAATTTATTAAATATATTTTCCGGCACATATCCTATTAATTGATCTTTAAGTCTATCTAATTCTCGAATGAGTTCCCTAATATGAAGGGTAGTTTCAGTTATTAGTAAGTTGATCACATTTAAGTGAAATTTTGGTAAAATATATTTTATAAATTTACGTTCTAAGTTTACATTTTTGAATTTGATGTGGGCTGTTTTAAAGTTTAAAAAGGTTGGTGTTATTTGTTCTGATTTACACCGTAGTAGAAAAATTCTTCTATTTTTTTGATTGGACAGCTTTCTTGATAAGTTTCCATAAATTTTTAAATTAATTACGGCGTCTCTTCCCAATGAATCTTCGATTGTGTTGTAAGTTAGTATTTCTTCATCCATACTGATATAAATTTTATTGGTTTAATTTTTCTTTGACCAGTTTGAGTATATATTTTTATTTCAATTTTCTTGATTTAAGGTCAATTTAAAAAATTTACACATATACTTTAAATCATATATTTGCCCATAAACATGATGTAGTTAGATAACGTTTCGACCGCACTTCGGTCTTTTTCAAATCTAAAAATGGAGAAGGGCGTAGAATTTTAATTTAGTATTTTTACATTTAATATTTTATTTTGTTAGTTAAAGACCGAAGTGCGGTCGAAACGTTATCTAACTACATCATGTTTATGGGCAAATATATGATTTAAAGTATATGTGTAAATTTTTTAAATTGACCTTAAATCAAGAAAATTGAAATAAAAATATATACTCAAACTGGTCAAAGAAAAATTAAACCAATAAAATTTATATCAGTATGGATGAAGAAATACTAACTTACAACACAATCGAAGATTCATTGGGAAGAGACGCCGTAATTAATTTAAAAATTTATGAAAACTTATCAAGAAAGCTGTCCAATCAAAAAAATAGAAGAATTTTTCTACTACGGTGTAAATCAGAACAAATAACACCAACCTTTTTAAACTTTAAAACAGCCCACATCAAATTCAAAAATGTAAACTTAGAACGTAAATTTATAAAATATATTTTACCAAAATTTCACTTAAATGTGATCAACTTACTAATAACTGAAACTACCCTTCATATTAGTGAACTCATTCGAGAATTAGATAGACTTAAAGATCAATTAATAGGATATGTGCCGGAAAATATATTTAATAAATTCATACATCAAACATCGACCAATATTGAAAAACATTTTCAAAATATAAAGAAAAAAATAAAAATAAAATTATTAACCTAATCACAAAACAAAGGCCCTCAGCTCAAATCACAACAACAACTTGGATTGAAAATTTAACAGATAAACATATTCCGGATTTTGCAACAGATGTACTCAGCTTAGGTCCCAACTTTGCGGTAGAAATAAATAACGAAAAACAATTACCAACAGAAAACATAATTTGTAATATAGAAACAGGTATATACAATTTAAAAATGGAAGAAAAAGATCAAATCAGGGCAAAAACTTGCAATATAATTACTAATTTTAAAAACAAACTTAAAGCTCATAAAAACAACAATAATAATTTTTCTTCAAAAATGACGAAAACTAAAAAATTCTTAAAAGAAAACCCTGAAATTAAAATACTTAGAGCCGATAAATCTAACAAAACCGTAATAATGCAAGCAACAGAGTATTCCAAAAAAATGAATTCCTTATTGAATGATACAAAAACATACAAAAAAATTAAATTGGACCCCACAAACCAATACCAAAAAAAAAATAACGAACTAATTGATTTTTGGGAAAAAAAACAATTTATCTCTCCAAATACTGCTAAAAACCTCAAAATTCGAAACGCCGTGCCACCAAAAATATACGGATTACCAAAACTTCATAAAAAAGATATCCCATTGCGCCCAATAGTTTCTTGCATACAATCCCCATACACCCCTCTATCAAATTACTTAAAAGGTATCCTCAGTAATATTATATACAAAAACAACTATTATATAAAAGATTCATTTCAATTTAAACAAAAAATAAAAAATATAAAAATTCCAAAAAACTACCTGCTAATCTCGTTAGACGTAATATCCTTATATACAAATGTACCCATACCACTTGCAATAAAAGTAATAAAAGAAAAGTGGTCAGAAATTAAAAAATATACAGATATACCACAAGAGGAATTTATCAAAGCAGTTGAATTAACCCTTAACTCCACATATTTTTTATATGAAGATCAGTTATATCAACAAACAGAGGGATGCGCAATGGGTGCCTCCATATCAAGCGTTGTAGCACAAATAGTAATGGAAGACCTGGAAACAAAAGTTTTAAAAAATCTAAACATCGACATACCATTTTTTTACCGTTATGTTGATGACTGCATTACTACAATACCAGAAAATCAAGTAAATAATGTCTTAACTACATTTAACGAATTTCATAAAAGCTTACAATTTACAATTGAAGTCGAAAAAAATAACAGAATTAACTTTTTAGACTTAACAATACACCATATAGGCGAAAATATGAAAACTGAATGGTATACAAAATCAACTTGGTCTTCTAGATACTTAAACTATAAATCGAACCACCCAAATTCCCAAAAAAAATCCGTAATTGTAGGTTTAGCAGATCGCGCCATCATGCTCTCAGATCCTGAATACCGGAAGCAAGCCTTAGAAAAAGCCAGAAATGCTCTAAAAATAAATAATTATCCCGAACATTTGATAAACAAAACCATTAAAAGTAGAATCCACAAATTTTATAACTCGAACGACAGAAAAAATAATCAGACTTCAAACACAAAAAAATTTATATCTTTACCCTTTATAAACGGCTTATCCCAACCACTTCAAAAATTATTTAAACAATATAATATTCAAACTTGTCACAAGGCTTCCAATCTACTATCAAATAATTTTTCCAGATTAAAATCCAAAATCCCAAAAAACAAAAAAAGTAATGTTATTTATGAAATACCCTGCAAAGATTGCAACAGTGTGTACATAGGTCAAACTAGCCAATACTTGGAAAACCGACTGAAGGGTCACAAGTATGACAAAAAAAACGCGACGGCTCTAACAAATCATGAAAATTCAAAAAAACATACCTTTGATTATAGTAACACCAAAATCTTAAAATCCGAACCGCAAACTAAAAAAAGAGAATTTTTTGAGATGGTCAAAATACAAAAAAGTAAAAATGCCATCAACGATAAGAAGGACGTCAACAACCTGAGTAAATTTTATATTTCAATACTGGAATAACCAATGTGATGTCTTATCTTAATGTTTTAACATAATACGTGTGTTTTAATTGTATCGATGTGTATGTATATATGTGGAAATGTGACATCTTGTACCGTTTTGAATAATCCTACGTATTGAGGTAAGAAGGAAAATTTTCACTTTCCATTTTTATAAAATTAAAAATAAATGTACTTTCCTTAATAGTTTACGTTCTAAGGTAATACTAACAAAATAAAATATTAAATGTAAAAATACTAAATTAAAATTCTACGCCCTTCTCCATTTTTAGATTTGAAAAAGACCGAAGTGCGGTCGAAACGTTATCTAACTACATCATGTTTATGGGCAAATATATGATTTAAAGTATATGTGTAAATTTTTTAAATTGACCTTAAATCAAGAAAATTGAAATAAAAATATATACTCAAACTGGTCAAAGAAAAATTAAACCAATAAAATTTATATCAGTATGGATGAAGAAATACTAACTTACAACACAATCGAAGATTCATTGGGAAGAGACGCCGTAATTAATTTAAAAATTTATGAAAACTTATCAAGAAAGCTGTCCAATCAAAAAAATAGAAGAATTTTTCTACTACGGTGTAAATCAGAACAAATAACACCAACCTTTTTAAACTTTAAAACAGCCCACATCAAATTCAAAAATGTAAACTTAGAACGTAAATTTATAAAATATATTTTACCAAAATTTCACTTAAATGTGATCAACTTACTAATAACTGAAACTACCCTTCATATTAGGGAACTCATTCGAGAATTAGATAGACTTAAAGATCAATTAATAGGATATGTGCCGGAAAATATATTTAATAAATTCATACATCAAACATCGACCAATATTGAAAAACATTTTCAAAATATAAAAGAAAAAAATAAAAATAAAATTATTAACCTAATCACAAAACAAAGGCCCTCAGCTCAAATCACAACAACAACTTGGATTGAAAATTTAACAGATAAACATATTCCGGATTTTGCAACAGATGTACTCAGCTTAGGTCCCAACTTTGCGGTAGAAAT
Source organism: Kuschelorhynchus macadamiae (assembly GCA_030620095.1). Lineage (NCBI taxonomy): Eukaryota > Metazoa > Arthropoda > Insecta > Coleoptera > Curculionidae > Kuschelorhynchus > Kuschelorhynchus macadamiae. Next base: position 287,102 of record JAUTXW010003566.1, read on the forward strand.
AAATAACGAAAAACAATTACCAACAGAAAACATAATTTGTAATATAGAAACAGGTATATACAATTTAAAAATGGAAGAAAAAGATCAAATCAGGGCAAAAACTTGCAATATAATTACTAATTTTAAAAACAAACTTAAAGCTCATAAAAACAACAATAATAATTTTTCTTCAAAAATAACGAAAACTAAAAAATTCTTAAAAGAAAACCCTGAAATTAAAATACTTAGAGCCGATAAATCTAACAAAACCGTAATAATGCAAGCAACAGAGTATTCCAAAAAAATGAATTCCTTATTGAATGATACAAAAACATACAAAAAAATTAAATTGGACCCCACAAACCAATACCAAAAAAAAAATAACGAACTAATTGATTTTTGGGAAAAAAAACAATTTATCTCTCCAAATACTGCTAAAAACCTCAAAATTCGAAACGCCGTGCCACCAAAAATATACGGATTACCAAAACTTCATAAAAAAGATATCCCATTGCGCCCAATAGTTTCTTGCATACAATCCCCATACACCCCTCTATCAAATTACTTAAAAGGTATCCTCAGTAATATTATATACAAAAACAACTATTATATAAAAGATTCATTTCAATTTAAACAAAAAATAAAAAATATAAAAATTCCAAAAAACTACCTGCTAATCTCGTTAGACGTAATATCCTTATATACAAATGTACCCATACCACTTGCAATAAAAGTAATAAAAGAAAAGTGGTCAGAAATTAAAAAATATACAGATATACCACAAGAGGAATTTATCAAAGCAGTTGAATTAACCCTTAACTCCACATATTTTTTATATGAAGATCAGTTATATCAACAAACAGAGGGATGCGCAATGGGTGCCTCCATATCAAGCGTTGTAGCACAAATAGTAATGGAAGACCTGGAAACAAAAGTTTTAAAAAATCTAAACATCGACATACCATTTTTTTACCGTTATGTTGATGACTGCATTACTACAATACCAGAAAATCAAGTAAATAATGTCTTAACTACATTTAACGAATTTCATAAAAGCTTACAATTTACAATTGAAGTCGAAAAAAATAACAGAATTAACTTTTTAGACTTAACAATACACCATATAGGCGAAAATATGAAAACTGAATGGTATACAAAATCAACTTGGTCTTCTAGATACTTAAACTATAAATCGAACCACCCAAATTCCCAAAAAAAATCCGTAATTGTAGGTTTAGCAGATCGCGCCATCATGCTCTCAGATCCTGAATACCGGAAGCAAGCCTTAGAAAAAGCCAGAAATGCTCTAAAAATAAATAATTATCCCGAACATTTGATAAACAAAACCATTAAAAGTAGAATCCACAAATTTTATAACTCGAACGACAGAAAAAATAATCAGACTTCAAACACAAAAAAATTTATATCTTTACCCTTTATAAACGGCTTATCCCAACCACTTCAAAAATTATTTAAACAATATAATATTCAAACTTGTCACAAGGCTTCCAATCTACTATCAAATAATTTTTCCAGATTAAAATCCAAAATCCCAAAAAACAAAAAAAGTAATGTTATTTATGAAATACCCTGCAAAGATTGCAACAGTGTGTACAGGGTTTTTTTTATATATTGCCACCCCCCTTATCTTTTTTATTTGACATTTTAGAAAAATGTGTCCCAAATAAAAGTTTAATGGTTTCAAATGAATTTTTATGAAAACATTTTTTTTCATATACAGGGTGTTACAGAAAGTCTGGGCGTGGTCCAAGTTTCTTATTTCAAATAGGTACCCCATTTTTTTATTGAATTTTCGGATTCTCCTGAGAATTTTACACATTTTTTATAAGGGATATTCTATACTTAAATCTAAAGCCTAAAGAGATATTGTTATTTTTTGAAAACTATTATGTAAAACAGGTAAACATTTTTCTGGTCGTAAACTGGTCATTGACGGTGACTGTTTTACTGTTTGGTAGACTTTCTGTCAATTTCTGGATAAAATGTCACATTTCCGATGAGGAAAAATCCGACAACCTTCGCATAGCTTATGAGAATAACGAAAATACACAGGCAACCAGAACAGAAATCACCATCTTCCAACGAATCGCCATCTAAACAAACATTTTTTGAAATATCAGACGTGGATTTTTTTCCTTCTACGGGGTATTCCAAAAACATCGAATTTTGGAAATATGCATATGAATCTAATTAAGGCAACACATGTTTTTAAAAAATATATGTATAATATTAATGAAAACAGAAAAGAATATTTTAAAAACTACACACAGCGTCAAAAAACTTGGACCCCTTCATAAGTCGCAATGCAAATAAGTTTTCCTCAAGACCGCGTATCTTCAGTAATAAATGAACCAACGAAGTGATTGAAAAATGATTATGTCAACGAATAGCGGGACTACCACTTGTAGTTAACTGAGCCATGATATTGTAATCAGCAAGCTAATAAGGAGAGTTTAATTTTTTTTAGCCAGACCTCCCATTTAATTTGCATTAGGTCCTGTGTTGAGAAACTTTTAAACACTCTGTAGAGCGTTCTAATTACAATAGAATATTTCATGTGGCTAAAAGTGCCAGCCCTGCTATTCGTTAACATACACTTTTTTTAATCACATGGTTGGATCATTTATTACTCAAGATACAAGGTCTTGAAACAGAGCATTTTTGCATTGCGTCTTATGAAGGGGTCCAAGTTTTTTGACGCTGTGTTTATTACAAAAAACTACATATTATCAAATAATTCAATAATGAAATGAAATATAAATATTATAATTGCTGAATATGTCCACCATTCATTTCAATACAATTTGTATAATCTGCTTCGATTTTATTAATCGCATTAATAATGAATTGTGCATGATTATTGTTTAAATCCTCAATGGCTTCAATTATTCTCCTTCTTAACACCTCTATATCTTCCGTGGGAGTTTCATATATTTTATTCTGCAAAAATCCCCACAGAAAAGAGTCAAGAGGTGTTAAGTCGGGACTATTGGGCGGCCACCGAATCGGTCCAGTCCGACCAATCCACGTTTCAAAATTTTGATTTAAAAAATTTAGGACCGCAAAAACATTGTGTGGTGGGGCTCCATCTTGTTGCCAAATAATTTGGTTGTGTTGACGGAGGGGTAAGTCATCCAAAATAGGTTCCAGATCATTATTTAATAAATTTAGATATTTTTCTCCATTTAAAGATCCATCAATGAAAATCGGTCCAATAATTTTGTTGTGAAAGAGCCCGCACCACACATTTAAGGTTTTCCGACCTTGGGTTTTAATTTCACGCATGGCCCGAGGGTTTTCCGTTGCCCAAAATCTAACATTTTTCCGGTTGTGAATCCCGGCAGTACTAAAGGCGCATTCATCTGACCATAAAACTTTTTGAAAAATATTGTTATCTTCATCTTTCATTAGCAACATTTCCTGGCAAAACATGGTTCGTTGGTTTTTCTGATCTTCAGTTAATTTCTGGACGGGTAAAATTTTGTATGGGAAATATCCATGCTTTTTTAATGTCGAATAAATTTTGAAAATAGATTTATTAAAAAAAATTGATGCGTCTTTTAAGGCTGCATTTGGATTTTCTGAAAATAAATAATATTTGCGTAATTTACTTTATATCCTGTGGGTAATTTCTATTAACCTACCTTGAAAAAATAATAAAATATTTAATTCCTCCACCTCATTAATAACCGCAGTACGTTTTTTTCTTTTAACAGTCATTCGATTTCGAAAGCCAAGTTCAATATTTTTGAAAGTTTTTCGAGATGGAATAGCTCGTATGGGGAAAAGCCGCTGATATTCTCTTCTTGCCGCGCAAGCATTATTATTATTCTTGTAGAAAATGCGAAGAATATCACATCTTTCTTCGTCAGTGTAATGCATCTTTTCAATGAATTGACAGAACGACAGATCACCGTCAATGACCAGTTTACGACCAGAAAAATGTTTACCTGTTTTACATAATAGTTTTCAAAAAATAACAATATCTCTTTAGGCTTTAGATTTAAGTATAGAATATCCCTTATAAAAAATGTGTAAAATTCTCAGGAGAATCCGAAAATTCAATAAAAAAATGGGGTACCTATTTGAAATAAGAAACTTGGACCACGCCCAGACTTTTTGTAACACCCTGTATATGAAAAAAAATGTTTTCATAAAAATTCATTTGAAACCATTAAACTTTTATTTGGGACACATTTTTCTAAAATGTCAAATAAAAAAGATAAGGGGGGTGGCAATATATAAAAAAAAACCCTGTACATAGGTCAAACTAGCCAATACCTGGAAAACCGACTGAAGGGTCACAAGTATGACAAAAAAAACGCGACGGCTCTAACAAATCATGAAAATTCAAAAAAACATACCTTTGATTATAGTAACACCAAAATCTTAAAATCCGAACCGCAAACTAAAAAAAGAGAATTTTTTGAGATGGTCAAAATACAAAAAAGTAAAAATGCCATCAACGATAAGAAGGACGTCAACAACCTGAGTAAATTTTATATTTCAATACTGGAATAACCAATGTGATGTCTTATCTTAATGTTTTAACATAATACGTGTGTTTTAATTGTATCGATGTGTATGTATATATGTGGAAATGTGACATCTTGTACCGTTTTGAATAATCCTACGTATTCAGGTAAGAAGGAAAATTTTCACTTTCCATTTTTATAAAATTAAAAATAAATGTACTTTCCTTAATAGTTTACGTTCTAAGGTAATACTAACAAAATAAAATATTAAATGTAAAAATACTAAATTAAAATTCTACGCCCTTCTCCATTTTTAGATTTGAAAAAGACCGAAGTGCGGTCGAAACGTTATCTAACTACATCATGTTTATGGGCAAATATATGATTTAAAGTATATGTGTAAATTTTTTAAATTGACCTTAAATCAAGAAAATTGAAATAAAAATATATACTCAAACTGGTCAAAGAAAAATTAAACCAATAAAATTTATATATATAAATATACATATATACAAGAGCAGCAATTACGAGGTGAAGTTTGCACAAAAAAACTGTCTTTTATTCCTTAATTTTTAAACTGTTTTGAAAATTCGATGTAACGTTTAGGGGAGTAATTTATTTTAAAAAGTATTGTGACAGCTCTCAAAAAAAATTGTTCTTTTCCTGTAACTTCTGAACTACTTAAAATTTTTATATACGATTTTCCCAGTTCCATGTAACTTTTAGGAGCGTCATATATTTGAAATCTCTCAAAAAAAATGTTTCCCCGTAATTTTCTTTTCGAATACGGTAGGTAAGTACGTTTTAGTGAGATAATTAAAAAGAATTGTAATGTCAAAAAAAATGATTTTCCCCATAATTTCTGAACTACTTAAAATTTTTAGCTACTGGATTCACAGTTTTTTGTAACTTTTAATGTCTTAATTTATTTCAGAGAAACATTTGTGCAGCTGATCAAAAAAGCGTCTACTATTCCTAACTTTTAAATAGCAAATTTTTTTTAAATGAGATTTTTACAGATCAATGTATAGGATATATATCAGTAACCGCTAGCGGACGTTTGTTAATCAAAAATAGTGGCTTAAGTTATGATAATAGTAAAATAGGATTGAAAACAAGTGTGTAAGACTAGGCACCTAGGGTCAAGCACACGACTAATACACGCACCCAGAGTCCACAGGGACAACCTGACATATTACTTGTTTTCTGATAACCTTACTTTGCCGCTTAGATTGTTGCCGGTTGAACAACAGTTTCGGACTTTGTTATGTGGGTTTAAATTGATGAATATGCTTAGGTGAAGTTGAAAAAAGAACATTGGGGTGGCGTTGATCATTATTTGGTCAATTTATATTAGATATTAAAAATATATACTTACAAATATATACTTACAGTCCTTACAGTGGTCGAAAACTGCAAAAGCATATTAAATTTCGTAAACACATTAAGCAGAGGAAGGAATTCAACTCATAGCAAAACCAGGATAATGTCCAACTGTCAAAAATTTTGATTTAGACTTATTAGATTTCCTATATATCTGATGATATTCCGAGATGACATAAATAACGAGAATATTTTTACGATACTACAAGATCAAAAGTTTGAATAAATCAATAGCGCCGAGATAAAGGAAGTGCCATTTGCACTAGTAATAGTTTTTGGCGGGATGAGAAAAACATTCGATTATACTTACGGGGTTATAGTCCAGATAATAAAAACGACGTCATGGCAATAAAATCTGCAGATTGAACATAAGCGATCATTAGAAAAGCGAAAGAGGAAAAGGATCAACGGTAAACTTTCAGAACATCATAGATATAATAATACTAAATCCCACTCTTGATAAATTTAAAGACAATCTTTAATATAATTTTAATAAAATGACAGACGTTAGATATATGTAGTTAACAGAATGTTTATTTTGTATTATCACAGGTTAATTGTTAGTTGTTCCTAATTAACTATAATCTTGTCTAATGGACAAGTATCTGGGTTTTAATATTTTTTGTTGGCTTTCTAAAATGCTTAGTTAACGCATTGTGTATTTTTTGCGAAATTATTTTTGATGTTTTAGAATGTTGGTACTTTTCTTTATACACATTGTAAAAATATTTTAATGTTTATTCGTGGATTTAATTTCTAAATAGAATCGCGTCAAAAATTTAGACGATCAGTCCTACGCTAGGTGAGTAAAATCACTGTAAAATGCAAAAACTGATGTAACTTTGCAATGAGTGTATACATTTTAACGGGATTTAGATTGCTTAAAGTCTGTTTTATTGTACTTATAGTCAGAGTAGAATTATGATACTGATCAAAGTAGGCCCAAACTATGTACAAAGTTGATCAAGTTATTGTCAATTTTGCTAAAAAAACTAATGCTGTATGATATCTGTATAAGTGAGTATACAGTGTGTTCCCGGATGGACGTAACTATACCTTTAAACGTTATTATTTTGATTTTAGAAGAAAAATTCATCTTTCGCTAAAAAAAAAATTGTTTGCCTTCGAAAACTAATGTTGGGATCAACCCGTTATACGGGTTGTCCAAAAATTCTAATATGTCTCCAGGAGTAAAGTACCCTTCTTTCTATAGTAATTGAAATATTTTATAAAAAAGGTTATGTGAAAAGCTTAAGGGGTTTTAAATAACTTTTGTATAATTCTGACTACCTGTAATAAATCTTTGAGCTAAATATATTACTTGGAAAATAGGAAATATTATAAAGAGGGCCTAAATTTATCAAGAGTCGGTATTGGAACGATATATTTCTGTCAAAATAACATTTTCTTATACAATGTTTCAATAACTATAAAAATACGGGTACTTTACTTTCCCGGTAATTTTAGATTTTTATAAATTTTGTATTAATTCTTAATTTGCCTTCCAACAATTTCGAAGTTTCAAGGCAAGCAAAACCTTTATAAGATTTTTCATTAACTATAAAAAAGGGTACTTTACACTTTGTGGTCATTTTATATTTTTATAATTTTTGGACAACCCGTTTAACTAAGTCAGATTCCAACATTCGTTCTGGAAGTTTCAAGCCAAGCAAAACTTTTTATCAAAAATGATTTTTACTTCCCTAATAAATGGGAAGTATTGTAATCGTGAAAAAATCATCCTCCGAGATTTTTTCAGATTCTTTACGTTTCAGAGTCCCTGGATGACGAAAAACATGTTCTCCCGATTCCGTCGGTCCATCTGTCTGTCTGTCTATCTCTCTGTCTGTCTGTCTGTCTGTTCGCGGCATAGCTAAAAAACTACTTTCCCGATTGACTTCAAATTTTGGTCAAAAATTAAAGGTCATATGGGGCTTATCTGGTAATATTTTGGTAAAAACCCACTATGGCAAAACAAAATGGCGGCCTAGTGAATTGTTAAAAAAAAAATATTACTAAGAAAGTGCTTATCCAATTTATCTCAAATTTCGCACCAAAATCAAGCATCAACTGTTAAAGTTTTGGTACAAATCCAAGATGGCGGAACAAAATGACGGCTTAATGAAATATTTAAAAATTCAGCCTGAAAGAACTACCTAATTAACTGATTTCAAAATTTGTGCCATAACTAAATCTAGTATAGAGATGAAATTGTAAAACTGTGGTACTAATTCAAGATGGCGGAACAAAATGGCGGCCAAATAAAACTTTTACAATTTTAAAAAAATTACTGTAGCAGGTTTTACATATCTTCGCGTTTTAGCGTTTTTAGATGCCAAAAAATTTGTTTTATCTATTCTGTTGGTGCATCTGTCGGTTCGTCTCTCTGTCTGTCATTTCCCGACATAGCATTTGACTTCAAATTTTGAACAAAAATTAAGGCTCATATGGGGATGACCTGATAATATTTTGGTAGAAATCCAATATGCCGGAACAAGATGGCGGCGTAGTGAAACGTTAAAAAATTATTAGTAAAAAACTAATTATCCAATTTACCTCTAATTTTGCAAAAAAAAATCAAGTGTTACATAAGAATGAACTGGTAACATTGTGGTATGAATATAAGATAGCAAAACTAAATGGCGGTCTAATAAAATATTTAAAAAATCAGTCTGAAAAAAACTACTTATTAGATTAATTTCAAATTTTGTGCAAACATTAGGGGTGATATGGAGATAAGCTGGTAAAGTTGTGTTACGAATTCAAAATGGCGGCCAATTAAAATGTAAACAAAATGGACGTAAAAAAATCTTCTTGTTCAATTGATTGTAAATTTTGGAGAAAAATTAAATATGATATAAGGATAAACTGGTGCGAATTCAACATGACGTAACAAAATCGCGGTGTGTGTTAATGTAAAAACTACTAATTGAATTCGTTTTAAATTATGCCCAAAATAAGAGGGGCATAGGTAGAAACTGGTATAATATTGGTAGCGATCCAGTATATTGGAACAAAAGGGCGTCCAAAAAAGTATTTGAAAAGACAGTATATATATGGGTTCCTAATTAACTATGTACTGAACTAAATTGGTTCTCACTTCGCTATTCCTAATAAAAAGAAATATTCATAATGAAAGAAGTTCCGGGTAAAGGAAATTTACCGATTTTTTTCTACTAAAATGCAAAATAATAAAGTTACTAAGTATAGTTACTTCATCGGGGACACACTGTATATTATATTATCTGTATCCATTGCCATACACTCTGAAAATATTTCACAACAAAGCTTATAGAGAAGTTATGTAAAAAAAATGCAATTTTATGATCAGTTGCAACCAATATCACGGTACCTTTTGTGTTTTTTTTTATTGTAGTACTAGTAGTAATCCGGCAGACTATATGGAACCTTAGTCATTTTTCTCGTAAATAACAATAGTTGCCGTATTTTTTATGATTGGAAGAAAACGTCCTAGAAAATTAACGTCAGGATCGCTTTCATCTTGCAAGCGTTTTGAAATTTTTTGCTTAAATTATGTTAAAAGATGAAATTGTTTTTCGCATGTGAATATTAAGAGTGTAGTCTCCGAAAAAAATTAGTTCCTCAGAGAAATTCGGCCAACTAATCGGTAAGACTGACTACTTTAATAATGATATCTTGTATACACAATGAAAACAGAAAACCACTGACGTAAAGTTTTTTAAATAAATTAAAACTGAAGACGTTTTCCTCTAAAAAACACTGTTCTGCCGCGAATAAATTACTCGGATATTTTGAACCTTTTGCCAAAAAGCTTTTTATTGCCTATTGCATAAGGGTGACAGTTTTCCCTTATGAAGATATACTATAAAATTGCCTTCATTTACGATGTTTTTATCCGTTTTTTTTAGGAGTCAAGCTTCGTTTCACTACAAGAAATTTTTCTCAACCTTTATTTTTGCAGGTTCAAGAAAATCATAGGAAAGTGGTCTTGTTTATTTTACAGTGTTTTACAGGCCGTTTTGCATACTCCCTGATGATTTGTTTACTTCTACACTTAACCTTTAAAACCTCATTTATTTTACAACGTTGCCGTCCCTAAATCCGTGGGCTTAAATTTATAACCCAAGTTTTATTAATGCCACCCTTAAAAAGAAGGTTCTATATGATGTTTCGTTTATTTTGGGAGCCCGGTGGGGATTCTTGTTAGAGGAAATTGCCAAAAGAAATTACCGTCATAAAAATAAAGATTAGTATTTGGTGATAACAAAACATTGAAATATTAATAGCCTGAATGAGAGAACGACCTTATTAAATAAAAATAAACAATTGCAGTTTTATAGCTATTTATTTATCATAAATATCACGTCATTATTTCAGTGACAATTACTTATTATACGATTATACGACACATAAAGAGGGAATATCCGATTTGATATTGGCCAAACTGTAATTTAAAAGGCCCAACTAGCCTATAAAAATAGGAAATCAAATTGTCTTAAAAATGCCATTAACATCCCTTTTTACAGTGAATTTTCAATATCTAGAACGCTACTTATCTAAATGAACCGCTCATGAATTTTCAAAGTTTATTAAAATTTTGTTAAAACTTTTTAAACTAAATACCCTTTTATAAATAAAGCAATTAGAATGCGTTATTTTGCTTTACTTAGAAAGGGCAGAGCCTGTTGTTCTTATTTAATTCCATCAAGTTTTCTATTAGAAAGCCATTTGCTGCCATTTTTAAATACGTTTATTGCCATTTTTAATACCTCTATAACTACGAAAGATACGATTTTTAAAATTCTATAACCAGAATAGCGCGTTTTATTTATTTTAAAGAGTGATCAAAGCATATTAGATTTATAGATGTTTAGATACAAATACATTTTAGGTTAAACGAATATGTGTACATTACACCGGATTCTAATCATTATCAGCGGATTTTTAAAATTGTAAATAGGTACTTATTATGGTTTGAAATAAGTAATATAATATACATGATTAAAAAATCGGTAAATTTCCTTTTTATTAGTAATAGTGAAGTGTGACCCATTAACAGTAATTTAGTAACACATAGGTATATACTGTCTTTATAAACATTTTTATTGGGCGCCATTTTGTTCCATCATATTGGATTCCTACCAATATTTTACTAGTTTCTACCTCTGCCACACTTGATTTTTGGGTATACTTTAAACTAAATTCAATAAGTAGTTTTGACATTGACACCCTCCGGCATATTTAATATTACTGCAAAATTGAATCAGAATTTTTTACGTTGATTATTTTAAATTTTCATTTGGCCGTCATTTTGTTTCGCCATCTTGAAATCAATCTAATAAGTAGTTTTTTAGGCTGATTTTTTAAATCTCTTATTAGGCCGCCATTTTATATTGTTATCTTGGATTCATATTAAAATGTTACCAGTTCATTCTATATGACGCTCGATTTTTGTGCAAAATTTGAGGTAAATTGAACAATTAGTTTTTTTTAGTAATAATTTTTTTAATGTCTCACTAGGTCATCATCTTGTTCTGGCATATTGGATGTTTACTAAAATATTATAAGGTCATCCCCATATGATTCTTAATTTTTGACTAAAATTTGAAGTCAATCTGGCAAGCAGTTTTTAAACTATGCCGCCAACTGACGCACAGATAGACCAACGAAATTGACGAAACATATTTTTTGGCCTCTAGGGAAGGGATTATGTAAAACCTGTAGGTGATTTTTTTTACGATTACAAACATTTTACTTGGCGGCAATTTTGTTCCGCCACTTAAATTAATACCCCATTTTACTAGTTCATTTCTACACCAAAATTAGTTTGGACATACAATTTGAAATCAATCCACTAAGTAGTTTTTCAGGCTGAATTTTTAATAATTTTATTAAGTCATTTTGTTCCGCCATCTTGGATTCGAACCAATATTTTACCACTTGTTTCCTCCATAATACTTACGTATATTACTATACAGGGTTATTTACGCAACCCGTTCATTTAAAGTTTTTAGTGAAGCCATTTAGATAAAAATTTCAAATTTTGGAATTGGGGTAAGGTCAACGGGTACTTCTTTTTTGAAATATTTTCAACTTCCTGTCACTTCCGGTTTAACCGGAAGTTGTATCAACTTGCTTATTTTAAATGGAATGCCCTGTATTTTATGCTATTTTTAGATTCTACGGAGAATTTTAATGCTATTTTATGTAGCATGTCCTATACCTAGGTTCAATCGTTCTTTAGATACTTGACCGTGAACCAAAAATGAGCCTCCGGGGTACCAAATTTTAAGATCTCATATTTTTGTGAGTTTTGAAAATATAATCTTCATATTTTGCAGACGATTGGTAAATAATCTTAGGTTTCTATTTTTTTTATTGAATTTGTCTATTTTTATACAGGGTGTCCTAAATTCAGCGGCAAACATTCACATTTTCAAAGCCGCTAAAGTCCGTTTTTTTAAATGGGACACCCTATAACTTTATGCACTATTAAATGTAGAATTTAATTTTCTATCGAACTGTACTAAGGTTCCCTATACCTATTCGTAACCATTTTCGAAATAATCAGGTTTTTATTAAACTATCATATGTATTTGCTAAATGCTTACACCTTCCCGTAGTAAGCCATGGAAAAACAATTGTTGTGCTTTTCTATTCAACATGACAGCTGATTTGAAACTTTTAAATTAAAATAAAATAACACTCAAAAGCTGATATTCTCAATTTATTTTATATTCGCGGAGAATGTTACAAAATATTGGAGAGAACGTGCCATGTTTTTAATGAAAAACGTCCCCATTTATCGCCAATGAACAAGAGAAAAGAGGATTGAAACGAAATTTTTTCGTTTCGGAAAAGTTAAAGTTATAAAAAATGTAATAAATTGTTTACATTATTTTTAACCATATCTACTAAGTTCGAGACTGTTCTAAACTTGTTTTAGTGAACTTAAAAATTATAGCAATCTAACAATCAACAATAAATAAATAAAATAACAAAATTGAATTATAACAAATGTTCTATATGCCGTCCGTTCATTTGAAGACACATTTCAATTCTTCTTTGTACAGTTGCTGTGGCCCGTTGAATTTGTCCGTTTTCTAATTCGGCAAAAGCTGTTCGTATCCTGTCCAGTAAATCTTGTTGGTTATTTACTGGGGAAGCATAGACTTTACCTTTGATAAATCCACATAAATAAAAGTCTAGGGGTGTTCAGGCAATCGCGGGGGCCATCTCCAAGGGCCATTGGGACCAATCCAGCGATCTTCAAAAATTCGAGATAATTGGAGATAAACTGCAGCGGAATTATGTGCTGGTGCCCCATCTAACTGATACCAACAATTTTGCAGCTCACCAATAGGAATTTCTTCTATGAATTCAGAAACCGTCCCTCGTAGAATTTCCAAATACTTATCCCTGTTTAAATTGTCTTCATAAATACAGTACCGCACCTGATCATTTAATACTATACCGAAAACATTGAAGCTAAACCTCTCTTGAAAACGCGTTTCGCGTAAAGCATGCGGATTTTCTGCTGCCCAGAAATGTTCGTTTCTTCTATTTGTTATTCCTTCTCTAGAAAATTGCGCTTCATCGGTCCAAAATATTTTTGGAAGGAATTGAGGGTCCTCTTGAATTTTCAAAAACATGAATTCGCAAAATTCTACTCGTCGGACGTCATCACCAGGTCTCAAGGCTCGCACGTTTTGGAAGGAATAAGGGTGCATACGATGTTCGCTCAAGATTCTTTGGACAGATGAAGAAGAAATTTCCAAATCGTTTTCTGCAGACGGTATTGAACTTTGCGGGTTTGCGTGGAAATAAGCTAATGTGTTTATTAGGTTATCCTCGGCATTTGTCACTGGTTTCGGAACATTTTTTGTAACTTTAACCTTGCCAAAACGCAAAAAATTTGTTTCAATCCTCTTGAATTTTGACTTGTTCATTGGCGGCAAAACAGGGTGGCGTTCATTAAACACACGACACGTTCTCTCTAAAATTTTATAACATTCTCCATGAATATAAAATAGATTGAGAATATCAGCGTTTAAGTATTCTTCCATTTCGATTTAGAAGATTTAGTTTATCACTGACAGCTTTCGAAAAATAACGCATACTAATCATCTGTTATATTGGATATTGAATCTCAATTGTTTTTCCATGGCTCACCATTAGAACATGTAAACATTTAAGCAAATACATACGATATTTTTATAAAACCCAAATATTTCGAAAGTGGTTACGAATAGGTATAGGGAATCTTAGTACAGTTCGATAGAAAATGAAATTCTACATTTGATAGTGTATACAGTTATAGGGAATCCCATTTAAAAAAACGGACTTTAGCGGCTTTGAAAATGTCAATGTTTGCCGCTGAATTTAGGACACCCTGTATAAAAATAGACAAATTCAATAAAAAAAATAAACACCTAAGATTATTTACCGATCGTTTGCAAAATATGAAGATTATATCTTCAAAACTTACAAAAATATGAGATTTTAAAATTTGGTACCTCTCTCATTTTCGGTTCAAGGTCAAATATCTTAGGAACGCTTGAAACTAGGTATAGGACATGCTACATAAAATAGCATTAGAATTCTTCGTAGAATCCAAAAATATTATAAAATATAGGGTATTCCATTTAAAATAAGCAAGTTGATACCAACTTCCGTTTAAACTAGAAGTGACAGGAAGTTGAAAATATTTCAAAAAAGAAGTACCCCTTGATCTTAACTTAATCCCAAAATTTGAAATTTTTATCTAAATGGCTTCATCAAAAACTTTTAATGAACGGGTTGCGTGAATAACCCTGTATATACTAAATATTTCACTAGGTCGCCATTTTGTTTCGCTATAATGGATTTTTACCAAAATGTTACCAGGTCATCCCCGTATGACACTTAACTTTTAACCAGAATTTGAAGCAATCACCGTGAACTGTCAGACCGACGGACAGACAGACACCCCGACAGGATTGAGAAAACATGTTTTTCGGCATCTAGGGACCCTGACACGTAAAGATCTGAAAAAATCTCGGAGGATGATTGTTTCAGGATTACAGTACTTCCATTTTACGAGGGAAATAAATTTTATTTTTTATTGGAAAATACGTGTTTATTAATAAAATATTGACAAAAAATATCTATAATAACAACTGCGAAAGTTAAAACTAAAATAGCATAGCAACTAAAATAAAATAAATCCTAGGTAATTCAGGTACAAAATAAAAACCTAATTCGAAAATCTCTTTTCCCCGCTTTACTAATTGCTAATTGATCTACCAGGTCTCAAATACTTATAGATGACGCAGTATTAGATTCAATTGCCAAAACTGAGAGATCATACAGTCCATACTGACTTGAAGTTTAGTTTGCTGAATGACCTTTCAGCAGTGGCAAATATTAATGGTAGCGTCAAAAACAAAATTAAAACCATAATAACTTGATTCATCGCTTTCAAGAACACTATACCTATTTAACAATAAATTGACTACATCCCGAGCACTCGTATCTTCTTTCAGTTCATCTTTTAGCATGCAAACAACATTAATAAATTGAATGCTAAGACTACTATGAAGGACACAATATGTTTTTGTACTCAATCACAGGATTGTACTATCTTCATTCATTAACAAAACATTTTTCGTTTCCAAAAACTGAAAAGTGTCTGACAATTAATCGAAGCTTTTGAACCGAGTGCTAACTATTGTGGTAACTAATATATAATAAAAAACATTAATTTTAAATATGTTTTCTTCATTTTGAAAATTATAATTAGAAGCTCGTCGAAATGCTTCCCTACTTTTTGTTGGCGTTTTTGTTGAAAGTTTGGGTCAATGCCCCATTTATTGCCAACTCTTGTCCCTCACAAATAAAATCTGTGAAAGATGATCGCAGATTTTGCAACTTTTCTTTGGTACCAGCTAATGTTTTTGCTGCTTCGTTTAGGTATAAATTAAGCTTTTGCAAAATTTTAGAACACAGATTTATTTCAAATAATATTTTGAACATTAATAGAATGTGTAAAACGAGGTTAAATGTTTCCATACTCTTTTTAAAATGTTTAACTTGATCAATTTCGTCTTTCTTTTTGCTTTTGAGAACTATTTCCGTAAGCGACTTAATAATATATATAAAATGTAGTGTTGGATTAAACTTTTTTAAGACCGTATCCGATTCACTTGTAACAGTTCCCAAAATATCCCAACTATTAATGCTATTGTCAAAAAAAAAAGAATACAGGCTTTGTAAAATCGCAATATAATAAGTAGCTTTTCTAATTTTGAGCAATTTAACCCCATGTCATAATTGATTTTCGCACAATTTGACGTCGTCAATTGTGTCACAGTTTTTCACACTGAGTTTTTAAACATTTTACAAACAGGCAGACAGACAATCCGACTAAAATGGGGAATATATTTTGTTCGGCCATCTTGAATTCGTAGTATAATTTTACCAGTTTGTCTCTATATCAGACCTAATTCTAGCATAAAACTTGAAATCAATCTAATAAATAGTTTTTCACGCTGATTTTGATATGTTTTATTAGACCGCCATTTTTTTCAGCGAGCCTGTGTTCACATTGAAATGTTACCAATTCATTCCTATGTAATACTTGATTTTTGTGCAAAAGTTGAGGTAAATTGAATAGGTAGTTTTTTAGTAATAATTTGCCGCCATTTTGTTTCATCCCTCTTACGAAGAAAGTAACAAATTCGATTTTCATATCGAATCGTAAGTTATTCAATTTAAATATGATAGTAATATGATTTTAGTTAACCCTACAGCAACTGACCAGCAGTTTTTTGTTGGTTGCTTGTCTTTTAAGACCTAAACATTAGGTTTGCAGTAGTAACCCAAATATTTAAAAGACACACCGGATAGAAATATAAATATCTCCCGTCCCTAAGTTTAATGTAATCGCGTTTTGTAAGTACGTTAGTAAATAGCGTGATATGAGGCACTTAAACACCATCAACAATCACTATCATTAATAACCAAAAATACCTTTGGATGTATTGTTTTGTTTAAATAAGTGAAATGAATTGAGACACGGCGAGCATTGTTTACACACATCGGAGACAGCTACTAATGTGGTTAATTTTTTATTTCTTTTCGCTTTTGAGCGACAAGAATTTATTGTTTTAGTCAGTGGAAAAATCAGCAAGCACGTTAAGAAGGCTATAAATATGCACCCCAAGGGAAAGGTTGGTGACTCGTTTGAACTAAATTTTTTTCGTCTTACTGATAAAAAAATTGTCATGCCACTTACTCCTTGATCAGTAAGTATTATCGTTCTTCATTAATCGGTTTGAGATTGCAGCTATGGTAAAATCTTGTTACGTCCTAAAATATAGTGGTTTTATGTGGTACCAGTGTGATTAGTTTAACAAATTACTGGATTTTTGAATTTTAAAACATTTGTTTGTATAAAATTGGCGCATCTAGTTTTATTAAAGCCATTTGTAGATGATAACCTTGCTGTGATGTCACTCGTAATGTTCCTCGTAAAAGGGAAGTACTGTAATCGTGAAAAAATCACCTTTTTTTTCAGATTTTCATGTTTTAGGGTACTTAAATGCCGATAAACATGTTTTCTCAATTCCATCGGTCTCTTTGTCTGTCTGGTGTCTGTCTTTTTGCGGCATAGCTAAAAAACTACTTACTCGGCTGATTTCAAATTTTGGTCAAAAATTAAGGGTCATATGGGTATGACCTGTTACCATTTTGGTAAAAATCCAGTATGGCGAAACAAAATGGCGTCCTAGTAAAATGTTAACAAATTATTATTAAAAGACTATCCAATTTACTTTTACAAACATCATTCAACTGGTAATATTTTGTTAAAATCCAAGATGGCGGAACAAAATGGCGGCTTTGTAAAAATATTTAAAAATTCAGTGTGAAAAAACTGTTTAATGGGATAATTTCAAATTTTATGTCATAACTAATTGTGGTATAGGGATCAACTAGTAAAATTGTGATTCTAATTCAAGATGGCCGAATAAAATGGCGCCCAAATAAAATGTTTGTAAACGTGAAAAATCACCCTCTGAGGTCTTACATATATTCACGTTTTAGCGTTTAGATGCGAAAAAAATATGTTTTATCAGTTCCGTCGGTCCGTCTGTCTGACAGTTGGCGTTATAGATTAAAAACTACTTACCAAATTGACTTATAATTTTATTCCGAAATTAAGGGTCATATGCGGATATCCTGGTAATATTTTGGTAAAAATCCTTAGTGTATTCCCGGATATGAATGCTGTTGTAATTTCCCTTGATGTGAAAAATATATTTATATTCTCTAAAATTCTGGAATTGACAGTTTGCTGACTGTTCTTCAGTTATAGGCGTGTTGCTTCTCCTGGCATTTGGAAATCGTGTTAAGAGTCAACTTTTCGGTATAACCATTTTGAATGACATCTTCTTTAATATTGCTGATTTCCGCGTCTAGGAATTGCTGATCGGTGCTCGATTATATAGAATCTTTATGATATCTTGCTTCGTAGCTGCAGAGTGGTTAGATTTCTAGTTAAGATTCTATCCCGTATGGGTAGGTTTCCCTAATAATGTTATCACTTCTTTTAACGAGAACATCAAGCAAGGGTAAACACGAATCTTGCTCTGTCCCCATGATGAACTTTACAGTTGTCTTATACTATTTAAATGACCTAGAAACTCTTTAAGTTGTTTATCGTTTGTCTCTTTAAGTTATTTGTCGTTCTTTTAGAGTTTGATCTCCTTAAAATTTGTTTTGATAATGGCCAATCACTCTTCCAAAGGAATATCTGTATATAGGCTTTCCTGAACAGCACTGGAGGAAAAAAAGCTCAAAGAAGCAACCTTAAGTCTTAAGTGACATGACTAGTGGGCGTGCTCTTACTCATGCACATATTTAGTACAAAAGCACCTAATTTTAAAATTAGCTTTTAGAGTGCGCTTGATAGAAATATCACACTAATCGAAACGTTTAGAAGAAATCAACAATAAAGACAACATACACCGACAGGTAAGCTCTTTTCTTAGGTTATGTACTTTTGACTGTGGACTGTAATATGGGTATCTCCAAACTATAGTACAGGAATAAACAAGGAAATGAAAAAAACTGTATTTTAAAAAACAAGAACATGAAAGTAGAATAGGTGCAAAAAATGAAACAAGTTATTGACATTAACAAATTACTTTTAAATTTAAGTTTAAAAAATCTGATTGGTTTAATGTAAAGGACTTATAGCATTGGCATATGTATCTAAAACAGATTCTCTTTAAATACAATTATCAAATTACTTAACAGAAACAACTACTCTGCTGGCTAATATCACGAACCGCATTAAATAAAATTGCACTAGGGTGCCATTTTGTTTCGCCATTTCGGAATAGGTAGTAGCTATGCTGCGAATAGATAGCAAGACTGACAGATAGACCGACGGAATCGAGAAAACCTGTTTGCGTGATTTTTTCACGATTACAGTACTTTCCTATTACAAGGGAAGTAAAAATAATCGACTTATAAACTCACTTCATAAGTTCATTCCCATTTGCTATGGGTTTTTTATTAATTTTTCAACATTTTTTTCGTGGATTTTGATGAAACTTGGCAGGTTTGTATCTAGTAGCAATGGGCTAATTTAATCGTATAATACATTTTTATTATACTTTTTTAAATTTATTTTTAGATTTAGCAATACAAAATGCAGCTTTTTGCTCGTTCCCTTTTTCCTCTCTTCGTTATCGAGAAAAAAATTATCATTTTGTAAGTCAGTTTTTTAAGAGGCTAACACTTCTCTTAACTTCTATTTCTGAAAAATCCTGCATAACCAAAACGTTTTATTTTATATTTAGTCTTAAAATCGAAAGTGGCTACGTCGCTCTATCTGAAGAAACCTTTTTTTAGAAGCGAACTTAAATTCTCCATATACAGTTTTAAATTAGTTCTTTTTAAAACTCCGATTTTCGGTAATAATGACGTGATGTGGAAGTACCGCCCGAGTACGTACCATTATTGTTTCGTTATTATTTGCTTTTAAGCACCTCGAATTTCGTTAGAGCCAATCCGTACAATTCAGCAATTCTGTAAAATGTACAAAGAAGTAAGGATAATAGCAAGTTAACATAATACAATATAAAATTGTAGAAATGAAATTATTAATAAAAGGAAAATTAAATATTATAGTTAATACGATCCCAAATTAAATAAACCATTATATAATTAAAAGTAAATGTACTAATACTAACATTTACAGATTAAGAGACAAATGAGAACATCACACATGTGTTAAATAAAAGTAATGAAAAACTCTATATTTTCAGTATTTATTACAACTGGCTCAAGCTAAGCGAAATAACCTTAGAAAAAGATATTTTTGACATAGATATTGATTTAAAAAGTAAAACTTAACCTGCATGCTATATGCAACTAGCAAGTTGAATGACTTAATTAACATATTTAATAAATATGTATATGTTACCTAATTCTAATGTATATTTAGGTAAAAGCACTGAAACAGGTATAAACAATTCAAAATATATAAACATTACCGGAAATCTGCATTGCAGGGCATTGTCGGCGTAATGCGGGATATTGCATGGGCATTATTGGGAATTGCGGGATATTGCGGTGAGTGCCCGACATTGCGGTGCGTTGCAAATAATTTAAAAGGAATTAACTCCTTTAATGTACACAATTTGGGCAACGGTTTGCCCGTCGGGTTACCCTAACTAGATATGTTTTAACTCTTAAAACTTCTTAGTGAATATGGAGGATATTTTATAATTATTTTGCAAAAAAAAAACTATTTTTATCAATTTCTTCCAGTCATCGTTGCGGTATTATTAAAACTAAAAAATCACTACATTCGTTACAAATTTGGTTCCATGCTCCGACTACCGTTTCTCCGAGCCAAGCTTGATTTCGGGGATAATTGGCGTCTCAAAAACTGTAACCTCATAATATTGGCCTGTTGGGTAGTAACATCCAATAATCAAATTATTGGTGGAACCGGAACCTGGTATCTGTGCTTCCTGTATATTCGAGAATCTTTCTTAGGTCAATATAACAAACAGTGCTTTAACTGATTCTACCATTTTTCTGCCACGGTATTTATATGAGTTTCATCCTTTAGGCCAGTTATTACTTCAGCTTTTTGTTCTCCTTTGGCCTGTCAATATCTAAATAAAATATATTTGTCATGAATTTAAAACACGAGCTATATTCCCTCTAGGAAAAATGAACGATAAAGTTTATTCTAGTGGGAATTTACTTTTGTCTCCGAAGTTCAATCGAACTAATGGAAAGAATGTTCAAACATTGAACATATTATGTTAATAATTTAGTTTGAAGCTTACTGCAGTGACAAACAAAATTATTCAGATAAATGTTAATAACAAAATATTAAAAATTATTAAAATATATAAGTTAGAAATATTTTTTTGTTTTTAGCTTTCTTCTTTCTATCTAATGTTGTGAGAAACTAAATTATTATTTAATGTGTGTGTGGTGAACATGGTCATTATCTAGAACCATTAACTGGTTGCCTTATGTTTTCTCAAAATACCAGCTCTGTTTAAATACAATGAAGGTTCTGTAGAATGCAATATGGGTAAAAAAAATTAACACTCTAGTTAGCAAATTCTGGAGTTCGTTAACACATTCATGAATTTAAATTCAAAAAGTAACTATGTATACCTAAAGCTAGCCCAGAATTCCTCATTCACACCATTTAAAATTCGCACTCTAAATAATAGTTATTTAATGTTGAGAGAGACTAAATTATTATTTAATATGTGTGGGGTGGACATCGTCATATTATCTACAACTATAAGCCCGACATATATATTTAACGATCTTCTTTGTGTAGCTAACTGATTGTCTTATGTTTTCTCGAAAAATCGGCTCTATTTAAATACAATGAAGGTTCTGTAGAATGCAATATGGGTAAAAAATTAAACAATCTAGTTAGCAAATTCTGGCGTTCGTTAGGACATTCATGAATTTAAATACAAAAAGCAACTATGTTTACGTCAAGTTAGCCTAGAATTCCTTATTCACACCATTTACATTTCGCGCTCAACTTTTTAAAAGGAGTCCAAAGTTGCAAAATGCAAAATATCCTTCAATGTTCACACTATTCAAATCATTTATCAAATCCAAAGATTTCTTTCATGCAAATTACTCAATAAAAAGCTCAACCATCTCAATTTTTAATCCTTTCTTAAAATTGATCTAACTTTTTTAAAAAATCAACTTTTACGGATGCGATTTTGAATTTTAAAAGCCGGTCTTTTCTACACTATGAGGCAAATATATATTATATCCAACACAGTAAGTAAAGTCAAGTAAAAGTTTAAACATTTTAACGTTACTAAGGTAATATCAATATCTCCAAATGTTTTTGTTCGTTTTTTAATTATGAGTTTTTCGCTATTTGTTACAATTTTCAATATGTAATATCTCAAAAACGGCTTAACTGATTTTAACGATTTTTTCAGATTTAAAACGTTATTTCAAGAAGGTTTCCATGATTTGAGAGTTTTTCTTCGGGGATACAATTTTCAAATTATAATACGGCAACAATATATAAAACGTAGGCAATAAGTCATAATCATCATCAATTAAACCAGTTGCGTCCACTGCAGGACATAGGTATCCCTAAGTCTTCTCCATCTGTCCCTGACTTGTGCCACTTGTATTCAGTTTCCTTCAATGCGCTTTAAGTCATCTAGTAGGTGGGCGGCCTCTACTGCGGTATGCTTCTTGCCTAGGTCTCCATTCTAGTATGAACTTTGTCCATCGGTTGTCTGAAATTGTAGCCAAATATCCAGCCTGAGAGTTGTTATTCTTTCGACAGCGTCTGTTACTCTGTCGGCGTAACTCTTGGTTTGTAATGCGATCTCTGAGAGACACACCTAACATTGCCCGTTCCATTGCTCTCTGTGTAACACGGATTTTGCTGATGACCTTTTTCGTCAATGTTAGTTTCCCTGCCCCATAAGTGAGCACTGGTTGTACGCACTGGTCGAAAGTTTTTCTTTTAAGAATGTTTGACTTGATTATATAATTTAACTCTCCAAAAGCCACCCAGCTTAGTCCTATGCGGCGCACGAGTTCACAAGTTTGATTGTCTCTACCTATGCGTATCTCATAACCCAAGTATTTATAAGAAGTCGTTTGTTTGATGTCTATTCCGGCAATGGAGATATTTTTGTTAAGCACAAGGTTGGTCATTCTTTGAGTTTTTGACATGTTGATCTTTAATCCAACCTCTAACGAAGGATGGTGCAGCCCCTCCAGCAATTTAATAGCATCGTCCATTTTATCACGAATGAGGACAATATCCTCCGCCAATCTTAAGTGGCTCAGCCTCTCTCCATTTATGTGTATACCCCTCTCATCCAATAGTACAGGCAATAAGTACTTTTGTGAAATAGGACAAATAGTAATTGTCGTGAAGTATATGTTTGTGTTGCTCAAAAAATTCTCAATTTAAAGTTCAAATCAATACATCAGAAAAATTTTGTCTGATTATCGATTATGCTAGAAATACTGTTTTTACCAGATGAAAATTAATATTTCACTCCGTAATAGAGGATGCGCATTTCTTTTCGAAGAGTTGACGTGGACGACACTTGTCATAAACTGACAAAACTTTTTCGATGTCTCGATTTGAACTATATAAATTGTAAAATTTGTTGTAAAATTGTAAAAAAAACATTTTTTTGTAATTCATCTGTCTATTAATAAATTATATCTACTTATACTGCTTAGTTCACAATAATAATTTGTTCTATTTTACAAAAGTGCTTACTAATTACGTTTTATTTCTTGCTAATATATTAATTGGAAAGTTTGAACTCTAAAGATAAACACTTCGGTTATAGAAGATGTTCTTGAAATAAGTCCTTGAAATCTAAAAATTTTCTCAAAATCTGTTAAGCTGTTGTTGTAATTTTTTTTTCCAAATGAATGTCAAATTAGTAAATGCTCAAAATTTTTGAATTTTTTCATGAAACTCCGTAAATTATAGGACTTAAAACTCTTTCGAAAATCGTTTTTTGCCACATAGTGTAAAAATAACAGGCTTTTTAAATTCTAAACACACATCGGAAAAAGTAGATTTTTAAAAAGTTAGATCAAATTGAAGAAAGGACTAAAATTTAAAAGGGTCGATCTTTTTGTTGAACAGTTTAGTTCGTATCTCATTCAACACGCTCTTAGCTGCACGTTGCATCAACTGGCATAGCTGATGCGAAGAAACTGGACTTATGTTTCGAGTAAAAGAAAACTTTTTACTACCTTCGTAAGAGAGAAGTATTGTAATCATGAAAAAATCACCCTCGGAGATTTTTTCAGATCTTTACGTTTCAGGTCTGTCGTCTGTCGGTCTGTCTGTTCGCGGCATAGCTAAGAAACTACTTATTAATACTACTACTTTGAATTCAAAATTTGGTCAAAAATTTAGGGTCATATGAGGATAACATTTTGGTAAAAATCCAATATGGGAAAACAAAATGGCGGCATAGTAAATAAATAAATAAGGTCTTTATTTCTAACAATCATAAACTACAAACAAAAATACAAATTTTGTGAAAAAAAAGAATGCTAGAAAATTCCGAAGGGCAGGTGGACATGTGTATTCGAGAATACCCTCTCTTCTTTACCCTAAGCATTAAAAAAAGGAAATCGAGAAAAAGAGTAAGTAGTAAGTAACAAATAAGTAATAAAAACTTATAATAATAGAATTATGATCGCTGAAGCACACTGACGAAAAACCCCTCTGTTAATAATCAAGAATAAAATTAACAATTTGTTGCCTCTTATTGCTGGTCAAGCAAGAATCTTTTATAGGCCAATTTAAAAGGAATAACACTTCTACAT
Organism: Kuschelorhynchus macadamiae; assembly: GCA_030620095.1. Lineage (NCBI taxonomy): Eukaryota > Metazoa > Arthropoda > Insecta > Coleoptera > Curculionidae > Kuschelorhynchus > Kuschelorhynchus macadamiae. The sequence continues at coordinate 311,821 of JAUTXW010003566.1, forward strand.
CTTATAGAATCCAGGATAGCATTATAAATCTTTGAAATTTGATAAGAGAATCATCTCTTGAATAGTTCGGTCTTATGTTTTAGAGGAGTAAGACGTCCCTTAAACCTAATATTTAGATTATGTGCATCCGACCTAAACACCATTTTTTTTATACAAATATGGGGCAGTTTTATTTAAAATAATCCTATCGAAAAGACAAGCAGCATGAAGTGAACGTCTATTACTCATATTAAGCCAAGGTCAGCAAGCTTATGAGAAATATGATTTCTTCTACGAATTCCGAATCTCAATCGTAGAGAAGAATTTTTTAACACCTGAATACGGCGCTTATCAAAAGAGTCTATTACCTAACCATAAATAGAGTCACAGAAGTTCAATCGTGATAAAACCAACGCCTCACATAAAAGAGTTTTCAACTTCTGATTAAAGTAGTCTGTAGAATTATAAATCAATTTTAAGTTGAAATAAGCCTAACGAATCAGCGTGCTAATGTGAGACCTATATTTTAGGTTAGAGTCCAAAAAAAGTCCCAAATTTCTGCAGCTTCTCATGATTTAATTTGAATTGTATTAAAGGTATACATTTTTGGGGGACTCTGGATGCCCCAAAGAACATAACTGAACTTTTTTTTGAATTAACTGATAAAGAGTGATCAGTTGCTACTGAAAGTAAATTTGTAAGATAGTCATTTATCTTCTGAACACCCTAAATAATATTATCCGGTTTAAACGTGTGATAGACTTGGGTATCGTCGGCGTATAAATGAATTTTACAATGCCTGACCTGATTTATGAACTGCGAAGTATATATTGAGCATAATAAAGGGCCCAAAATAGATCCCTGTGGGACTCCGCACGTTACAGGTAGAAAGGCTGACTGGACATCGGCAATGCGAACAGATTGGGCTTTACCATCAAAAAAGCTATTTAACAGTCTCATGCTGTGGATATCCACCCCAATAAATTCCAATATCAAAGAAAGCAAGCTATGACTTATGGTGTCAAACGCTTTAGAAAAGTCGACTAGATACCTCTTATTATGTCGTCCGTAACCTTTAATAGAGCAGTCTCATAACTATGTTTTGGTCTGAATCCAGATTGTATCGCAGGTAGGATTGAAAATGTTTCACGATCACTGCGCAATTGCGTATCCATAACCCTTTCCAGTACTTTGTAGAGTTCCGCTAGTATGCTCACCGGCCTTAAATCTTTAAATTCGAGAGGATTGGAAATTTTCGGTAAAGGAGTGACAATGGCATGATTCCAACAATTGGGAAATGCCTCTTTCTCCAGAGATGAATTGATTAAATGAGTGGTAAAAGGAATTATGAAAGGACTTGCTAACAACAATAATTTAATGTTAATTCCATCACTAACTGTAGCTGTAGATTTCAAAGAATATAAAATTTTTTCAAACTCGTTCTCAGTAACCATCTGGAAATTGAACTTTGTCACAGCAGACTTCTTGTTGTTTCTGTACCAATCAATCTGAGCCAGACTGGCATTAAGTTTCGGAATTCCGGTAATGTAATAGTTATTCAATTGATTAGGGTCCGAAAGCGAAGAAGGAATGTCCACATTTTTCTTACCAATGTTTAGCAGCTCAAGGTCTTTCCAAATTTTGTTAATACCGACAGTATTTGCCCTCTGTTGAAAATATGCCTACTTTTGCTTACGACAAGCCAGAGTAGTATAGTTTCTAAGAAACTTGTAGTATTCAAAATCAGCTGGATTCTTAGTTCGTCGCCACTTTGAGTGTGCATTGTTCCTTAAGTTCATTAGCAAGCGAATATTATCCATTAACCATGGCGCATATTTTTTAGTAATACGAATTTTCTTAAGAGGTGCATGGAAGTTAAAAAGCCTTAAAAGAATATTGTTTAAGTATCCAGTTTTTTCATCTACATCCTCCATCAAAAACATATCAGCAAGAGGAGCGGCTCGTAAATCCGATAAAAAATTAAATTGGTTAAAATTTTTTAAATCCCTAACCGTTTTAAAAGTTGGTGTTTTTGGAATAGACTTCAAATTTAAAGTGCATCTAATAAGATCATGATCCGATATATTGTAGATGGGCTCCCCTTGAACATCATTAACGATTTCCGTACTGCTTGTATATATTAATCAAGGTTGTGCTTGTAAGAGTTACACGTGTAGTGCTGCGAAATATTCAGAAAATCTGTCAAATTAAGGACCTGAGTGGAAAGTACATTATGAGAGTTTAGTAAGTCAATATTAAAATCGCCAAGGCATAAGAGTTCATTGCATGATGATTTAAAAGCAGAAATATCAGCCTCGAAAATGTCTAAAAATGTCATGAAAGTTTGGTCTGGTTGTCGATATATTACACCTACAGCAAACAGTATATTATTGGTTTTAATATTTATCCATAGTTACTCAATATTTTTACTCGACGGAATAACTTTAAAAGAAAATGTTTTTTTTTAACGTAAAAACTTACCTCTCCTCCTCTGGTCCCTTCACGTTCCCTGCTAAGTAAATTATATCCATCTTTAAGAAGATTCTGATCAGGTATACTGTTATTTAACCACGTTTAAAAAAATTATTACTAAAAAACTACTTATCTAGTTTATCATACATTTTGCACAAAAATCGAATATTTTGTAGGAATCCATCGGTAAAATTTTGGTACGAATCCAAATGGCGGAACAAAATGGCGGTTTAATAAAATATTTAAAAATTCGGCCTGAAAAACTACTTATTGGATTAATTTCAAAGGTTGTGCAAGCATTAAGTGGGGTATATAGATAAACTGGTAAAGTAGTGGTACGAATTTAAGATGGCGAAACGAAAATGGCGGTGCATGTCAATGTAAAAACTACTCGTTGAATTTATTTTAAATTATACCCAAAAATTAAGTGTGGGATAGGTAGAAACTGGTAAAATATTGATAGAAATCCAGTACGATGGAACAAAATGGCGCTTAATAAAAATGTTTAAAAAGACAGTATATATGTGTCACTATATGACTATGTATTGAATTGTGACACACTTTAGAATTCCTAATAAAAGGAGATTCATAGTGAGGAAAGTTTTGGTTAAAGGATATATACTGATTTCTCCTGAAAATTTGTACATTTAACAAGTCAGCTCCAGCTTTGGAAAAAAACTTGATTTTATAAAAAGCAGAGTTATGATTGATAATTCTAACATCAGAATAAATTGATCCCCTTGGCCGTCGATTACATATGTTGTAATCGTATAGATTTTCTTTCTTGTAAGAGTAGTATTTAACTGAATAAATACGCAGTCCTTTTCATTTAGATTTATGATAATTTGTAACAGTAGCTGTTTTTTAAATGTTTATAAAATTTTAAGTAATGTCCAGAGTTTAACAATAAACCTCTAAATACGCCACTGATTTAAAGACACTGTGTTCTTATTTGCCTATTTTCTTCCTACAAAAGGAGCTCGGATCTCAAGTACGATGACATTATGACAATTCAGATTCCCTGCAGTATGGCTTTCTTGGAAAACATTATTTTAAACTGCCAGTTCTCAAAACGCGTCTAAGCCTTAATTTTAAATAGAGTTCTGAGGTAAAAATGAGACAAAATTACCTCTTGACACCAATTCCCAGTTAAGTAAGGGTTACTTTTGTCTAGCAGTCTCGCAATATATTGCAGCATTATAATATTTTGCACTTTATATTTTATGGGAAAGTTATTACCTACTTATCTCGTGAACTAAAATATTGCCCGGTAGATGACGAATAGTTTTTAGTTATGTCTTAATCTTTTTGTCTAAAGTGACATATTTCGAATAAGAACCTACTATTTGCGAAAATTGTGAGCATTTGTTTTAAGTTCTCTAGAAATAGGAAACTTTTTATTATTACAAATAAATGAAAACACGAGTTTTTCCAGTCACGCCTAGTGCAAAAATAAAATAAGTGCCAGTTAACAAAGTAAAACTTGTATTTTCATTTATCTGTTAAAATGTACTGTCACAATGTAACGGCCTACTCCATTAAATCTTTTTATTATTAATTTTACGAAAAAAACGCTCCTTATAAAAAGTTCTGCTTTCTGGGAAAATAACGTTATACTATAGAAACGTGATATAGCATGTACAGGGTGTCTCATTATATTTTGTACTCCCACTTTATCTGAGGTTTTTGTTGAAAACATCAAAACTGTTAAATACAAAAGTTGCTAACTCCAAGTTGTTTTACAGAAAGATAGCTTGGAGTGTCCTAAATTAAAGTTATAAACAAAACAATTATAATAATTATCTCGATCTCCAACCTTTACGATCGATTACTTAATAACTCTAGATATATGGTATGTTAAATCGAATGTGCTTAGAGTTTTATTTAGAATTTAAAAATGCAAAAGTATTTCAAAATCATTAAAAACTTGGCTTCTGGTACTTAACCCTTGTTTTGCATTCTTTTTAGCAAGATAATTAAGTAATTAGTAAAAATGTGATAATTTATTTTGCAAAATACTATTAACAGGTAAAAAATAAAAATAATATAGTCATGAAGTGTTTAAGGATCATCGTTTTTTAGGCAAGTCGCATCATTTTTCAAACAAATCAACTTTTACTTCCAATGAGATCTTAAAAGTATTCTTGGTGGTGTGAGGTAATTATTCGTATCAATATTTAGTTAAATCTAAAATAGTCAATATTAATTTTTCTTAAATGTTGATTTGTAGCAATACAGTTCTGATATGTAAGTGTGACCGGCTTTTATTTACTAAAACTAATTTTATTAATTAATCGACAGATATTCGGATCTTCTTTAGTTAACTAAGTCCCCGAACATGGACGAATCTATTATTTTATAATATTTAAAAAAACACCTGTCATATATATATATATATATATATATATATATATATATATATATATATATATATATATATATATATATATATATATATATATATATATATATATATATATATATATATATATATATATATATATATATATATATATATATATATATATATATATATATATATATATATATATATATATATATATATATATATATATATATATATATATATATATATATATATATATATATATATATATATATATATATATATATATATATATATATATATATATATATATATATATATATATATATATATATATATATATATATATATATATATATATATATATATATATATATATATATATATATATATATATATATATATATATATATATATATATATATATATATATATATATATATATATATATATATATATGTGTGTGTGTGGCTTTATGCTTCTCCGTGTATCATATCCGCCGAAGATTTGGATGTTCTTTGGGTAACCACAAATGTCGGTGTTGTTCCTGCTTTTGTAATACTTGTAAAGTACACAATTTTTTTTAGAGTGATCTTTGAAGCTGCAGTGTAGCAAAACATATTGTGATCCATAATATTGATATGTACTTCTAATACAATGTAAGTTCTTAGATTCCAGCATCGCCTGGGTCCGTACGTACTGTTTCGTGTGTATTTTTTGTTTCTGCAGGATTTGGTTTGTGTTTATTAATTAAAATACGTTTCCTCTCACTTTTGAAAGATAAATATGCTATTTATTTTTAGTCTCAACAGGTTAGCTCTTTCACACTTTATTCGAATGAACCAAAGTTTGATTAGATAAATATACGTTTCTTCTAACTAACTACTATAAAGAATGATTGATTTTTTTAATACTAAATTACATATCTTTCAAATGGCGGAGTAGTTTTTGACATAGACAAAACTCCGCTGTGAAACGTAAGTATGTTATTAAATTTAGGAAAATTTTATATACACTTTAAAAGTAGAGTTGCATCTAATCGTTGTTTTTAACGAACTAGTTCACATAACTAAACTTGTTCTAAGAACTAGTTCGTGAACGCCCTATTAGTAATTAATTTGGTTACAATTTAAACGACCATTTGAACGAGAACAAAAATTACATATTGGAAATACGGCAACCTCCAAATAACTGTTGGAATGAATTGAATGTATTTCTGCTTAAAAATGAAGAGAGGTCGTCGAAACGTAATTTGGAACATTATGATGACCAAAATGCCAGTTGTAACTACTGCAGACAAATATTCTTTTCACTGGTGGGTTTTTGGGTAACTTAAGAAGACACCTACGTAGAAAGCACACGTTTTCAAATATACATACCAGATGATATCGACCTGAAGCTACAGATGAGAGCAAAGTTTTAACTGCTTTAAGTCACTCTGGAGCTCAGCAAGCATCAATCTCAGTAGCATCTTCGAAGAAGTTGCGTGCATAGACCGGTTTCAACAAAAAAAGGCAGTAGCTTAGATATTCAGTTTATAAAAATGACAGTGAAATAATATCAACCAATACCTATTATTGAAAATGTTGAATTTAAAAATGTATCAACATATTAAATACGATCGTAGCGGGAATCGCAGAGTTAGAAAAATATTTCAACGAGTCTCTTTTGCCTTGAAAAAAAGGTGGTGGAATGAGCGTTTAAAAATTTATAATATATATTTATTTATTAATTTGTCAAAAAAAAAAGATTACGCTTAATGTCAAAGTCACTACCTGGCGAACATAGTGTTACCAGATTTTAGGGAGATAAAACAAAAGATAATGTGATTTTTTATGTTAGAACTTAGACATTTTGATATGCATGGTTTAATATTTGGAATTTACATAATAAAAAATATAACAAAAATATGGTTGCTAATTATTTGCATAATATAATTTAAAGTTAATAATGCAACACAGCAAATCAAGGTACCTCGGGACAGACATACAACAAACATAAAAAAAGCGGGTTCGTCGATCAATATGTATGATTTCGGTTTTTTCAAGATTTATTTTTTGTGCTTTATTTAAAATACGTTTGTTCTTTTGGCAGATAGGTACGTTATTTATTTTAGCTGAAAAGAACAACTGTTACACATGTTATTAAATACCTAGTTTTTCAAGGTTTTGATGAATAAATATATGTTTCTTCTAGTTAAGGAAATAATTATGAATTTTGTATAAGCTGCAATAAAATACGTTTTAATATTTTAAGGTTGGATTGCTTTTCTAACAACTAGCTGAATAGCTTTTGACTTTCACAAACTTCCACTAAAAAACGTCGGTACAATATTATCCCTAAAATACATTAGACATGGCGAGCATACAATATTAAAGCTCTCAGTGGACAATTTTTCATTGAAGCCTCTGTCAATTAGCCTGTCTGAAAATTGCGGAAGACACTTTAGTTTTGCATAACATCTAGTGGAAAATAATACAGCACTGAATATGTGCAAAACTTGCAACTGAATTTTTCAAGTTTTCTAGACTTTATTTTCATTTTATTACATTAAAACTTCTTTGTGCAGAAAGCGGCGATATTAAATTAATATTTTAAGTTTTTTATGTCCATACAGAATTACTATACGAAGGCATATTTTTAACATGCATGCAACTTGCACAATTTGCTTACAGTGACTTATGAAGCTGGAGTGTAGTGAAACACATTGTGATATATAACATTTATATACTCTGTTAATATAGTGTAAGTTTGTAGTTACCCATTGTCCAACCTCTCCTCGGTCCATAAGTATTGTTTTTGAGTGTGTTTTTGATTTTGCAGGATTTGGTTAGTTTGCATTACTCAAAATACGTTTGTTCCCTTTCAAAAGATAAATTTGCTTTTTATTTTTGCCTAAAAAGTTCGCTCTTACACATTTTAGTCGAAAGTGCTCCAAGGTTTGGCAAATAATTATTAATTTTTTTATGTATGAGCTGCTATAAAATATATAAAAAAGCTGGATTGCTTCTTTGACAACTAACGGAATAGTTTTTGCCGTTCACACAACTCCACTCCTAAACGGCGGGTATTATTAAATTTAAGAAAATTTTATATTATCCTTAAAATATATTGGGAAACAATATTAATGATTAAAATGAGCAATCTTTCATTTGACCGCTTATAAACAAGCCTCTACTAAAAACTTCAGAGAACACATTTGGCTTAAGATCTAACGGAACATAATCAAGGGCCAAATGTGTGAAAAATGTACAGGGTGGTCCAATAATAGAGGACGTCGGCTGTAGCTCGGGAACCGTTAGTGACAGAACTTAAGGAACACAATATTTATATGTAAATCGGCCAAGAATATCGCTGTAAATTAATTTCAATTCTTAAGTTGGCCGCTAGGGGAAGGAACAGCAACACAAAAGTGTAAATGCTAATTTTCTCTTAATTTGCCATAATTGGTGTATATTGAAAATATAAGCATTGTATTCTTCAACCAATTAAGCACTTTTTTACTTCAGACCATTTTTGTCTATTTTCAAAAATAAAGTGGTGGGGAAAGTTCAAACATTTTACTTTCAAATCTAGGTATCTACGTTTTGGATGAACCGATTTTATTTAACTTGGCTTCGAAGAAAAGTGCTCTTTTTTACTCTACTTGTGGAGCCAATGAAATGAGCCGTAATGACTTTGTTAGTGGTCACTAGATGGCGTTGTGTCAGAATTCTCTAAATAATGCTAATTTTATCAAAAAATCAAATGGTACGCTATGACTTTTTTGACGCTTTGACAATTTATTTGGTAGTTATGACGGGCATTGAATAGCGAAATAAACATCCAGGTTCGCATTTAAATTAAGAAAGTTGATGAAAGTCTCTCGAACCCGAAACGTCGGATTGGAAAATTAACCTCTCCGTTGTATAGAGGCGAAAAAATGACAATGACAAAGTAGAAATGATTTTCATCTCTCATTTCAATTAATCCTAAAATGTTAGTAAAACCAAAAAGCTGGAAAAAATAAGGCTCCAATAGAATTTTAGAATCTTGCATAACGGTAAAGAACAAAACCTAAGAAAGGAACAAAACAAAAAATACCAAAACTCAGTCTCATAATCACATAAGCTTCAAAATAAAATAGCTAAAGCTAGGGCAAGGCAGGGCAGGACTCGGTTTGGGCAAAAAGATAAAACCGAGTACTATCTTGCTTCAGTGAAACGACAAAAAATGACTAACAACTGACAATAAACTAACAACCAATATATTTAAAATTAAAAACTACTTTTGCAAATGTTCAAAATGCCGGCCATCATTGTCAATACAAAGTTTCAATTTTTCCTGTGTCGATTGGACTGCAGCCTCTACTTCTGCTATAGAAACACTTTGAATGGCATTCTTAATACTGTCCACCATATCGTTTCTTATAGTAGGTCGAGTTGCAGATGCTAAATCTTTTTATCTTAAGTAGACTTCAGTAATTTTAAATATATCGTTAGTTGTTAGTTCATTTCGTCATTTCCTTTTGTTGTTTCACTGAAGGAAGGTAGAACTCGGTTTAATCTTTTCCTACCCTGCCTCGCCCTAGCTTTAGCTATTTTATTGCGAAGCTTATGTGATTATGAGACTGAGTTTTACTATTTTTTGTTTTGTTCCTTTGTTAAGTTTTGTTCTTTACAGTTATGCAAGATTATAAAATTTCTATTGGAGCCTTGTTTTTTCCAGTTTTTTGGTTTCCTTAAAATTTTATTGAAATGAGAGATGAAAATAATTTCTATTTTGTCATTGTCACTTTTTCTTCTCTAAAAAACGGCAAGGTTAATTTTCTTAACTTAAACACGGACATGGATTTTTATTTTGCTATTCATTGCTCTTTATAACTACCAAACGAACTGTGATAAAAAACTCATAGCGTACCATTTGGAGAATTCCGAAACATCGCCATCTAGTGACGACTAACAAAGTCATTATGGTACAGTTTATGACTTCACGAGTAGAGTAAGAGGAGCACTTTTTTTCGACACCAAGTTAACTAAAATCGGTTCATCCAAAACAGAGATAACTAAATTTTAAAGTAAAGATGTTTGACCTTTCCCCACGACTTTCTTTTTGAAAATAGACAAAAATGGTCCCAAGCAAAAACTCTGTAATTAGTTGAAAAATACAGTGCTTATATTTTTAATATACCCCAATTTTGGAAAATTAAGAGAAAATTGGCATTTACACTTTTGTGTTGCTGTTACTCCCCCTAGCGGATTTACTTATACATATTTTTTTCCTTAAGTTCTGTCATTAACGGTTCGCGATCTACAGCCGACGTCTTCTATTATAGGACCACCCTGTACAACTGAATATGTTTGTACTTTAAACCAACTGTTAACATTAAAATTATTGTGTACAGACTGCGGCGGTATTTAATTTAGGTATTAAGCTGTTAATTTCTTTAGATCGTTATTTGAACATCAGAGATATCCCTAAAAAATCTCTGTAAGACATAGGTAATCACACAAATCAAAAATCTCTGAGAACGACTATAGCAATTTTTTTTAACATATATGCTGAGATTGTCCTATGAAGCTGCAATATAGTGACACAAATTGTAATTTATAATATATCGCTAATGCAGTGTAAGTTGGTATTTACAGGGTTTCTAACCTCGCCTCGGGGGTTTGTGTGCATTTCCGTTTTTGCAGGATATGATTTATGTGCATTATTTAGAATACATTTGTTATCTTTGTTTGAAAGACAATTGTGATATTTATTTTTAGCTATATTGTCGGAAAGTGCTCCAAGGTTTAATTAAAAAGATAAATGTTTCTTCTAATCATTGAAATAATTATTTTTGTATTTAATTCTTATATAAGTATTTTCGTTATTAAATTTCAGAAAATTTTATATTATTTCTGAAATACATTAGTCAGGATAAACATACAATATAAATGCCCACAATCGACGATTTTTATTGAAGCTCTTGTAACTAAGCTTCTGCTAGAAATTGTGGAAAACACTTCAGTTTTGCTAAGTATCTAGTGGAAAATAATACAGCACTAAATAAGTGCAAAAGTTGCAACTGAAGTTTTCCAGAATTACAACCATTTTATTTCATTAAAATTTATTTGTGCAGAATGCGGTGGGTTTTATGTTGTTATTTTTCATTTTATAAGAAATTAATTGGGAATCATCAGAATTATTCGTGAAAGACAATAACTGTAAGGCAAGGCAATCAAATATATTAAGAATCTTACAGGAGGAGTATAAGAAGGTATTTTATGAAGTTGCGGGGTAGTGAAACAATTTGTGATTTATAATATTGATATAAACTGCTAACACAAAATAAGTTTGTAGTTACGCAGTTTCGAACTTTCCTCGGTCAGTGTTTTTGTGAGTATGTTTTTTGTTTTTCAGGATTTGGATTATGTATATTATTCAAAATATGTTTGTTCTCAAATACATATTATTCGACAGTGCTCCAAGGTTTCATTCGATAAAAATATGTTTGTTTTTATTTAGCAAATAATTATGAATTTTCACGTATGAGCTGCTATAAAATTTATGATTTTAAAAGCTTGGTTGCTTGTTTAACAACTAGCCGAATTATAAGATTTAAGAAAGTTTTATATTATTCTTAAAATGTGTTAACAATGGTAAACATACAATATAAATACTTATAACGCGTAATCTTTTATTTGACGCTTTGTAAATTAGAGTTTGCTGAAAATTGCGGAGAACACATTAATTTAACATTTAGCGAAAAATAAGATTTACAACTGATTTTTTTTAGACTTTTAGTCACTTTATTAAATTAAAATACATTTCTGCAGTGTACAATAATTCTTGTATAGCATAATTTTAAATATTTTATATAAAATCAAATTATTGTGATACTAAAGAATGGTAATTAGCTATTTAGCTAAATATATTTTGACATAAAAATAAATAAATAAATAAAAGTACCGCAAAATGCAATAATTGTAAAGTAACTCAAATTAAAAATATCAAAAATCCAAAGGCGAGTTCCGCATTACTGCCAATCTTATCTGTAGAATCGTTTTTCTGTTATAAAAGGATTTTTTTTAACGAAACACCCTACATTATATTACTTTTTTAAAATGCCCAATACTTTTTATGAAGAGCACTTTTTATGAAAGTCAATAGTTTTTGCGATAATACAGGTCTAATGTCTATAATTTAATGTATTACCTTTTATTAAAATACCTGTACACAAATGGTTACCTGATATGTTTCACATTGTCAGTTTTGGTCGTTTACAGAAATAGATCGTTTGATTGAAAGTTAAAGAAATTAAATATTAATTATACTGGGTTATGTGGATAGAATGCGAAACTTAAAATGTTTGTAACATTTTTAAGGACAAATATCCAATAACTAAATCTAGCATAAGTAAAATTAACAAGCCATTTCGTGAAATTGGAAAGGTAAAAGATGCTATACGTTCTGGCAGATCGGAAAGCACACTAATTCCTCATCTCGCTACCAAAAAAGCGTCTTAACTTTAAAACTAGGTTGCAAAAAAACAACGAAATAATACAACACAAAAAAGGAATACCTAATACAAGACACAATAGATTAATGAAACTAAGTAAGGTATTTAAAATCTTGTCCATTTACTTCCTGACAATAGGCCAAATACTGTGAGAAAACATTTAATACATTAAACAGAATGCCAGCCTCCTCGACTCGTCAATATTCGATTTCTATTCGCTCCTTTAAATCCACGAGTTCCGAGACCCAGGTGGTCACTCTATTATACCTCTACGTCCAGTCCATCTTCCAAAAAAAATATTGTCTAAATATTCCCGAACATTCAGAGCAAAATGCGGTGGAGCACCATCCTGCTGAAACAATATTTCGTCATTCGGTGCACAATTACCTGAAAAAGTCAAGTTTAAATACTTAATACAGAAGCTTACGGTTATCCGAAAATAGTTCTGCAATAGCTGGGGCAAGTTCGGTCCTTAAAAGATTCAAATATCTTCCTCCAGTTAATGTGTCTTCCATGAAGGGGGGACCGATGATTTTTGCAACACCAAAAATTTATCTTTTGGAGAAATTGGGTATGATTTTCACGTATCTAATGTGGATTTTCCCCGGCCTAATATCAACAATTATGCTTGTTAACTTTTCCATTCAAAAAAAAAAGTTGCTTCGTCAGAGAAAATAATTTGATTCACAAAGTTTGGATTGTCATTGCAACGTTCCATCATGATTTCATAAAATTCCAAGCGCCTACCGTGATCATCCTCAGAGAGTTCTTGCACCAAAGTTATTTTGTATAGATAAAACTTTTTTTTAAGTCGGTCTACAGATATGTGTGCGACGTTATTTTCTTTTCCTAATATTCTGGTGGAAAGGTGAGGATTTTCTTCTAAACTGATTAAATCATTCAGAGACTTAACCCCATCTGTTGCTACTTTTGGTCTGCCAGAACGTACAGGATCTTTTACCTTTTCAGTTTTACGATTTTTTTTTGTTAATTTTACCTACAGTAGATTTAGTTATTGGATTTCCGTTAGAATATTTGCCATTAAAAATGTTACAAACATCTTGTAGGTTTCGCATTCCATCCCAATAACCCAGTATAATTAAATTTTCAAATCTATGGGTTCAGTTAAATGATCCATTTTTATAAATTAGCAAAACTGACATTGTCAAACATATCAGGTAACCTTTTGTGTGCCGGTATTGGAATAAAAGGTAACACATTAAATTATTGATATTTGACCTTTATCTTTGCAAAAACTGCCGACTTTCATAAAAAGTGCTTTTAATAAACAGCATTGAGAATTAAAAAAAAAGTAACTAATACAGGGTATTCCAATAAAAATAAATCCCTTTATAACAGAAAATCGGTAAACTTGGCAGCAATGCGGAACTCGGCATTGGATTTCGCATAACTTCATACCTACTAGCACATATTTTCATCGAATTCAGATAAGCGGTACCTGAAATATTTCGCCGTTTCCTTACTTTTGCTACAAGCTGTACTTAAAATGCATTAAACACGGTAAGCATACAATATTAATGGCCACAGCAGAGAATCTTTCATTGAAGCTCTTATAAATAAATAAGCTTGTGCTGGAAATTGCGGAAAACATTTTAGTTTTGTCTTATATCTAGCGGAAAATATTACAGCACTCAATATGTACAAAAGTTGCAACCGAATTTTTCGAAGTTTTCTGGATAACAATTTTATTACATTTAAATTCGTTTGTGCAGACTGCAGCGGTATTTAATTGAGGTTTTAAGTTAATAATTTGTATAGATATTTATACCTAATTCATTGTGAATCATAGGAAATCATCGTAGGATACAATAATTGTATAGCAAGCACAATTTGCTTACAGTGTTTTATGTAGCTGCAGTGTAGTGAAACACATTGTGATATGTACTATTGATATACTCTACTCACAGTGTAAGTTTGTAGTTACACAGTTTCCAAACTTCTTCACGGTCCGTAAGTATTGTTTGTGAGTGTGTTTTTTGTTTTTGCAGAATTTAATTTGTGTGCATTATTTAATACACATTTATTCTCCATTTTAAAATATCAATATGTGTTATTTTTGGCTTAACAAGTTAGCTCTTACACATGATATCAAGGTTTGATTCGACTGTTTCTTCTAATTAAGTAAATACTTATGAATTTTTATGTATGAACTGTTATAAAATATATATTTGTAAAAGCTGGGTTGCTACTTTTTACAACTAGCGGAATTATTTTTGATATACACATAGTTCTGCTCTAAAACGTGGGTACCTTATTAGATTTAAGAGAGTTTCATATTATCCTTAAGATACATTAGCAACGGTAAGCATACAATATTAATGCTTAAAATGAGCAATTTTTTATTTGACCCCTCGCAAACAAGCCTTTACTAAAAATTACACAGAACACGTTAATTTTGCTTAGCTAGCGGCAAATAATTCTGAATTTTTTCGAACTTCCAAATATTTTATTACATTAAAATTTATTTCCCAAGCTTCGGCGGTATTTAATTTATGTTATAAGCTGTTAGTTTCCATAGATTGTTATAATAAATTGATTGTGAATCATCAGGAATAACCGTAAAAACTATCCTTGTAGAAAATGACAGATATAAAAAATCTTACAGAAAGTTTATATTAATTTTTTTTTTACATATACAGTGTGTATCAGCCAATTGGAATAAATTCGATAATAAATAAATGGGGGCATGTTCGAAACGCTGGGACATCTCGATTGGTATTTTTGTTGCGCATTTTTTTTAAATGCAACATCCTGTATATTATTCAATTTTTGGATTTTTCAGAAAAATCTAGACATATTTCGTATATAGTGTCCTATAGCTATCTTCGACTGTTTAGGAGATATTAAGTGTTTTTAGACTTATTGCAAAAATTAACATTAAAAATAAAATTATTTGATTACAGAAAAACACACTCAAAGACTAATAAGTAATAGTATTTATTTTCTTGATAATGTAAAAAACAAAAAAAGTCAATTAATGAATTATTTGCTACATCCTAAATAGAAATTTCTTCTAACGTTACTCAATATCTCAGGCGTGACCGACAAGCAAGCGTTATTCGTCTTCTTAAGTCAAGGGTTTTAGTTTTGTTTACAATATTTTTGATATATCCCGATAAGAAAAAGTCTAATAGCGCCAGATCAGAGGATCGTGCAAGGCATCCCATCGATCCTCGCCTCTCTACCCACCGATTTGGAAATATTTCGTTACTGCTGGAGATTGATTTGGTAATAGGACGGTGCTCCAACTTGCTGAAACCATATCATATTCGCAGGAACTTGGGAGTTTGCTGGATCAGGATATAAGCTTGTCCAAGTTGGCACATTATTTTGGAGCAGTGCTAAGTAAAACTTGCCATGAATGAAAACATTATATGACCACCTATTATTTTATCTCTAACAATTCCTTCCCAAAAATTAACCTTTTCAGAGCATTGCGTAGGTTCTCATCCAGTGAGGATTTTCTCTTGAGCAATAGCGGCAACTTTGACGATTGGACCACATTGTTATCTAACATTGCCATCATTTTTTCACAAAGATACGTTTTCCCTTCAAAATTGTCTTCCATAAATTCTTGAGTTTGTATCACTTTATAGGGATGCATTTCATTTTTTTTTAATGTTCGAAGAATCGATGAGTGGCTAACATCGAACATAGGGGCTGCTTGTCAACTAGAAGTATGGCGGTTTTCCTCAAACTCAAGCATAATATCCAATTTAGTACCGTTACGTATCCATCCAAGCTCGCGAAACTGGAATTTTTTCATGAAATAAGCGAGCAACTTCCATTTGTGTCCGTGTCTTACCTCCATAACCAATCACCTGTATAATTATTATTATGTGCATTTCTGTTAAATAAGCCATTTTTTGATATGTAGTTAAAGAAATTCGAACGACTCTAACACTGACACTGACAACTACTGTCCTTCAGTAAGAAAACAATTTGATAAGGCTACTCGTGTTAAACAAAAGTAAACAAACCCATTTATAGTCGAAGTATTTTATCAGTTTGTTTTTTTAAACTGTAAAACATTTTTTTTAGAGAAAACAAAATGGTAAAATGATAAAATACTTCGATTCAAAATTTGGCTTATATGGGTTTAACGTCAAAATTATAAGTTTACTAATATGGACGGTACCTAATCGCGATGTCAGATTTGACGTACAGTAAGGAACGCCGCGCCATAGTGTTAAAAATATTTGTCAGGAGGAACAATGGTTATGATACTGGTGGGTTTGAATATGTACAAGTTCTAACGAATTGCTTATTACTGGTATGATGGCGCAATTGGTTAGAGAAATGGGCAAGAGATCCAGAGGTGCGGGTTCGAGCGGGAATGTCGTACCATAACTTTTGCTGTTGATTAAATATTTAAAAAAAATAAACTAGTTATAGCTTTTTCTATTTCATATTAGTAAAAACGCTGAAATTTTGCTCACTTTATCATTATCAAGACCTAAATGGGAAATAAGTTTTGTTGTGTTCTAGCGAATTTCAGTAATCAAATAATTTTATTTTTAATGTTAATTTTTGCAATAAGTCTAAAAACACTTAATATCTCCTAAACAGTCGAAGATAGCTATAGGACACTATATACGAAATATGTCTAGATTTTTCTGAAAAATCCAAAAATTGAATAATATACAGGATGTTGCATTTAAAAAAAATGCGCAACAAAAATACCAATCGAGATGTCCCAGCGTTTCGAACACGCCCACATTTATGTATTATCGAATTTACTCCATGTGACTGATACACCCTGTATGCAACATACACCATTTGCTTATAGTGTGCTGCAGGATAGTGAAACACATTGTGATTTATAATATTAATATACTTTGCTAATGAGGTGTAAGTTTGTATTTACAGAGTTTCTAACCTCGCCTCATTATTGTATTGTATTTGTGTGTATTTTCCGTTTTTGCAGGATTTAGTTTATGTGTACTATTTAAAATACGTTTGTTATCTCTGTTTGAAAGAGAAATATGCATTTATTTTTAGCTTAAAAGGTCAGCTCTTACATGTATTGTTCGAAAGTGCTCTAAGGTTTGATTCGATAAATAAATGTTTGTTTTAATTAAGCAGATAATTATGAATTTTATATGAGGAACTATAAAATAATTATTTTTAATGCTAGATTGCATCTTTAACAACTAGCTGAATATTATTGACATACATACAACTCCGCTATAAAACATATCATTTATATTATATTATCACATTTCAGAAAATTTTATATTATCCTTAAAATACTAATTAATGCCCAATATGAAGAATTTTTGATTGGTGCTCTTGGAATTAAGAATCTGCTAAAAATTGCGGAGAAACTTAAATTTTGTTTAAGATCTAGCGAAAAATAATACAACACTTAATATTTATATTGAGATCTTAAGTTGCTAACTTCCATAGATCATTATAATAAATTAACTGGAAATCATCAAACATAATAGTTGTAAGGCAAAGCAATTAAAGATATCAAAAATCTTACAGAACTCGTACAATTTGCTTACAGTATTTTATGCAGCTGCAGTATAGTGTGTGATTTAGAACATTGATATAGTCTGCTAACACAAAGTGAGTTTGTGTTAGCAGTTTCGAAGCTCTCCTCGATTCGTAGAGTTTGTTTGTGAGTGTGTTTTCTGTTTTTGCAGGATTTGGATTTTGTGCATTATTCAAAATACGTTGTTCTCACTTCTTTAACAACTAGCAGAGTTATTAGATTTAGGAAATTTTATATTTTCGTTAAAGTATATTAGCAACGGTAAACATACAATATTAATACCTATAATGGACAGTTTTTCATTGGGCCCATTGTAAACAAACCTCTGCTAAAAATAATAGAGCACTGAATTGTATTCAAAATTTACTATTCAATTTTTTAGGATTTTTAATCACTGTATTAAATTAAAATTCATTTGTGCAAAGCGCGCCGCTATTTAACTTAGGTTATAAGGTATTAGTTTCCACAGCTCATTATAAGGGATAAATTTTGAATCATCAGAATTAACTCTAAAATAGAACTCTTCAATGACACGGTTCGCGAACTCCCGGCCATTGTCCAACTATAGATGGAGCGCCAAAAATACAAAATATGTCGATCAGGCTCTTTAGCAGCTATCTCCTTTTCTTATTTTAATGCACGTATTTGAATAGTTAATTTGTATTCTCCATTCAGATGGGATTGCCTCCTCAGTCAGGTCCACATGTCAATGGCTGTTCATCTCCGAAAAAAACCATTAGTTTAACTACAAGTTCTTTTTTGACAGATTTTAGTTTCTTTTGGCATCCTTCATGCAAGCGCAGATATAGCTTAATAACATCTTGAGTTATATTCTTGTACTTTATCTTACATTTACTTTCCATACGATATCCAATAGCCAAATGTGCATGATGCAAAATGTCAAACATTTCATCATTTGTAATATAATATTGTATGTTAGATTCACGTGATGATACTTGAGCAATAAACTTTTCAGCCCCTGCAACAGAACATATGTCAAACCTTTTCAAACGTCGCTATTGTAGAGTGGTTCTGGTTTTAGAAATTTTTGCTACCTTGACTGACTCTAACATTATTAAAATAAAAAACTGTTTGCACTTTTTTATGACACCAACTCATTGAAAACGTCATGAAAACGCTGTCTTAAACGCGCACGTGCACTCTCTTCGGTTGCCATTTTCTAACTGCACATGATATGGAGAAATATGAAGCAATAATAAATCCTACACCCAACTTTAACCAAGCGAAAGCGAATAAAATGCGGTTCACCCGAGGTAAACCTAGGTTAACTCTTTAATCTAACTTTACCCGTAACATATAAACTGCTGGCCCGACAAACTTACCCAAGCAAATTTTTAGGCAAAATATAAAGTTAAATAATTTCTAACAGAGTTGAGGTATATTGAGTTGTGGTTTCCGACATTTGATTGCTCGGAATTAAAGCAATATTCTCGGATATAGACAGCTTCAGAGCTTCATCACCACAGTCCTATACAAGGTGTTATGTTATACACTGTAATTTTTGCAAAACTATATATCAAGAGAACTTTTTTAAGAAGGGTAATTTTAATTATTTTTCTTAACTGGGTTAATCTACACCTAAATACTAAAAAGAATTTCTACCGATTTTTAATTTTTTTCTCCGTTCTTGATATACGAGGTTTTTTCAAAAATGTGTACATATTAATATTTTAATTTTTTATTTGCGCATTTTGTATTTTTCAAACAATTGGTTTTGACCTGATTTATGATCAAGAGTAATGCCTCTAAAAATGTTAATATAATCATTATATACAAAGGCGTCTCAAAAGCTGGGCACCACCATTTAAATCCAAATATTCTGTTTTTGATTTTTTAAATATTTAACCAATTAACAAGTTACACTAATTCCAATAGCATTAGAGTTTACAACTTCTTAGCAACAATAGACCTTTGTGTCGGGACGGTTTTAACCATTTGAAAATTGCTTCATTTTTAAGCGCTCAAATGAGCTCTTATTTTTATTTTGTTTAACATAAGAATAGAGTATTCAATAATAAGTACTCAGTTACTTCTTACCCCCAAAAAACATAAAACATTTAAATAAGAACTGACTGTCTACTATACAGGGGGAATGCAAAAAAAGACAATTAAATTAAAAATATCATTTTTCTATCATGGTTATACAGGGTGCATTCAAGTTCAGATAGCGATTTATCTGAAGAAAAACACATTAAAACAAAAAACAGAAGGTGTTTGGTGGCGTCAAGGCAGAAAAAAAGATGAAAATATGCCTATTTGTTTTTTTTAATAACGCCCTTAAAATCTCTTCAAATATGTATTTATTGGATTCTACAAAACAATTTCAAGAATATCTGATTTAACACATCTTATAGGAAATCGAGTCATTTGTTATCATATAAACCGATGATTATTTGTCCAGAAATTATTTGAAGATAAAATTTGAAAGTAAATAACGTTTAACAATATAAAAATTACAAACTAATATTATGTTGGTCCCCCTGCTAGACAAAAACTTCAAATAACATTAACAATAAAAAAAATTAAAAACTAATATTTTGTTGGTTCTCCTGCTAGCCGTATTACTTTCCGACAACGCTTTGGCATTGTGTCTATAAAATTTCTAATAAAATCTTGGTGGATATTTCCCATTCTTCTTGTGTGGCCTCACAGAACTTGAAATTGTATTGTAGAATTCAAAAATCCAACAAATACGTATTTGAAGAGATCTTAAGGGCGTAATTAAAAAGAAATAGGCATATTGTCACCTTTTTTCTGCCTTAACAGCACCAAAAAAACTTCTGTTTTTTCTTTTAACGTGTTTTTCTCTAGATAAATCACTGTCTGAACTTGAATGCTCCCTGTATAACGATGATAGAAAAATGATATTTTTAATTTCAAGTTAAGATTATTAATTAAATTTTAATTTTAGAAGATTTATATTTTTTATATCTTAACTAAATTTTCCCGTTTGAGTAAATGATGAGAATAATTTAAAGATGTTCTAAGATACTGTTTGTCAAATGAAAAAAAAGTTTTTAATCGACTTTTTTTGCATTCTCCCTGTACAATTGCAAATCTTTTTAGAAAATTTAGCGTGTAAAGACAGTCAGTTTTTATTTAAAGTTTTTATCTTTTTTTTGTGGATAAGAAGTAACTAAGTACTTATTATGCTTGTGTTAAACAAAGTCAAAATAAGAGCTGATCTGAGCGCTTAAAATTGAAGAAATTTTCAAAAGGTTAAGTCCGTCCCGACACAAAGGTCTATTCTTGCTAAAACTGGTACTAACAGTTGTGAACCCTAATGTTCTTGGAATTAGTGTAACTAAAAATAAAAAAAAAATTAAAAAACAGGATATTTGAATTTAAATGGTGATGCCCAGCTTATATAATGATTATATTAACATTTTTAGAGGCATTACCCTTGATCATAATTCAAGTCAGAACTAATTGTTTGAAAAATACAGAAGGCGCAAATAAAAGAAAAAAATTAAAATGTACACATTTTTGAAAAATCTCGTATATTAAGAATAGAGAAAAAAATTAAAAATCGCTAGAAATTGTTTTTTGGTATTTAGGTGATTAGATTAACCCAGTTAGAAAAAAAAATAAAATTACCCTTTTTAAAAAAAGTTCTGTTGATATAAAGTTTTGCAAAAATGACACGGTATAACGTAACACCTTGTATAGGACATTTGTGGTGGAGCTCTAAAGCTGGTTATTTTCGAAAAAATTGGTTTAATTCCGAGCGAACAAATGTTGAAAACCTCAACTCAATACCTCAAGTCGGTCAGAAATTATTTAACTTTGAATTTTGCATTAAAATTTTCTTGGGTAAGTTCGTATGGCCAGCATATATATATATATATATATATATATATATATATATATATATATATATATATATATATATATATATATATATATATATATATATATATATATATATATTTATATATATATATATATATATTTTACACAGCTATGCAACCGACAACCCTCAGATTAGCTAATGGCGTCAACCGGTTCTTGTTATTGTTATTTATCTAGTATGTAACTTGTATTTTGTAGTTTTTTAAATGTACTTGGACTTTCCACTTTTTAATTTTAAGGTAACTATAAGGAGAGTTAATTTTGCACACATTGTTATATTAGGTTTTCATTTATTTTGGGCCCGATGATGCCCATAAGGACGAAACACACTTTGAGTTTTAATATTTGTTTGAGACCCAGACTTTTTAATACTATATTAAAGGTACGCGTGATAATTTTCACTTTTAAAAAATCTTCCAAATGGAAAAAATAACGTCCGGCATTATTGCTCTTTTCTATTTCATTAACAACTGATCCCGTTGAATTTTGAAAAATAGAAAATAGCTTTTGCGGGCAGTTTAAAATTGTAACTGCTAACATGGTTGTCGTGACAGTCTTGAATAACATATGTCGGGACAAGCCTTTGCCAGTTATAAGTTTTCTATATTCAAATGTTTTTGTAAAGTGAACTTTAGATCGTAAAGAACTATTAGTTCAAAAAATTTTGATCTTGAAATATGAAGCAAGTAATAAAGATTTTATGCTTACTTGCAAGTTTTTGCTTTAGTTCAAATATCTTAAGAAATTCTCAAACCAGTTATGTATGTTATTTTTGTTTATTCTAGTACGTATTTTAGAGAAATATTTTTTTAACATATCGGGACTTAAACTAAAAAATAAAGAATACCCGTATGTGCTTTGTATAACTGATTTAAAAGCAATAAATCATTTGCACATATTTTTGAAACCTATATGTGGCTAATAATTCATAGAGCAACAATTGTAAACGTCTTATTTTCCTCAAAAAAAGTCTAAGAACTACAGAAGAAATACATCTTTATCATTTATATCTGATTTATTTTGTCCTACTCGTTATAAAAATATAATACACATCCACTTTCCTTTAACTGTAACTTAAAAAAAATGTTATGTAATTATTTTTATGTAATATTTCGTTCTCTACAAAAATAGAAGAGTTTTATGCATGCGTGTGACCCCTGCATTTCTAGGACTTAGAAATACCCTTTTCCCTGAATGGAAATAAAAGTGGTTTTCTTAATTTGGACAATATAATATATTTACATTATAATTGTGTGTCTACTGCTGCATACCTTTTGCAAGCAAACAAAATAAGGCCTAAAATTCTAACCTGCTGAAAGTTATTATTTTTTAACGTTCGTGTGTTTTCATCCTAATCTAGAAGACTAGAGAGAAGAGCTTCTTCTGCTAGTTTATGCTGTCTTCTTCTGGATAGCGAAGTTAAAATAGTTTGTTATCAAAAGGTATGTAGCACAGATGGCATGTCATTACAGTGTGTCATTCAATGCACGAAGTTTTTTAATAATCAAATTTGTATGCATAGTTGCACCCGAAAATATTTATACTATTGCTTTTTTTGCAGAGTTCCCTCCACGAAAAGAGTTTGTTAAAGCATATGCAAAAACAAATATCACTTTACCATGTCCTGGTGCTAGTGAGAACACCTTAGTGGAACAACTGGAATGGCGATCAATGTCAAAGAACATGAAAGTGCTTGAATTTCGAAAACAAGAGGGCTCAAAAACTTATAGCGAGTGGAGAGATCATGTCCAATTGGCTAGAGATTATGGACTTATCTTCATCGGTCTTTCCGCCCCTGATAGTGGTGACTATATCTGTTTAATTAACAATAGACTCTTACCCGATGTAATGATAAGATTTACTGTTATCGGTAAGTAATTGAGTAGTGTTTTATCATATTTATATGGTTTTTATTTTCCTTGAAAATAATACGCTCTAACAAACAGCTCGAGGCAATATTAGCGATTGTAAATTACAATAAATGTAAGTAAAACAAACCTTTTTAAAAACAAGCTTTTATTTAAAAAAATGCATTAAAAAGAATAAATTAAAATTTACCAGTAAATATGTATGATGTAAACAAACTAAAATTATTATATTGATGACAAAATATCATACGCGCCAAAAAGTCAAAATTTTACAAGAAAATATGTTTTATTAGCAACTGAGTTTTTAAATATAGAACTTTTAAGATTTACATGAATATTGTTTTTTTGATTAAGAAGATAAAAGTAAGTGAAATTCCACTTTTTTATAGTAAATTGTAACTTACGTTATTCAGTTAGTACTCTTTTTCAAAAAGTTTGTATTTGGTTTTATCGCTTACGATACATTTTTCGACCGGAAATGATCACCGCGTTGTAAGAGCGGTGGTGATGATAAACACAAAAAGGGAACAAACAAGTATGATCCTTAGAAAGAACTATAAGAGATGGAAAACTCTAGAGAATATAGATGCATATAGGGAATGTATAGAATCCTCCCTATCTTATAATGATATGCTGACAACAGAAGATATATTCGAAAACATCTGATAGAGTATAACACCCGCCGTAGAAAAATACTGCCCAATGCAAGGGAGAGAGCAAAAACTGAATCAAAGAACCAAAATTTGAATGAAACAAAGATGGGAAATGGACGATGAAACTACGAGGCAATACGCAGTTCTAAGAGAGATATCAAAGGAGACTAGAAGACACAAGCGACAAAATAATATAGAACAAATCAAACAAGTGGTAGAACAGAATGAAACTCTTAATAAATGTATCAGCAAGAAAAGATATACAAAAAATTAAAGATAGACATGAAAAAATTATAGCTACCGAACTATTTTGCAAAGAACTAAATGCATCAAAAATACTAAAACCAGAAGTCAACATTCCAAAAATATTAAATCAGGGGTCGGAGGAAATTCCGGAGAAAACAGAGGAAAAAAGTACATCGGTTTTAAAGGACATGAAGAACGTTAAAGGCAACGATGGACTTACGATAGAGGCAGTCAATGATTAACGCTTTCACAAAATTTGAAATTAATCTAATAAGTAGTTTTTTTCAGACTGTTTTGCTATCTTATATTCATAAAATGTTACAAGTTCACTGTTGTGTAACACTTTATTTTTTTTTGGAAAATTTGAGGTATATTGGATAATAAGCTTTTTTAGCAAAACATTTTTTAACGTTTCGCTAGGCCGCAATCTTGTTCCGGCCCAGTGGATTCCTATATAATACTATACTAATATGATTTTTATGCAAAATTTGAAAGAAATTATATAAGCACGTCTAGGGACCTTGAAACGTAAAGATCTGAAAAATCTCGGAGGGTGATTTTTTCACGATTACAATACTTCCCTTTTATGAGGGAAGTAAAAATAATAATAAATAGTAGCTTTCTTAATGCAAAAAGTTTTATTTAAAAAAATTTAATCAAGAAAAAAGGGGTTATATAGGTTAATCTGACAATTAAGTCCACACGCTGTACTCTTGAAAAGCCTTCTTTAACGAAAAAAAAAAAATAGTCGCATTAAGCCACGAGGATTAAAACGCCACTGCTAATGAAAATTAATACTTCTCTTTTTTTATCTATGAGCAGACCCCCAAGTCCTAAGTACAAGTACTAGGTACCTTGGTTGCTTTAAGTGAAGATAGGGAAAGTTTGCAGATTCGAAAAAAAGGGAAAGGCATTTGCTAGTATCACATACTATATTTGGGACCCTCTGTGAATAACGGAGCGAACAAAGTGGGAGGTCCTTGGTCTTGAAGGGAAGCATGCTATTTCTATCTGCAGATGTATGAAAAAGTAAAAAATAGTAAATTCCTTGTTGTCAAAAGTCTAGTAAACGACGTTTTTAAATTTTGTTTAATTTTGTCATTGAAACACTGGTCAACAAAGATTTTGTCCATTGACTCAAGGTGGGTGATTATCACTTATTTTCTTGGTCTAAATTTAGATCTGTTTTTAGACTTTTCGTATCACGTAAGGTTTTTTTAAGACAGGCGACCGAATTTTTTTCAGTATATCCATATAAAATGTATGCATTTTCGAGAGGAAAATGGTAAGTCCAAGTAGAAATCAATTAGTAATGGCGGACAAGTGCACTCTTGTCGTACTTCGAGATTTCTGAGAATGCATAATGTAAAATTTATGCATATTTATACATGTTTCTTTTTCGATTTCTCAGAGAAAATGCCCAAAAATTGTGTAAATCATCCAGACTCGTTCTGTTATATTTGTGGTGAAGTGACATTTAAAACACAGAAAAAAAACTTCACTCCCATGATTAAAAAGTGCTATAAATTATATTTTGGGTGCAAGATTGGGGATCAAGATAAAGCCTGTGCCCCTCATATTTGTTATGCAACATGCGTCAGACTACTCATGGGCTGGGCAACTGGTAGTTGCCATATGAGTTTTTCAGTTCATGATTTGGAGAGAACCTAAAGACCATGCTAATGACTGTTACTTTTGCATAACAAATATTCTTGGAGTGAATTCTAAATAAAAAAAAATCGGTGTCTTATCCAAACGTGCAATCAGCTTTGAGACCAGCACCCCATAGTGTAGAGCTACTAGTTCCATATCATCCTATAAATATTGTATTCATTGACCATTATGACAAAGTTTAAAAATTAGAATATCCAAATAATGTAGCTGATGATCCGAATTTTCTACCAACATGTTTATCTTCGGCACCACATTTACTGACATAAGTGATCTCAATGATCTTGTATGAGATTTCAAGTTTTCTAAGCAGCAAGATGAACTGTTGGATTCGAGGTTAAAAGGACGGAAGTTCTTTCAGAAAGAAACGATCACTTTACACAGACATGCTGGTTTTTAGAAATACTTTTTGTTGGAAGGTGGCACGAATACAAAAATGAAGAGTAAGGTTTATTTATATATTCTTCTAAAACCAGTGTTAAAAGCTGTTCTTTTACACATTGGCAATGTGTTTGCCTCACTTCCTTTGCAAAAATGAAAGGAACGTATGGCAATATGAAACTTCTACTTGATAAAATTAGGTATGATGATCATAAATGAAACATTTGTGGTGATTTTGAAAGTCATTGCTCTTTTGTTGGTCTGCAACTTGATTTTACAAAGTTCTGTAAAACATCTTGTAAAAGACTGACCAAAAAGAAGTAGTTTAACTCCTGGGCATAAAAACGCTCAATGCATTTGTAGATCTAAAAAAAAATATATTTATCTCTCCTTCAAATTGGGACTGATGAAAAATTTGTGAAAAGAATGGATCTAAATGCACCTGGATTTTAATACCCGAAAAGAAAATTTTATTAGTGAAGCTAAACTTAAGGAAGCAATTTTCGTGGGACCCCAAATAAGAGAATTAATTAAGGATGAAACTTTTACTTATATTATTAACGACACGAAAAAATCCTAGGAGAGCTTCATTTGTATAAATGAACACTGGTTAGTAGCGCATGAATTTGTTTTTGGGGATACAGAACTGCCTAGGGTTTTTGCAGATCTCTAATAGCTCATGATGGAGTGGGGATATACCGTAGAAATTGAATACAATGATTTAAATGTAGCTAAATTTTTAGAAGAAATACATTGTGAGGTGGTTGGAGTCTTCTTAAAAACCTTTAATTTACACTTAATTACAACAAGTTTTTAGAGAATACTTAAATCCAACAATTTAAGTAATTTCATTATCTTAACTGGAGGTTTTAACATTTATTTTACTTATAAATCTGACCAAAGAGTGGTCTCTTTAAATAATCTTCTAAACTTCTATGCCACACGGTAGAGTTCAGTACTAGAGATAATGCATGCCTCGATAACATTTACGCTAACATCTCGACAGGTAACTATAGTACGAGCCCTTATGACCTTTGCAATCTGTCTGACCACCCAGGAATTGTTTTTTACTGTCGATAACTATTTTCTTCATCTGTGAGCGGGAGCAGAGTCACATACCGACCGGTGACTGAAGAAGTTTTCGCTCAATGGGGGAATGCTGACCAAACATTTTGAATTTTTACAGATAATATTACCAACGCTATGGAAGTTAGTTTCCCCTTAAAAACTAAAATGGTGGGTGGGGGCTCATATGCTGAGTCTTAATAATAGAAACAATCCTGTCTTAGTTCCTAAAAAAACTGTTTCTGACTCGTATGTGGAATATAATCAAATCACAGTCTAAATCAATATCAATGCATACAGCCAACAATCTTATTGCAGAAACTTTTAATTTAATAATTTTTTTGTTAATATAGCTCATCAGCTAGTCTCGCAGCTTACTCAGCCTGTTGCTACCTTTGAGGAGTATTTAGTGGGTAACTTAAATAATCAAAACTTTAGATCTCAACCTGTTGCCTACAATATGGTTAGACAAAAAATATCCTCACTAAAAAATTGCAAAAGTAAAGACTGCTAAGAGCTTGATGCCAAGGTTGAACAAGCTCTGAAAAATCTCATTGTTTATCCATTAACCAATCTCATTAACTTATGTACCTCAGAGAATATCTTTTCTTCGGTCCTAAGGCTTGCCAAGGTCGTGCCCATCTTCAAGAACAAGGGTTTTACTGAATACTTACCGCCCAATTTTCTTCCTACCCATCATTTCAAAAATCTTTCAATCCCTTATTAAAGACCAGATTATCAGTTACTTTGAAAATAACTCCCAATTTTCACAAAAGTTTTTTTGGATTTAGGAATAATAAATCAACAAACCTGGCAATTAATAGCTTGGGTGAAAGTGTTTCTCAGGGAACGGAGCAAGGCATGGATGCATGTGCATCATTTTTCGACTTGACAAAGGCATTTGACTGTGTCCGTTTTGATACCTTTATACGAAAACTCTCTTTTTACAACTTTCATCCTGATAAGTGTTGCCTTTGTCTAGTTATACCTCACTGACTCTCAGTTTGTTTCGTATGATGATGCCACCTCAAGCAGACAGTCCATTCGACATGGCCTCAAGACTCTGTCCTGAGGCTTTTTTTATTCCTTATTTATGTGAATGATCTTCTTACTTGCCAAATTCTAATCTGATTTTGTTCGCTGAAGACACCACTAGCTTACAACAATATCATCCTTACATATGTGACTGGTTCTTGACAAGTAGACTTAGTCTTAATAATTCCAAAACACAAAAATTTAACTTCACATTAAGAAACGCATGACAAACCTGCCCATCAGTGATTCAGTAAGGTTTCTGGGTGTATACCTTGACCCTGGGTTAACCTGGGAGAAAGATGTGGATATGCTTGCCTCTAAGCTATCAAAAATTATATGTCTAATTAGAAGATCTGGTCATGTTTCTAAAAGAATTTTAATGTGAGCATACCATAGATATTTCTATTCCAACATGACTTATGTACGTTGAATTGGGGCCACTCGGCACATGCCAGAATATTTGGCTTGCAGAGGAGGTGTGTGTGTGTATTATCATGAGATTGGGCTATCGTGACTGCTGTCGATCACATGTTACAGAGTTGCGTATACTTACCTTGCCTTTTATTTTTGTGCTGCACTCTCTGACATACCTCAAACAAAATATAGGAGACTTCACATCTCATGCTGATGTACATACCTATTCCACTCGTAACAATGCCAACATTGTGCACAGCTTTCACAGACTAGGTAGGACTCGGGGTGGCACTAACTATTCCTGTGTGATTTTGTATGTCTTACCGCAGAGTGTCAGAAAGTTGGAGAGGGAGATATTTGTCCGCAAAATTAAAGACTCTTTTAAAAATATCTTTTCATTCCCTTGAGGAGTACCTCAACAATGATTTTAATGATCTCAATCAGATTTTCTAAACTTTTTTTTTATTTTGAACTTAACCTGTAAAGTCTGTACTAATGATGTTTTTAAAATTCAATATGTTGGTGCTTAACTGGTGCTTAACTGTACCGTCTGTATCCCGTATACTTACTTTGTTGATTTCTAAAATCTGTTATTGACATTTCATTTTTCGACTTATTGACGTGTAAAAGCACTTGTGTATTATTACCTATAATAAATATCTATCTATCTACCAAAGGTGTTTATGAAAACTTCTTGGGAAACAAGAAATCGGAAAACTGGGTTGATATAGTGAATGAGTTACTACTAGCCTTTAAAACAATGTGGTGCAATATGTCAATAAAAATTAAATTTTCACATTCGCACCTTAATTCCTTCTCTCTTTGAGCTGTGGGTGATGAGCATAGTGAATTCCATCAGGCATTTTAAATGTCGAAAAGCGATATCAAGGAAAGTGGAGTCTAAATATGCTAGCTGATTATTGTTCGACTCTAAAAAAGGAAATTTCAGGTGCAGATAATGCCATTCTGAAGTATACATATAATAACTATAAAAATAAAATTAAAATGCAATAGTATTAGCAAAGCCAAGTTACGCCAGTAGATAGATAAACAGGAATCAAGGTTCCTCTTCTTCTTTATGGGCATATGTGAACAGGATCTGTGGCAGGGCGGTGACTAAATCCAAAATAGAATGTATCCGAATGGAGGACGCAGAAATAATTTAAGACAAAACTAAGATCGTAACAGAATTTAATAATTATTGTAGTAGTTTAGGAAAAAAAATTGCTGAAAAAATTGTTTCTCCCTGTCCCAATATTAGGAAGGGTTATCGATTAGAGAAT
Source organism: Kuschelorhynchus macadamiae (assembly GCA_030620095.1). Lineage (NCBI taxonomy): Eukaryota > Metazoa > Arthropoda > Insecta > Coleoptera > Curculionidae > Kuschelorhynchus > Kuschelorhynchus macadamiae. Next base: position 342,115 of record JAUTXW010003566.1, read on the forward strand.
AGTATGTTTTTGGAGAGAGCAAATATCTGAACGAGATCTTGGTTGTAATAAATATTTTGAATAACAAGAAGTCTCCAGGCTGGGACGCTACGCAGGCTGCAATGCAAATATTAGCATCACATATTTACGAAGCTTTGGATTCCACTGACAAGAGCTTATGCATCTTTGTGGACCTATCTAAAGCCTTTGATACAGTATTTCATACAATTCTGGTACAAAAGTTGGAGGAAAACGGACTAAGTGGTGAGATTTTGAATTTGTTAAAAAGCTATTTATTAAGACAGGGTACAGTGTGTCACAATTGAAGGCGAAATAAGTAGTGTTCAAACCGTGGGTTATGGGGTGCCTCAGGGTAGTGTATTGGGACCTTTACTTTTTACTATTTATATTAATGATTTATTAAAAATAAACTCTAGAGGAAAAAGAATTAGCTTTGCTGATGATACAGTTATATTTTATCGTTCTAGTAAGTGGGATAATTTAAAGGGGGTTGCAGAAGAGGATTTTGTAACTATAAATGAATGGTTTATGTTGAATAAATTGTCATTAAATTATGATAATATTAAATATCTTCCATTTGCAGCTTACAAAAATCATTTAAATAATTTTAATAAATTAAAAATAAATAATCGAAGTGAAATCTGAGGCAAAATCCACAAAATACCTATGTATCATTATTGATCGACATCTTAAATAGGATCAGCAAATTAAAAACATAAACAACAAACTAAGGGGTCTTTTACCAAAATTTACTTACTTCAAGAACATTTTAAACACTGATCAGCTAAGAGTTCTCTATTTCCCACTTGTACAATCTCATATTTTACACGGCATACTGGACTGGGGTAGAGTAGCTGAAAGTAATGTAAAGAGTGTAATGAGCGTACAAAAATGATTTTTTGTAAGCGAAATTTTCTGTTTGAATATTTTGAAGTACACTTTTCAAGGAAAAATAAGATTAGAATATCAAAGTCATAACCACGAGACAAGAAATTGATCTGCATATCCAAGTATATGTGTTAAAACTTCTGGAGACAGCGATCAGTTAAGTTTTTTGCACCGCGCATTTGTGCCGCTCTGCCTGCAGAGGTTAAAGATTGTCGCACTTTTAGTCTGTTCAGAAGAGGAGTAAAAAGTGGATGTTTGAGCAGGGAAGGGATATCTGTAGTGATCTCGTTAGTTTAAAATATGTAAGATGATTTTATTCAAGTTTATGTTGGATCTTATAGATATTCAAAATACTGCCGTTATTGTGCTTTGTAACACTTGTGTGAAGTTGTATGTGTCTAATTAATGGTTTTTGTCATGTTTTTAGTCCTTGAAGATTTGTGTTTGTGCGGCCATCATGCAATAATAACTTTTAAATTTAGAGCGCATTTCAACTTCTACTGGTCAAACAAGAACCAAGTTTTTCTAATTTTACTGTTAAGACTTTTGTGTATTTTGTGTATTTATCAAATAAACGTAATTAATATTATTATTTTATTTCGAAAAGCAGATTTTACTGGACTTTATAATAGCTTAATATCTGTTGACTGGACTCCTTTACAAACAGCCACCTCTATTGATGATGCTTCCAATATTTTTTATGATCTACTGTTTAAATCAATAAATATTTTTGAGCAAGTATATTAAAATTCCAAAAAGAAATTATCCTCCCTGGTTTTCACGTGATATTATAGCGAACTTAAAACAAAAACTAAATGTTGTAAGAATTTTAAAAAATATGGAAACCCTCAATATTTGAATACGTTTAAATTACTTAGAAGCAAAACGAAAAAGGATATCTCAAGTTCATATAAGCAGTATGTTCACAAAACTGAACAAAATATAAAAAAAGATCCTAAACTGTTTTGGAATTATATAAAAAATAAAACAGAAATTATAGGGCTTCCAAAAAATATGATTTATAAAAACTTGACTCTTAACAACACGTCTGAAATTTTAAATTCTTTTGCGGATTTCTTCAAACAACCATTTTTTTCATGTGACCTTGCTGATCTGAATGAAGATGATCAAATATGCTGTACGCCTATTATTAACATACCATCTTTTTCAGAACAAGAAATTATTAAAGCAATAAAAAAAATAAAACCTAAATATACAACGGGACCAGACTCAATCCCCGCATTCCTCGTTAGAGATTGTAGGTTTATCCTTGTGAAACCATTACACATATTATTAAATTTATGTTTATGCAAAGGAACTGTTCCTAGCTTATGGAAAATATCAAAAGTTTGCCCTATTTTTAAAAAGAGTGACAGGTCGGATGTTTCTAATTATAGACCTGTCTCAATAATATGTAATTTCTGTAATGTATTTGAGTTTTTACTTCATGACTATTTATTTCCTTTAACGAAAAACTTAATAATGATGATGCTTTTTATAGGGGTACATCAACTTCAACAAATCTTATAATTGTTACACAAGACATCTCAGAAGCAATAGATGACGGATTCCAGACGGATGCCATTCACTCGAATGTTACTAAAGCATTTGACAAACTAACTAAATTTGGTATCTCTGGCTCACATTTTGAACTATTGAGATCATTTTTGAGTAATCGTACCCAATATGTAGAAACGTATGGTTACAAATCCGTTTATTATCGCGCGATGTCCGGAGTCCCTCAGGGGCCCCTACTTTTTAGTTACTCTATTAATGATATTGGAATTAAACCTGATGTAGATTTCTTACTTTATGCTGACGATGTAAAGTTGTATAAAAAAATTAAGAGTGGTGACGACTGTATTAGACTGTAATATAATCTTCATTTGGTTAACAAATGGTGCTTAGAAAATGCCTTCGGCTCAATATTGGAAAGTGTAACGTAATGTCATTTACTACAAAAACATCTCTAATTATTTTTCAGTACTCACTCACTCACAGTCATTTTTGACCCAAAACTTTCCTTTGCTCCTCATATTAATACCATTATTTCTGAAGCTTTCAAGGCATATGGATTTATTCTAAGATGTACCAGGGATTTTAACAATATTGAAACCATTAAATCGTTATATTTCGCATGTGTTTGCTAAAAATTGGAGTACGTTGCCGTAGTCTGGTCTCCCGGTTATAATATACGTATTGTTAACTTGGAAAAAATACAGCGAAAATTTCTAGAATATATCTCTTATAAATGCGATGGTAATTATCCTACTCAACGCTTTCCACGTAATGAATTACTAAATAGATTTAATTTATTTTCTTTGAAAAATCGGTGAGAATATTTTAATATTCTCACCCTGTACAAATCGTTAAATAATAATTTAGATTGCCCCAATATATACTTTCACGAATAATTTTTTACACTCCACGTATAAATAGCCGCCATCGTAACTTATTTTACCTACCAACTCCTAAAACTAATATTCTTAAATTTTCTCTGCTTTATACAATGTGCGACATGTACAACCATGAATCAAATATCGATTTGTTCAATGTTAATATTCAGTCGCTAAATCGTATTTTCCACCACTGAAAGGCTTTGTTACTTTTAGTTTAACAATTATACTAAGTTAATTTTAGTTTAGGTTTAAGTCTTTTATCGTTTTTGAGATTAATCAAAATGTACTTTTTATTTGCTAAACATCTATTTAAAATGTATACATTTCTCTGTCTTGTAGTTGGGTTTTTGTAACCTGCAAGGCAGGTACAGTAAATAAATAAATAAATAAATTATTATTATTAAATTGTAAATTTACGACAATATAAAAAAATATTTTTAGACCATAAAAATATTTTGCAATTGTGTGTGTAGATTATTCTAAAGAACATTTTAGTTAGTTTTGTTAGTTGGTTTTCAGCAACTGTGTCGCTTACTATGTTTTGACATTCAATCGATATTATTAACGGAGTAACTAATTTTAAATCAATCGGTTAAACGGAAGTTCAACTAAATCCAAAATCAAGGTTATCAAATTAATAAATTTAATCGGACATATATAGATAGGCGCAGAGAGTATGGCAGCAACCAGTAGTTCAACATTGACTTGGAATGTAGGGGCCAAGCTCAAATTGTTGTATTATCGGATTTAAACAGACTGTAACAAAAGTCTGGAATGATCGAAATATCTCGAAATCCAGTTTTCCGATCTTAATAAAATGTATTGCGCTTGGGTTTGAAGATTTCGCGAATCCACTGTTGAATGAAATAGAATAGAATAGAATGATTTATTACCAAAAAGAGTAATACACACCCGTAGGAAAGAGTTTCATAATTAATCTCTAAATATTTTCTTATTTACTATACTAAATACAAAATTTCAAAAGTCACCTTATCAAAAAAAAACTACATAAAATTAACTAAAAAATGTCATGTTTGTAAGAGACCGCATTTCAACTGGCAGGTTGTTATATATTTTGCTGCACAAGTAAATGGCATTTTTTTTAAATTATATATTGTGTTTTTAATTATATATTGTGCTGAGTAAGTAATATAGTATTGCCCATTTGTCTTGTACTAGGTTAACAAAAAGTAAATAAATGTCTGTTTTATCTAACAAATAAAATAACTTCGAGGAGAAGAAGTGATGGTAAAGTTAAAATATGTTTCTGTTGAAAAAGCGGTTTACAACATGCTCGATGCAGTGCACTGCTTAAAATTCGAATTGCTTGTTTTTGTTTTTTAAAAACCATCTGCCAATTCGATGCATGCTCCCACTGCAGTATATCATATCTTATTATACTTTAAAAATTACAAAATTAAACCATTTCTCGTAGTTTAGGTACTTTGCTTTTATTACTCTTAAAGCTTCTTTGTAAGTTGTTGAATGTGATCATTCCAGGAGAGTGTATAATCAATTTTAAACCCTAAAGTTTTCGGAGTTTCTGAGTAAGAAATATTAAATGGAGCAACTTGAATAAGTATATTTAGATTTTGTCGAATATTGAAAGATCTACACATGTTTTATATTTAATTTAATTTAATGTGATTAATTTTGCACCACTCCGAAATTTTTTAAAGTTTATCACTCAAAACGCCATCAAAATGCACTTGCGATATCCGTGATGTTGCCAAATCTACAGTTTTTCAGAAATGTGTAGCAACTTTCTCAACAAACATTTAAAGTCCAAAATACTATTAAAGAGGTCGCATTTACTTAGTTAAATAAAAAATTTTCTATTTTTGTCTCCAACAGGTGGTCTATGTACCTCATAGAAACAAATACCTATAGGTATGAAATTAGGGCAAAAAGGTAAATTATACCTATTTACATTTCTTGAAATCCATCAAATGTTTAGTCAAAGGATCAGGTCAAAATTACTAAATATTTCCTTTAAAAACTTCTTTTAAGTCAAATGCAAATTGGGTTAATATTACTTAATTTTTACATGTACTCTACAGGTTTATTTTATTCTTAACAAGTCTTTCTTAGAGTGACCAAAACACCCTGTTATTTCGTCCTATTAGCTTTTTTGCCTTTGTCAAAATCAAAAAGAACAAACTATTAAGATTTTTTGACCTGTAAAGTAAAAAATAAAGTGGTCGAGTGGGACTGTTGTGTTTTGTCGTCATGTGTTTTGGTTATTCAATTTTCAGGGTTCTTTAAAATTAGTGTCCCTTCTCGGACAATTTGTACAATATCTATCTAGCAGTTTAATAAAGTCAACAAGTAGAACTCTAAACAAATTTAATCCCTATCGTTTAACAAACAGCTATTACTGAAATTTGCAAAAGTTAAGGCAAAACAAAAGGGGTCAAGCTGACATTTGGCAGAAACGAGAGTGGCTACTAGCTACACAGATCCGGTGTTGACCTAAAATAATATTTTCCTTTTTGATCGACAATTCTTCCTATTTTAGCCCTGACCAATAAGAAAAAAATCACTAAATAGGAAATTATTTCTTATTAGCCCGATTTAAATTCGGTTATAGAAGTAAATTGCTTTATAGGATGAAAACGAAAGGATAATCGACTTTAACGCAATTTCTGTTTCAGCGCCATATTTTATGGAGTATTTTTAGGTAGCGGAATTTGGATTAAATTTGTCTTGAATTTTCTTAATTTGTTGTATATATGATTTTTCTTCGAAAGCTAGTTCCAATTAATTTTCTTTAAAAGTAGTTATTTGTGAAGTCCCTCTGTTTTTAATTACCAAAAATAAATTTGGATGCGCACATTGCTTTTAGCATCCGGAACTCGGAAAAGCAAATTAAATATGTTGAACATTTTACTTATGTCATTACGAATTAGACAAGATAGACATAAAACGCTTCATCTTTGGATACCTCCGCATAACCGCAACGACACGTTCAATCTATCCTCTTCCATTTCTTTCTTAACGTTGTTATATATGTACGACGTACGTCTCTGAACGTGATTATTTAGTCCGGTCAGGTCGAAAATAGGACAAAAAGAAGGCACATTTGGGTAATTACTAGCGTAGCTGGACCTCCTGCAATTTTTTTCTCAATTTTGATAATTTCGTCGACAAATTTATCTAATTTTGCCCAACCAAAAATGCTTCATAGTCTTAAATGAAGGAAATTTTGGACCAAAAATATTTGTTGGGTTTTGATTTTTTTATAGAACACCTTATATTTGAGAAGATATTAGGATTCTACAAAAAACTTCTAACACTCATTGTTTAAAACTGTTGAATCTAAACTGTAGTTGTCTCACTTAATCGAAGACAAAGCAAGAAGTTTGTAAAGTTGTGCTAACATATACTGTTAGCACAATTTTAACCAGTTTGTAGTAGAGTAGTAGAGATAAGAATTTTGGGTATGTTACTCAGCATAGAATAAAATCGCCATCTAATGACAAGAAAAAGTGGTCAAGACACTAATATGTCTCATATATCCGTTGAGCGTATTTTAGAGGCGGAAAAATTCTTACAGAGTTATTATGAATCGAGAGCTCTCGGATGGCGATTCTGACAAAGGTTTGGATTTCTACGATTCCATAATGGAAATTGCAATAAAAATCAAGATTTCTTGTACCAGATAATGTTTTCAGATGAGTCGTATTTGTCTCTACACGGAGCTGGGCACGTAAACACCACTCACAACCTACAAAAAAATAATATTCGAGCCGGCATTAATGTCAAAGAATAATTATGGAGATTGGAAAAAGGTAGTTAGAACTTCTGAGTAATAAAGTTTTCCCAGCTTTGGCTGGCTTCACATCGTAAAAATAAAAAAATTAGTCTTATTTCTAGTAATTAATGCAGCGCCGAACTATGGAATATGGCTTCAAAAATATAGTGCGCCTCTACATTATACACTAGAAGTTCGGCAATATTTAGAGCAAACATTTTTAAAAAGATGGATTGGTATAAGGGGTGCAATTACGTGGTCAGCTCGGTCTCCCAATCTAACACTCTTCGATAATTTGTTTTACAAGACATCTAAAAAATGTGGTCTATAGAACAAAACCATATAATCTGGAAGATCTAAAAAGATCTAGAAAATCGGCTGTCTACAAATTGTTTTAAATGCTTTTCTACAGTATTTAGCTCACTTTTAAAAATTTAATGATATGCATTTTAAACATTTGATATACTTTTTTAGTTCATTTTATTGGTTCGTTTGTTTTTATTTTCTGCTGTATTTTTTTAATATTTTATGGAGGCTCTATTAGTTAAGCTCTAGTTTTAGGACGGCTATACCGTGAAGCATTCTTCACATGCCCCGTTATTTAATCTATCTATATATTTAAAACACTAAGTCAGATTTTTCAGCAAATTCGAGAGAGCGTTATACTGCACTAATATATATTATTTTTTTTTTATTCTTTTGTAGTGTTCTATTGTGTATTTTTTCTATAAAGCCAATCTGTTTTTCTTCAATAACATTCCTGGACGATGTGGTGAATGCGCCACATATTCTTATAATTCCACCAGAAACTCATCGCGCTCTCTAACGGAAAATGCAGAACAAGGCCTGCTAGGCCAGCTAGTATTTGTTTAAAGTGTTGCTAAGTGAAAATCCTGTTATGGTATTCTAGTTGGAATATATATGATTAAAAATATAGCAAACTTTTACCGTATTTGCTTTTGGTATACATAACAGCCAGTCTAAAAGCTTAAAGAACTTCACTCTCAGAAATAATACAAGTCATCGATTAGTTGAAACAAAACAATTACTCTTAGTTATTAAAATATTAATTTTTCAATTTTAACGACCAATATTAAAAATTTGTTGTAGAATCTAAACATCAAATAAAAGTTAAAGTGCTTCATAAAAAAATCAAAAGTTGCTATAGATTTATGAAAAGCGGTACATTTGGCCACATCGTAAATAGCACCAGCGCATTCGCCATAACTTCATACGCATATGTATCAAATTTTATTAAAAATGAAAAACAAATTTTTGAGATATTTTTCCAGACTTATGTACAACGTCATCATTTATATTTCGCCACCCATTTTCAGGGTTTATTTTTGTAGACAGAAAAAAATAATTCATACAAAAGTTTTATGGATTTCAGGGAACTTGCTAAAAAAATAGTTTTGAATATACAGGGTAAGTCAGAAACTAGTACCATACGAAATTTAGTTTTTTTTAATGAAATGCCCTGTATAGTTTTGATTTTTTAGATTATCCTTAATATTCCCTTTCCAAAAATGTGTGAAAATATTTTACTATGAACCATCAATACTAAACGAAAATTTGTAAAATGAAATAAAAAATGAGAAATAAAATTAAAATGCCATAAATTCTAGTTATTGACATGTCCTCCTTGGTTGGCGAAGCACCTCTCAATATTTTGTAACAGTCTGCGCATTTAATGCAGTTAAAAATAAAATCGGAGTAATTTTCGTTTATTCTTGCAATTTCTTCCCTAATTCTCTGTTCCAATACAGCTATATTTTCAGGTCTATTGTAGTAAATTTAGGGTTTTAGATAACCCTATAGAAATACATCAAGCGGCTTCAGGTCTGGACTGTTTGCTGGTCATCTTATATGTCCTTTTCGTCCAATCCACAGATCACAGTTCCGATTCAAAAATATTGTAGCAATTAAAACAACGCTAGAACGTCATCCTGTTGCCAAATGAATGTAAATCTCTGAGGAATGTTATCTAGCTGATGTTCTATATCATTTTCCAGATATTAGAGATATCTGATACCAGTAAGATTTTCACAGAAAAAGATTGGTCCGATACTTTATTCTTCAGAATGCCGCAACAAACATTTAAACTTTGTCGTCCTTGAATTTTAACTACTTGAATTTTGTGAGGATTGTTTGTCGCCCAGAAATGTTTATTGCGACGATTAAACATACTATGAGTAGTAAATGTAGCTTTATCTGTGAAAAGTATATGTATAAAAAGTGTATTTAACATTTTCTTAAAATTTTTTGATAAAAAATGAATCTTTGTCGTTTATGTTCTTCAGATAGAATTTATATAGGTGATAATTATAACGATGAAGAGTTTGCTGAATTTTGCCAAGTGATTGTTGAAAATAAATCGCTGCGTCAGTAATTGATCGTTCAGTGTTTTCTTCAATAAAATGATCTGTTTTATTTCATCGAGTCCAAAGTATAAAAAACTAACAACAATAATTTACTTGTAAAGAATAGCTTAAGTCAAAGACTAAATCACGCTTAAAAAACATATCTTTGATTTGAAGAAAAAAAGTTAGGTTAGTTTGCTAACTGCTAACTTGCTAAAAACTGAAAATCTGACAACATTGCGGTAGGCACCAAAGGGTCGGGGGAATTCGGTAATGCCTAATCACTACATATGGTTCAGATAGGTTGAGCGGTTTTTGAGATATTTGACCGTTTCCAGACATCTGACTATATATATATATATATATATATATATATATATATATATATATATATATATATATATATATATATATATATATATATATATATATATATATATATATATATATTTATATATATATATATATATATATATATATATATATATATATATATATATATATATATATATATATATATATATATATATATATATATGTATATATATATATATATATATATATATATATATATATATATATATATATATATATATATATATATATATATATATATATATATATATATATATATATATATATATATATATATATATATATATATATATATATATATATATATATATATATATATATATATATATATATATATATATATATATATATATATATATATATATATATATATATATATATATATATATATATATATATATATATATATATATATATATATATATATATATATATATATATATATATATATATATATATATATATATATATATATATATATATATATATATATATATATATATATATATATATATATATATATATATATATATATATATATATATATATATATATATATATATATATATATATATATATATATATATATATATATATATTAAAACAGTTTAATTGAGTTAAAAACGTTAACTATATACGTTTCTAGACTTGAATACAATGAAAACGAAAAATAAATAAGATATTTCTACATACAATTTTGATGTCAAATCACAATAAATAATTTGTTTTTGTTTCTGTTACTGAAGTGTGGCCAAAAATTAAAAGTTTTCAATTTAAAGGTTATCCGTATTTGAAAAATTATGCCCTAAAAAGAATATTGTTTACATTTTAGGTAAAAATAGTAAGAGTATATAGAAAAAGCAAACTTTAGAACGAATCATCCATAGAATTAATTATTATTGTTATTATTATCATTAATATTATTGTTAACGGAAAATTTAATTTAAAAGTAAAATATAACAGTAAATTCAACTTAAATTTTCGTTATCTGTTTTTATAATTCATTGCCAATGGTTATTTTTTAATTTCTGCCATTTCTAAAAACGTTCTTTTGGTGGTAGAAAACAATGGCACCAAAAGAAGATTTTTAGAAATGGCAGAAATTAAAAAATACTTTTGGCAATAAATAAAAAACAGGTATTTGAAAATTTAAGTTTAATTTAGTTTAATTAAAGTATTTTTAAACCAAATGTAAAAACGATTAAAGATAGCGTTTTCTAGAGGCAACATAATTGTATATAACCTTAAAAATTTAATACTTCATTGGCTCCTAACATCGTACAAGTTTTGCAAAAGTGAAACTATATAATGTGCATATTAAGAAATATTTTAACAAAATCACTAGGTCGTAGCCTGACGTTAAGATTTCTTTCAGAACTTAATGTGGTCTCTGTTCCTTTAGGCGATCAAATTTATTTTTTCCTCTCTAAAGTAAGCTCCGGATTAATGCCTCTGAAACTTTGTAAAATAACTGTAATTATCGCTTATGTCGCTACGTCATCAGAGATATGATCAGAGAAACATTTAAAACTATTTAAATTGTGGTATTCATGGATAAAGCCCATTCATTTCGGATCATCTTATTGGATTTGATTTACAAAAACATGTTATTTATTGATTTATTTATTTACGGGCACTAGCCAATTTAATTTGACAACGTAAAATAACAAAAAGAGAAGATATTTCGGGATCAAGTGAGATGGCTCTTTTACTTAATTTAACAAATATTTTTTAATGATTAGAAATAGAGAATCTAAATCGTTTGACGTGCTTTCAAGAAATTCCACTGGCTTGAGAAAAAGTGCAGTCTGAGATATTCGTTAACCGTGATATAAAAAAGTTTTGGCCACAACTAATTCTATCAGTTGGTATGTAAACGAAACTAAGTAAACGCGAATTTCTTGGGGGCACAAGTAGTCGGATTCTACTTAGCAGTGGTTGTAAATTGTCCTTACTGTGTAATATGTTACGAATGAGCCCCGCTGAAATTCTACGGGAACTATAGTTTTAAAATTATACATGAAAACTGTGAAATATATACTGGTACCTCGTCAAAACTTGACAGTGTGAATAAGTACGAATCCCTACTTTGCATGCCTTTTTGTAAATATTTTTTGCAGCATTTATATTAGGGTATAGTTAAAGCTTTAAATATTTAGATAGATACAAAATTAACTCCAGATAATAATTATATGACCCTTGAAAATCAAAAGCAATAGAATTAAGAATATATTAAATACAAATTTAAACAACGAATAAAATTACATATGAATTGATTACAGTCGGATTTCAACGAGATTCTTTTTAGTTGGGTTGGGATAGCAACTGCGCCACAGCGTGGCGTCGCCATTTTATTTATCTTAAAGAATATTTCCTGATATACCAACTGACAAAAAGAAGGAGAGAGTAAAAGAGAAACCTCAATGGTCCAGCAAACGAGGGAAAGGATCAGCCAAATAGAAGATATGCCGACTGACTTAAAAATATATGGAATTTTGAGGGTCGTTTGAAACAGAATAAAATAAAATAGGAAAAAAATACTGACTTTCCTATAATCTCAACAAGAAAAAAGCATTTTTTTCTTCGTCGAAAAATAAGTTGAGGCGTTTAAGAATTACTCTAATATTCTCGTAAAAATTATATTAAACCACTATTGGGTTTTGTTGAGTGGACTATGAAAACAATATTATTTTTGAATACTGGACAGATTATTTAGAGTTTAATTAAATTATTTAATAAATTAAGCAGATGGCTAAATTGTGGTTGAGTTGGCAAGTTGACAATTTACGAGATAACAAACAGAACCGGCATCTTTACCGAAATTACTGTAATACAAAACACATGACTTTTTTGTCAGTTTTGTGCTCTCCTCCCTTAACAGCCAGGGTCTAGGAATGCCCCTGGAGATTTTAATTTCACACCGATATCCTCGTTATTAATCATTTCGCCCGAAAAATACCTATTATTTAATAAATTAAGTAGTTGGATGAGTTGACAAGTTGGCAATTTGCGAGACAACAAACAGAACAAAATTACTGTAACACAAAAAACACGACTATTTTGTCAGTTTTGTGCTCTCCTTCCTCAACAGCAAAGGCTTAGGGATACCACTGGGGATTTTAATTTCACATCTATATGCTCGTTATTAATCAATTCGCCAGAAAAACACCTATTAACTTACTTATTGGGCAGTAGCTTGAAAACTAATAAAGATATCGACATGCGGTTTTTGCCAAAACTTCGGCCTTTTATTACTCTTTATAACTTGCGTAGGAGAGAAGTCAACAGCTCCTCTCACCCCTATTTAAGCTGACATGACGATAACTTTCGAGCCGAAGTGATAGGATATACTTCCAATGAGGTAATACCAGTTATATCTAGTTCTGGGAGTTTTTGTAGAATTTTTGAAACGTATTGTTCAACCTAGCAATTGCGCATCATTGCGGTTAATTTATAAACTCAAAATATTTTGAGTGAATTACTCTTGGATACTTTTGTTATAACGTTTCTTTTCATGACCCTAAGAATTTTCGAGATCTTAATAGTGAATGCCCTGTATATGTATCATTTATTTTGAGCGTAATGCCTCTTCAAGTAGGCGATTATGCCTATTATATTTTAATTAGTAACCAATTATTTTTGTAGAGAGACAAATATTTTGTATTTTATCGTGGGTTAATTAGGCCGGTATATGTATGAGCTGTTCTAATTATTACAAATGTAGATACCTCCTTTCTCTTCGCCATTTCAGATAGGATGCGTGACGGCCAAAGCTTTTGAAGGTGATTTATTTAACGTCAAATGATGGAGGATATTGCGCGCGTCTATGAATCCCAAAGCTCTTTCGCTAACGGTTTCCTTTTGTTCTATAACAAATATTTGAGTTTAAGAGCACAAAATTTTCCAGCCTTTTTGACACGCATAGATTGGATGCTTGTGCCATCCGGGATTCAATTTGACAATTGAGAATTATGGCGGTAAACGAAATTTAAGTCCCGGTTGTTTTTGCTAAAACCGAATTCGTGGCTAATACTCGTCGATATAAAGATGTGAGACAGGCTAATGCACTTTTATACTTAAAACGTCAAATCATTTATTAGTCTGTCTGATGTCTGTTTCTAATCAGAAACGCCTGTTATTATTCCTATACAAGGCGGGCACTGCCTTTAGCTGCCGAATTGCTTTATCTTTTTAAATAACAGTGGGAGGTTATATACGGATCGAATAGGGCGACAATTTAAAATGATTTGAACATATACAAAGTGCGTTAATCAGTATGAAAACTACCGATTATTTAGGTCCTAACACTGGAACCTGTGATGGAAGATAGATAAAAATACAAGAGTTCTAATCACACTACACCACAACTTGTTTGGTTAGCGAAACGCGCGTCAACAGAACGTAACAAGTTGTGGTGTAGTGTGGTTAGAACTCTTGTATTTTGATCTACCGATTACTTATTTATATACAGGAATACAAAAATCCGTGGACCTAGAAATTAGAATTTTTGAGGAAATATTCTTTGAGTACCCTGGGGCAGTGGCGGCTCGCGGGTGAAAAAGTAAGTGAAGTGCAAATGAAGCAAGAAAATATCGCAATAATTTTTTTCCAGAATTTTTTTATACGTGGAGGGGTAGAATATTTTTTACCACGTACCTAAATTTTGTATACTAAATCAATTCTCCTATTCTTCATAGCAGCAAATTTATTTATACCATCCTCATAAAATGGATGTGTTGCCCTAATCTCCTCCAGAAATTCCTTTTGAACTGAAATAATGCCAAGACAAGTACGTCTTTCTTGAGATATTGTATTTCTTAAATAAGTTTTTGCACATTTAAAGCAAGAAAAACTTCTTTCCACTGAAGCATTTGTCGACGGTATTGTCAAAATAAGGGAAAACAGTTTATATGGTTCGGTAAAAATATCTTTATTTTCATAAATTTTTTTCATTTGCTCTTACAGCGATATATTTCAATTACTCTCATTGGCATAAATAAAACCAAGCTTTAAGTCGTTGACTTTTTGAAAATATTTCCCCATATAACTGCAACAAATTTTCAAACGGGCCAGTGGGAAAATTTAAACTATATTCGGAAAATTTAGCAGAACCTGCCAAACATGAAAATGTAAGTTTTTCACAGTCTTGAAATCTTTGTGTCATTTCCATTAAAGTATGGTCCAATATTTCATAAAAAAGGGTTCTGTACTTAGCCCTAATTTCTTCGGGTGAAAGCTTAGCAAACTCACGTTTGTAATTATTTATTTCTGTAATAGAATTTACTTTATCAAACATAGTAATAAAAAATGTTCATTTCTTTTTTTTATGAATGTCAAGCAATTTTTATGAATGTCAAGCAAATTTTTTTGAAGAACGTCAAATAGTATGTCGGTGATTGAGAAAATGTCATTAAACACTAATGCTAGAAACGTGAATTCAAAATCGTTCATCTCCTAAAAAAAAACCTAAAAATCCTTACGCAAGGCGGATTGATTTTTCAGCAGATTTGTCACAGTTTGTAATAAATTCAAAGACGTATTTTAATTTATTCCAGTCTTAAACAATCACATTTACTAACTTCGAATTTGAAGTTGTAACAACACCATAAATAAATATAACACAAAACAGTGAAGCAAACTGCAAAGGCACTCACCAGTTGCGGCAAAATCCGCGAAAGAAAAAGTAAACAACCACCGCAAACTGAACGACACGTGGGTGTACTGTACTGCGACTGCAATTAACCGAGAACGTTGTATGGTGCTGGTTAATATTATATTTCCTTGTGCTCGACGTCATCGCATACGCGTTGTCATGGCAACATAGTAGGAAAATCGTAAACTAAACGCTGTTATAATAAAATTCGATTGAAAGTTTTAAAAAGACATGCCGCCAACGGTCAAGTAAAATATTTATTCGAGATGTACAGTTTATTTTTTACCAATTAGGTGAATAAATGAATGTAAAAACTAAAATTTTAAGATATATATAATAAATATAGTTAGATGTTTGCTTCTTTATTTTTCCTAGTAAAGTAGCACTTCACCTACTTCACCTGAATAGCCGCCACTGCCCTGGGGGTGCAGTATTTTTACTCAATTCCATCCGTAAAGGGATGGTAAAATTTGTATGAAAAAAATAAGTTATGATGGTGACACTTTGTAAATATACTTTTCAAAAGAAATAAAACAATGTGTTTTTATATGTTTAAAAATATATCTTCAAGGGGGTAAACGGGGTGGCAAAGTTTGTATCGAGAAACATTAGTTTTGTTGTATCGATTTGAAACTTTGCAAGTATATGTAATACGCATGACAATACAATAATTTGATACTATCAAGCTGATCTGATCATGACACTAACCAACTTCAAAACATGAGGAGGTTATCTTCGACCCTACATATTTTTTATGTATCTGCATCGATTACTCCGCAAGGTTTGACCAATTTGGATGAAATTTTCAGGGAATATTTAGGATATTGCCGCAGTGATTACATAGCAAGCATAATAAAAAATGGCAGACTAGCGCAATTTTGAACTGTTTACGCAATACTACATTAAGCACTATAAGCGTTCACCAATCTATCAGTAAAAAAGTATGTATGTTACCATTGTTTAAAATAATATATTATTATACAATGATGTTACATATACTGTAGACCCAGTGGCTATTTGTTAAATCTGACTAAGAAGTATGAAAAACAAATTTTTAATTACGAAATTGTGGCGGATTCCAGAATCCTAACATAAAAACAAGGCAATTACCTGATATGTTTATTAGTCTTAAGTTCTGGGTCCACTATGAAGGTACCCGAGGAACAACACTGAAAAATATCTGATTTCTGGATGTTTCGGGGGAGAATCTACCCCCCTCTTTAGCAAACTGAAAAATAAAAAGCTAAAAGCAGAATATTTGTTATGTTTGGGATCAGAAATATAACCAGAGCCAATGCCAAAATACTAGAAACATTACAATTAATTTTATGATTGTTATCTAGTAAATGTTGGCAAATGTTTCATTATTGAAATTCCCTATCTTTTATGTATGTTTGGTGTTCTTTAATTCTTTTGGCTAATAACCTGAGGTTCAACTTATGTAAAATTTATTGCATTGACACGGAATTTTTTAAACAACATTTTTTATATTTTCTTGTTGATTGTTAGGTTTTGTTTTTGAAAGTTTGCTTCTAAGCGTATTTTGTGTCTTAAAGATCGTTCCTATGTTAAAACGTTTACCTATTCGTTTTACTATATCTGATAGTTAGGTATGTATGGTATAAAGAGGTTTGTAATTGGTCTATTTTGGATTTGTTTGACCTTTGGGATCCCAAATTCATAACAACATTTTTCAATGAAATCATTGAGGGTAGTTATTTTGATTTAAAACATCTTTTATACAAATTTTTTCTTCAACAAAATTTTGACCTCTGCAAATTATTTTTGCTCTATCATATACACTTTTTACAACTCCCTTTTTAACCATGATTGGATGATTTGAGTAAAAAATTAAGTATCTGTTTGTGTGTGTGTAGGTTTTCTGTATACTTGTGTTTCAAAACTGTGTATGTCTTTTTTAATAAGTATGTCTACAAATGGAAGTTGTTGGTCTGTTTCTTTTTCAGTAGTTAATTTAATTGTCGTTTTTTGGTGTTAATATGATTTAAAAATCATTTAAATATTGATCGTCATGTTTGTAGATACAAAAAATGTCTTCAATGTATCTCCACCAAACAAGTAGCTTATGATCGTAATTTTGAACATAATTTAACTCAAAGTTTTCAATAAAAATATTGTTTAGTAAAGTAGATAAAGGAGGAGACCCCATAGCCATGCCAAAATTTTGTTGGTAATATTCGTTTTTATATTGAAAATAAGTGGTTTTTACACAATAAGTTATATTTCTAGAATAGTATTTATGTTTAATGATGTACGTTCACTAAGATAGTTATCATTTTCAAGTTTATGTCTTACTATGTTTAAACTTTTATCTACAGGTGCATTTGTAAAAAGACTAACGATATCAAAACTTAACAGTGTATTATTTATATTTATTTGAGTATAAGACAGTTTCTCTACTAAGTACTGAGAATTTTTAACGGTTTTAATATATTTAAAAGAAACCTAGCTAAAGGATGTGTCGATGAGTTTACCCTACTTACAATTACTATTAGTCTTAATGGTTTGGTTTGTGAACTTTTGGTACCCCATAGAAATGGGGGAAATCTATGAACATGATGATCAACATTTAAATGATTTTTAAATCATATTAATACCAAAGAACCGACAATTAAATTTATTTTTGAGAAAGGAACAGACCAACAACTTCCATCTTTAGACATACTTATTAAAAAAGACATACACAATTCTGAAACAAAAGTATATAGAAAACCTACACATACACAAACAGATACTTATATTTTAACTCAAATCGTCCAATCATGGTTAAAAATGGCGTTGTAAAAAGTCTATATTATAGAACAAAAATAATTTGCAAGGATCAAAATTTTGTTGAAGAAAACATTTTTATAAAAGATGTTTTAAATCAAAACAATTTTCCTAATTATTTTATCGAAAAATGTTTTTATGAATTTGAGAATCTAAAGGTCAAACAAAACCAAAACAGATCAATTAAAAACCTCTTTATGCCATACATACTAAACTTATCTGAAAAAATAAAATGAATAGGTCAATATTTAAATGATTTTTAAATCATATTAATACCAAAGAACCGACAATTAAATTTACTTTTGAGAAAGAAACAGCCCAACAACTTCTATTTTTAGACATACTTATTAAAAAAGACGTACACAATTTTGAAACAAAAGTATACAGAAAACCTACTCACACACAAACAGATACTTATTTTAACTCAAATCCCCCAATCATGGTTAAAAATGGCGTTGTAAAAAGTCTATATGATAGAACAAAAATAATTTGCAAGGATCAAAATTTTGTTGAAGAAAACATTTTTATAAAAGATGTTTTAAATAAAAAAATTTTCCTAATAATTTTATCTAAAAATATTTTTAAGAATTTGAGAATCCAAAGATCAAACAAATCCAAAACAGATCATTTAAAAACGTCTCTAGGCCATACATACCTAACTTTTCAGATACAATAAAATGAATAGGTAGTCGTTTTAACATACGAACGATCTTTAAGACATAAAATATGCTTAGAAGCAAACTTACATAAACAAAACCTAACAATGAACAAGAAAATACAAAAAATGTTATTTATAAAATTCCGTGTCAATGCAACAAATTTTACATAGGTGAAACCTCCAGGCCATTAGCCAAAAGAATTAAAGAACACCATACATACATAAAAAACAGGGAATTTCAAAAATCAAAAATGTGCCAACATGCACTGCACTAGATAACAATCATAAAATGAATTTGAATGCTTCTAGTATATTGGCAAAAGAACCATGTTCAAAAAACGTAAAATAAAAAAAAGTGCCTTAATATTGTTAAATAAATATTATTATGTAGCATTTTGTTCCGTTAATTTAATTAACACATGGTTAAATTTGCTGAATAATGATGTAAAAAAAGGCATCTCAAAATACAATAAATTAAAAAGAACATACTCTAGGTACACATATTTTCTCACTTTATTTTTGCAATTAAAAATAACACCTTTAAATTGATATTCATTGACATTCTGTCACAGATTCTGGTTATATTTCTGATACTAAACATAAGAAATATTCTGCTTTTAGTTTTTTGTTTATAGATTTGCTGAAGACGGGGATAGACTTTCCCCCGAAATGTCCAGAAAACAAATATTTTTCATGTCGTTCCTCGGGTACCTTCATAGTAGACCCGAAACTTAAGACTGCCTATTAACCATATCAAGTAATTGTCTTGTTTTTATGTTAGGATTCTGATGGTGGCGAAAAACCCAAAAAATAGTTTTAAATACAAATTTTTATAAAAAAATAAAATCGAGTTAAAAAAATGGACTAAAAAGTGAAAAATAATATTGTATTCCCTCTTGAAATGTTTAGACTGTGAAGTCGAAACCAAAACTTATTCTTAATTACTTAATCAGTATTTATATTTTCTCGTCGCCTACGAAGGCAAAATTTTAATAATAAGGATACAAGTAATTTAATAGACGGCACATTTACACATACTAAGAAAAACGCATATTATTAAAAAACTTTGTCATTTAGATTTAGGAAACCCTAATACAGTTTGATAGAGAAATATCCGTGTACCTTGAACAAAGTATTCCCCTAATTTTTGTATACCCCGTATTACATTAATTTTATTTTTTAGTGGATTATGTTGATTATTTTCGGTTAACTCTTTAAAAAATTATATTTTCGGAAAAAAATATTTCGATAGCCGTATAAGTTTGGTTTTGGTAACTTCTTATGAATATTTCCATGTATTAGGAACAGTGAAGTATGACTCTATTTAGTTCCGTACATAGTCGTTAACATATATATAAATTTATTTTCAGTCATTTTTACAGCCAAAGGAAGGATTCAGAAGAGAATATCCGGTTAGGTTCCTTTATAGGTTGGTTTTGATCAATTACTCTGAAGTTTCCTCATAAGGTATAATTTCTTTTGTCTAGAAAACAGAAAGATAACACAATTTATATACGTAAAATATGTAAATACCAAATGACGATATGCGAAATTAATAGGATCCTATTTTAGTATTCCTAATAACTGAAAGGGTTAACAAAAAGGCATGTTTTTTATGTATTACATTTTAACATGCCGCCATTTTATTCCACCATATTGAGCTCGTACCAATATTTTAACAATTTCCACCCGTGTCACACTTCATTTTTGGGCAAAAATCTAAAAGCAATCAAAGAAGTAGTCTTTTACACTCACTTATTTTTTCAAAACTTTATTAGGCCGCTATTTTGTTCCACCATTGTAAATCGTTACCAAATTTTTTTCATATCATAACGAATTTAATTAAATTTTAAAGGGATAGCGCCCTCCGAAAAACCTTGTAACTGTTCATCGACAGTTCTATACGCAGAATGAACATAGTGTTTCCGCATTTATTTAGTATGATAAATTTCCTTTAGTGGCGCAAATTTATCGGCAGCTTTTTTTTCTGATATCATTTATACGATTTATTTGTCTTGTCTAACGAAATATTGATACGCGAAAATTTTCGGATATCTCTTCTAATGGCAGATAAGCATTTTTTAAAACCCCAGCGAAATACCAACAGGGACATAAGTTCAATCTTTTTGGTATCGATTATAAAGGGTTGATTAGACAGATACTATATACTACTAGATAAGATATGTACAGATAGTAATTCGAATTTTTATTTTTTTTGGTTGGTATGATTTACAGTCGTTTCTAATATGTTAAATGCAAAACGAGGGTTTCGTCAGGATCTTGATCCTTTTTGAAATCAACGGTAGACCATGTAAAATCATTGCGTCCGAAAAATTTTGTCTGCTCGACCTCATCTTCACTGAATATTTCACCCTTAGTTTCTCCTTGTTAAAATCATGTACCTCTTGATCATCAAATAACGATGCATTCTCACCTTTATCAACGGCTACCTCCTCTCAATCATCATACAAAGTCTGTAATAACCGTAATTACTTCATGTCAACCATTTTAGAAATTCTACGAAAATAAATATCATAAATATCACTAATATAAAGTAAAAAATACTTGGATTTACCAGAAAGAAAGACAACGCGTAGCACAACGTGGGGTTAAGACGAAAAATAATAAACATAAGTTAATCAAAACTGAAAACAATACTCGGCAATGTCGTGAAAGGAAGAAACATATAATTCAGTCTTGAGCTATTAGTCAATACTGAAGCTCCCTCTTACGAGGGAAGTAAAAATCCTTTGATGATTATTTGAATCTTTTCACTTCAAGTATTTGTTTATTTACTTTCTAATGTAGGTCTTTTTTTCAAAATCCGTACCTACTTTATTTTTTAGATACCATACTCAGTTTGATTTAATGAAATAAATATTTAGTTTTTATACTAGTTTAATTTTTTTTATGTAAGAAGAAACAAACAAGCTCTTACCTCCTTCGTAAAATAAAAGTATTGTAATCACCCTCCGAGATTGTTTCAGACCTTTGCGTTTCAGGGTCCCTAGATGCCGAAAAACAGGTTTTCTCATTGCCGTCGGCCTGTCTGTCTGTCTGTCTGTCGATCTGCCTGTTCGTAGCGTAGCTAAAAAACTACTTACCCCATTGACTTCAAATTTTGGTCAAAAATTAAGGGTCATATAGGGATAACCTGGTAACATTTGGTAAAAATCAAATATGGCAAAACAAAATAGAGGCCTAGTGAAATGTTAAAAAAATTATTACTTAAAAACTACTTATCCAATTTATCGGAAATCAGCAAGTTTTATGTAGGAATCAACTGGTAAAATTTTAGTTCGAATCCAAGATCGTGGAAGAAAATAGCGGCTTAATAAAATATTTCATAATTCAGCCTGATAAAAACTAGTTAGTGAACTAATTTCAAATTGTGTGTCATATTTAATGTTGTGGTATAGAGACGAACTAGTAAAATTGTGATACTTATTCAAGATGGCGGAACAAAATGGCGGCCAATTAACATTTTAATCCTGCAAATGTCATTTAAATATCCTCACGTTTTAGCGTCCCTAGATGCCAAAAAAATATGTTTTATCAATTCCGTCGGTCCGTCTGTCGGTTTGTCTGTCTATTTGTCAGTTCGTGGCATTGCTTAAAAACTACTTATCAGATTTACTTCAAATTTTAGTCAAAAATTAAGGGCCATTTAGGGATGACCTAGTAACATTTTGGTAAAACTTTAATATGCCGGAACAAGATGGCGGCCTAGTGAAACGTTAAAAAAATATTATTAAAAAAGCTAATTCAATTTACCTCAAATTTTGCACAAAAATCAAGTGTTACTTAGGAATGAACTGGTAAAATTTTAGTATGAATATAAGAGAGCATAAGGCGGCCTAATAAAATATTTAAAAAATCAGCCTAGAAAAACTACTTGTGCAAGCATTAAGTTTGATATAGATATAAACTCGTAAAGTTGTGGAACGAACTCAAGATGGCGGAGCAAAATAGCGACCAAATAATGTTTTAAAGA
This sequence comes from Kuschelorhynchus macadamiae, assembly GCA_030620095.1. NCBI lineage: Eukaryota > Metazoa > Arthropoda > Insecta > Coleoptera > Curculionidae > Kuschelorhynchus > Kuschelorhynchus macadamiae. Next base: position 364,989 of record JAUTXW010003566.1, read on the forward strand.
ATCAACAAAAAAAATCTTATTCAAGTGACTTTAAATTGAATGTGATATAGGGATAAACTAGTACGAATTCGAGATGATGGAACAAAATGGCATTGAGTGTCATTGTGAAAATCTACGAATTGAATTTATTTTAAATTAGTCCCAAAAATCAAGTGTGTTGTAGGTAGAAACTAGTCAAATATTGGTAACAATTAAAATGTTTGAAAAGCCAATATACATGTGTTACTAAATGACCTGAATCATAATAAAAAGAAAGATTCGTAACAAGGGAAGTTCCGGATAAAGGAGATTTATCGATTTTTAGGAAAAAACATTTTTTGGCTACAATAAATGTTTGTTATTATGATCTTTATACAGTATGTCTAAAGAGATGACAAAATGCCTAAAAATATAAATTCTGAAAAACAAGCCAGTCTTAAAAAGTGCTTAAAAAAGATTAATGTTGCAGATTTTCGATTTTATCACACGGGGTTTATAGAAAATACAAAAAATATTAAATATTGTAAACTAGCTTTATTTCTCGCTTTAAGGCAGATAATACATAATTAGAATATTTAACAGATAAGTTGAATGCGAAATATCAGTAAATATTCAGAAAAATTTTAAAACTCGTAAATTTCGTAATTTTTGTAATTTTAACTTTCATATCTACGTTACGCTATTTACTTAAATAGGTCATGTTATTAGTATGATCAATTTTAATATTATTTTGTTTATTTATTATACAGCAATTCCGGCAGAAACAAAGTCAGTAACTATTGAAACATACAGTCTCTATATTCCACGTATTTTTCCCAATGTAGAATGGTGCTTGAATTAAAATGAAAAATAAAACTAATTTATTCTGGACAATATTTTATAATTTTGTATAGCCTATGCACCACGTATGAGAAAATAGCAACGTGTATCGTATTTTGTAGCGAGCAGAAGCGTTTATTATATTTTTAGTCGTTTTGTCCTCTTGTCGCGGGCATAATGTACATATTACGTTTTTTCGTAAAATGTTGATATATAATATATTTTAAGGTGCCCTATAAGATATTTAATATATTCAACTTAAATTTGTGGATTCATATTGTTACACTCATGGACATACTCACAACACAAACTTCATTTGCGTATAGTTTGGGTAACAAATTTCAGTTAACTTTGGTAACCATTGTCATTGCTACTATATAAGTTATTTTTTATGACGATTTAAAGTAACGTTAAAAAACCTTCTATTCAAATTAATGAGTGTCAGCACTAATGTATGTAGAGTATCCGAGTAGCGAACTGTTTTTAAGCCCGCGATTTTACTTACAATAAAATACTAAAATGTAAATAATTCGAAAACGGTTCGTACATATATAAAAATGCTTTTTTTCTGCGATTTTTATAACGAAATATCAAATGACAGGTAATACAGGTCGGGCTACTTTTTTCCTAATAAGCTATTTTTTCATACTTAATAAAGCGAAAGTTATTACCTTTGCTAAATTTTGCAGAATAAACGTATTAAAAATAAAAATCCTATAAGATGTGAACTTTTTAAGGGCACTGTTTTATGACCATGCATTTTATCTGGAATTGAATGGTTCAAGGCGTTTGGAAAATAAATCGGGAGCATTGAAGTTGCGATTGTTTGTGTCGGATAATGAGAGAGGTATATCCTGTGATGCATATAGTGTGATACAGATAGCTATTATTTGCTGGGCAAACTCGGTATGTTTACTTTCTGCTACAAACGTGTCTACTGACATTATCTAAATCTCATAAAATAGAGTTAGGTCAATATCAAGCCGATTATTCCGTTTTTGGTAGTTTTGTAGGTTTGGAAAAATCAAGAGTAAATAGTTAAGATTAAAATGTTATATGACCTAAAACGTTTATTTAATAACTACTTTTCAGGAATATGTTATTATGCATTATATTTTTAAAAAATTTTCAAAATTTGAGAGGAACATTTATGTCAATAGGTTATGTGTTTCTAACTTTCAAGTATGCCGGTTACCTAGTAATTAATTTAATAGTTTTCGTTTTTAACAACAATATCTGTATCAATAATTGTACTGATTTTCTTATAAAACAGACGTATTTCTGTAGCAGATGTAAAAATTCCATCTTCTAAATTAGAAATATATGTAATAAAGACTAAAGTTCAAAGTATTAATCAAGTGGAGTAAAATGCTTTACTTACATAAAAATGATTTTAATGTGATTCAAAACAATCAAAATATACAAAGTTTTCATGTGTCATTATACCATAATATATAACGTATTCGATAAATTTTAATATTAAAGTACCATTCTGTACAAATTCTGTATAAAAAAATCGGTAAATTCGCCTCTACCCAGAACTTGCCTCCTACATAATTCCACTAGGAACATATAACAGTTTATATCGCATATAATTATTTGGTAATAAGTTTATACAAAAGCGCATTTGCCGATTATAATCTTCTCCTTTAAAACAAAAGTTTTATTCCAAGAAATTGATTTTTACTGAATATTTGAATATAGCTATTGAAATCTTATTAGCCCATTATTTTGTTTTGATACATATGATTAGAACTAGACTTTACCAGTTTATCTCTGGTCGCGCATGATTTTTTGCAAAATTTCAAGTCAACTGGATACGTAGTTGTTTTGTCCTGCATTTCGAAATATTTCATTATAAAGGCTTCACTGAAAAATTTTACCAGTTTATGTTTATGTTCTTGTCTCTCTTCACTCTGAAAGAACTACTTATTAAGCCAAATAATTTTTTTTAAAAATCAGTGTCAAAATCTTATTGTTTTAACTTAAAATTTTACACAAAAACTAGATGTGATATAGGGATAAACCGATAAAATTTTGGTACGAATTCAACATGACGAAACAAAATGATGGCCTAATAAACCAAAAAAAATCTTATTCAATTGATTTTTAATGTTTTACGAAAAATAAGTGTGACATAAGAACAAGCTGGTAAAGTATCGTTAAGAATCCGTGGAACAAAATGATGACCTATGTAAATGTTTGAAAAAAACCATATACAAAACCGGTAAATTCGCTTTTACCCACAAATTTCCTTCCACAGAAATATACAGAGATAACACATTTTATAAATCTATATAATTGTTTGGTAACAACTTAAAAAAACTAAAATAAAATAGAGTTTATATAATTTGTATTAAGTGATTACGAAATAATTATATGGAGTACACAAATTATATTGCCTGTACGTAGTGGAATTCTGTACCAGGAAAGTTCTATTAAAGTATAAAATATCGGTATTCGTAGGGCATGTTATTGCGTCACAGAATTCCAAGCTTAGTCGGTGAATTAATGTTCAGCTAGTTGTTCTACTGGGTTAGAGATAGCGTCTCTAATTTTTAAATAATATTTAATAGTCTAAATTCTTATGCGATTAACTTACAGATTAAAATTGGCTTTTATTGTGAAAAACAGGTCCAGTTCTAAAAGTTCACGGGCTGTTAGCCACAAATTTTAATTTAAAACATTATTTATATATTATTATTGTATGTACAATAGGTTAAAGCAGAGCTGTCCAACAATTGACAGCTGGCTGGCCAATTTAGAGAAAAACTGAATTTATATATATATATATATATATATATATATATATATATATATATATATATATATATATATTTATATTTATATATATATATATATATATATATATATATATATATATATATATATATATATATATATATATATATATATATATATATATATATATATATATATATATAAATATAAATATAATATATATATATAATATATATATATATATATATATATATAAATATAAATATATATATAAATATATATATATATATATATATATATATATATATATATAAATTCAGAATTTTAATTCGGCCCGAAATCTAATGTTTTTCTCTAAATTGGCAAGCCAGCTGTCAATTGTTGGACAGCTCTGCTTTAACCTATTGTACATACAATAATAATATATAAATAATGTTTTAAGTTAAAATTTGTGGCTAACAGCCCGTGAACTTTTAGAACTGGACCTGTTTTTCACAATAAAAGCCAATTTTAATCTGTAAGTTAATCGCATAAGAATTTAGACTATTAAATATTATTTAAAAATTAGAGGCGCTATCTCTAACCCAGTAGAACAACTAGCTGAATATTAATTCACCGACTAAGCTTGGAATTCTGTGACGCAATAACATGCCTTACGAATACCGATATTTTATACTTTAATAGAACTTTCCTGGTACAGAATTCCACTACGTACAGGCAATATAATTTGTGTACTCCATATAATTATTTCGTAATCACTTAATACAAATTATATAAACTCTATTTTATTTTAGTTTTTTTAAGTTGTTACCAAACAATTATATAGATTTATAAAATGTGTTATCTCTGTATATTTCTGTAGAAGGAAATTTGTGGGTAAAAGCGAATTTACCGGTTTTGTATATGGTTTTTTTCAAACATTTAAATAGGCCATCATTTTGTTCCACGGATTCTTAACGATACTTTACCAGCTTGTTCTTATGTCACACTTATTTTTCGTAAAACATTAAAAATCAATTGAATAAGATTTTTTTTGGTTTATTAGGCCATCATTTTGTTTCGTCATGTTGAATTCGTACCAAAATTTTACGGTTTATCCCTATATCACATCTAGTTTTTGTGTAAAATTTTAAGTTAAAACAATAAGATTTTGACACTGATTTTTAAACAAAATTATTTGGCTTAATAAGTAGTTCTTTCAGAGTGAAGAGAGACAAGAACATAAACATAAACTGGTAAAATTTTTCAGTGAAGCCTTTATAATGAAATATTTCGAAATGCAGGACAAAACAACTACGTATCCAGTTGACTTGAAATTTTGCAAAAAATCATGCGCGAACAGAGATAAACTGGTAAAGTCTAGTTCTAATCATATGTATCAAAACAAAATAATGGGCTAATTAAAGGAGAAGATTATAATCGGCAAATGCGCTTTTGTATAAACTTATTACCAAATAATTATATGCGATATAAACTGTTATATGTTCCTAGTGGAATTCTGTAGGAGGCAAGTTCTGGGTAGAGGCGAATTTACCGATTTTTTTATACAGAATTTGTACAGAATGGTACTTTAATATTAAAATTTATCGAATACGTTATATATTATGGTATAACGACACATGAAAACTTTGTATATTTTGATTGTTTTGAATCACATTAAAATCATTTTTATGTAAGTAAAGCATTTTACTCCACTTGATTAATACTTTGAACTTTAGTCTTCATTACATATATTTCTAATTTAGAAGATGGAATTTTTACATCTGCTACAGAAATACGTCTGTTTTATAAGAAAATCAGTACAATTATTGATACAGATATTGTTGTTAAAAACGAAAACTATTAAATTAATTACTAGGCAACCGGCATACTTGAAAGTTAGAAACACATAACCTATTGACATAAATGTTCCTCTCAAATTTTGAAAATTTTTTAAAAATATAATGCATAATAACATATTCCTGAAAAGTAGTTATTAAATAAACGTTTTAGGTCATATAACATTTTAATCTTAACTATTTACTCTTGATTTTTCCAAACCTACAAAACTACCAAAAACGGAATAATCGGCTTGATATTGACCTAACTCTATTTTATGAGATTTAGATAATGTCAGTAGACACGTTTGTAGCAGAAAGTAAACATACCGAGTTTGCCCAGCAAATAATAGCTAATCTCAACTTCCTTAATCAAATCATCATTATATGCATCACAGGATATACCTCTCTCATTATCCTACACAAACAATCGCAACTTTAATGCTCCCGATTTATTTTCCAAACGCCTTGAACCATTCAATTCCAGATAAAATGCATGGTCATAAAACAGTGCCCTTAAAAAGTTCACATCTTATAGGATTTTTATTTTTAATACGTTTATTCTGCAAAATTTAGCAAAGGTAATAACTTTCGCTTTATTAAGTATGAAAAAATAGCTTATTAGGAAAAAAGTAGCCTGACCTGTATTACCTGTCATTTGATATTTCGTTATAAAAATCGCAGAAAAAAAGCATTTTTGCTCGAATATAAAAAAAAAGTTTTATATAGATACTTATTAAAAGCATTTAAATATGTTTCAAATAGTTTAAATGTAGACTACACTCTTAAATTACTGCCCGCTACTGACTATTCGATGCGATTCGTTGATTCGATATGCCCATTCATATAAAGGAACGAATCGGCGAATCAGCAAATTCAGGAATATTTCATCCACACTATTTATCAATTTTTATTTAGAACTTTCTCATGAATTTCATGTTTGAAAATACACAAAAAACAAAAGATCTGATTGGGACAAATGATTCGCCGAGGTCAAAGCCTACTTGATTGTCCGCCCAAAACACGGAATTGCTGTGCAACAGATGAACTGGACCCTCCACAATATGCGGGCGAATTAACGAATGGGCGAATCAACCCATAGTGAGTAACGGGCTTAGTTCATTTTTAATTGTATATTAAGAAATCCATTTGCTAAAAAAATGTAATTTAAATAATCTATACCGTAAATGTTTAATTTCGGTTCAAGCTAACGAAAATGAAAATCAGTGAATTGGCTTTACCCAGAACTTCTCTTTTTACGAATCTTTCCTTTTATGGAAATACTTTTACTTTTAATTTTTTAAACCAAATGTACTATTCCCTTTTAGTAAATGTTCAACTCTCTTTAAGTTCTAGACATATTTTACTTAGCAAATCAGTGAGTTGAATTGTTTTTAAAATATATACGCCATGTAGGAAGTAACAACGGGATTTTATTTAAAAATACAGTGATTAATATGATAAAAAAGCAGACCAAATACACCGTATTTTTAAATTAAAATAATGTCCAAAAATAAATAAAATAAAATGTTTGCATAAACTTGAAAAACCTAAAAAGGTAATCTTGCAACTCGTTTTATTTTATTAAGTTTATTTAAACTAAAAATAAGTACTTTTTTCTCATTATGAAATGACAAATATTCGACCGTCTTTTTCTGACTACTTGTAGGTTTTGACTTCATAAATAAATTTTATATAATGTTTGGTCGTTTTTTTAAGGGTTCTCAATCGTTAATTTTTCACAACGTGGCAGTAGCAAAGCATCTATATACATATTATTTATAATAATTTTTAGGCTTTGTTGCCAAAATTAATTTTTGCGATTGAAAATTTTCCATATTTTTATAAAAATATACTGCAACAAAGCAAAAATAAAACATATGTGATATTTATCGAAATTTTCAATCTGATGAGATAGAAACCCAAATACTTTCACGAACTAAAAAATCAAAGAATATTACATAGAGAGCTCAGTTTTGTCAGTAATTATGACACAGTTGTACAACAAAGTATTTATATATTAAATAAATAAATAAAATAAATAAATACTTGTATCATCCAAATCACACAAAGTGTATAGAATTCATCACTAAAGTTAACAGTGTAAAAAAAATGTACACAATAAAAATCCAAAAACTAACAAAGTAATATGACTAACTAACAAAATAATACAGAAAATCGGTCAAGAAAATCTTTAACGGCATAATAGCATTTATCTAATAAAAACAGTTTTTACTATTTTTAAATAGCGGCACACTATTGCTATATTTAATGTGGTTGGGCAAGTTATTAAATATTTTAGGACCTACTTTAAGTATAAAATTTTTGAATATATTAAGCCTACAATAAGTTAAAGAAAATTCATTATTAGAACGAGTGAGGTAATCGTGAAAATTTTTATTCTTAACAAACATATGACCATTTTTGAATACAGACATATCTCAAAAATAACTACACAAGGTACTGGTAAAATTGTAAATTAACTAAATAGAGGTCTACAAGAAGTAGTGGATGAAACACAAGCAATACATCTTAGAATCCTTTTTCGACTTTTAAAGACCCTGTCCGCGTGAGAAGTCATACTCCAGAAATGGACCTCGTACAAAATCCTAGAGTGTATGATGGTTAACACTAACAATTTGTTGAGCATCCATAACAAGCCTGAGATTTCTGACTACATAGCAAAGACTATTTAGTTTAGAAGATAAATTCACACAGTGAGCTTCCCAGGAAAGAGTACCGTCCAGGGTCAGCCCAAGAAATTTTACTGATTTCTCACTTGAAAGCCTATCCTGATCTGAGCACAATTCCAAATTTAAACTAGCGGGAGTTGGACTAGTATGAAATACCATATAGCAGGTCTTTTTTGCGTTGAGAAAAAGTTCATTAAGTGTGAACCACTCATTCATTTCTTTGAGTATATAATAACTTTATGCATTTTCTATAGAGTGTAATTTATTTAATTTTCATTTTATTTATTTTTTTTTTATAACATTATTTATGTAGTCTACAAAAAATAAATTAAGTGCCCTATTATATTCCTCCATAAAAAAAAGGTTTTGTTCCAATAAAGAGAATTTAATACAAAATTTAAATAGTTTATTAATCCGAAAAATTGATTTGCTATATAGAATTCGCATCCAGCAGTGTACTTTTTGTGTAACACTCAATTTTTGTAAAAAATTTCAAGTCATTTGTTTTTTTGGCACTGAATTTTTAACTTTTCATAAGGCCGCCATTTTGTTCCGGTATAATGGATATGCACAACATTTTTACCAGTGTATTCCAATAGCACACTTTATTTTTGAACACATTTTGAAATACTTTCGGTGAGAGGTTCCATAATAATATTTTTTTAACATTTTTGAGAGGCCGCTATTTTGCTTTGCCATATTTGATTTTTACCAAAATGTAACCCTTTTTTTTTTTTGTCTATGGGGAATGCTTTTACGCACGACTCAATCCCGGTTGGGATGGAGACAGTGTGAGATTCGCATTACTGCCAGGTTGTTACACCAGACAGATTGCCATACCCAGTAAACCCCACCGGGCCCCCATCATATGGACCGTCATTGGGCAAGCCCAAGGGTCCTTCGATTGGGTTGATGCCGTCCTTCCGGGGATAACCCTCTAAAAGACATGGACCTCTAGGGGAGTGTGTTACCTCTTTGGCACGGTGTCTTTGTGCCGCCTCTAGTTACTGGTATATCTTAAAAAAAATATCCTTAGTGATGTAGTCGTCTTACCTGTTGGTGTTACTCTTGTTGTTCCGTCCTCCTGTCTGTCCGGTTGCCACTGTCAACGCCCCCAGTTTGCCGATGCCAGGTTCCTCCGTCTATCCGTGTGTTGGTCTTCTTTGTGTCCTCTTCTGGGCCCTCAGTGTCACTGCTGTTCCGTGTCCTTGCAGTGAGGAACTGAGGAGGGATGTTCTTTTACCTCAGGTTCAACTGCAGCTCACGCCGGAGCCAGTTGAGGTACCTGGTATCCTCTTCTTTTACCTCAGGTTTAGCTGCAGCTCACGCCGGAGCCAGCTGAGGTACCTGGGAGTCCTCTTCTTGAAACTTCTGTTGGCCACATGAGCTGGAGCTAGTGGATCATAGTTCACCAGGTCTCGTAGATTTTCGTTATGGTGGTTTTCGGCTGCTCTGAAGGCTCGGGTAGCCTTTTGTTGCATAAAATCTTCAATTTGTATCCAATGAAGATCTCTCTGCAAGTCCTCGTTACTGATGAACCACGGGGCATCTGCCGCCATCCTTATCAGTTTATTTTCTGTCCTCTTGATTTTCAAAAGATTTGTTTTTGACGCATAGCCATAAGCTGTGGAGCCGTATGTTAGTTGGCTCCTTGCTACTGTTTTGATCAGTAGCAGCTTTGTCTTGATTCCCATTTCGCTCTTTCGGCAGAGCAATGGATAAAGTTTATTCATTGCCTGCCTAGCTTTGGTCCTCGCTGCGTTGATATGCTTGGTCCAAGTCAGTCGTTTGTTCATGCTCATACCTAGGTACTTGACCTCGTTGGACCAGGGAATCTCTACTTCTCCAACTCGGATTCTGGCTCTGGCAGTCAGTCTCCTTCGTTGGAAAAGTATGTAACCTTTTAATCCCCAAATCTTGAAGTCATTTGGATAACTAGTTTTTAAGCTATACTGCGTAAAAACACACCGAGAGACTTATATAAATAGCAGCACATGTTTTTCGGGGTCCCAAGGCCCCAATGATCTGCAGAAATCTTGGTGGGAATTTTTTACGAGGATAGTAAAACTTTTAAGAAGTCATTTTAATTTTCTCGTAAAAATAAACAGTTTTTATGAAATATTTAGATATAAGAATTAGTATTCTGCTGAGGTTACTTAATATAAAGGTTTTTTTTATAGTTATACATTTCTTAGAATTTCAGCATCTGAAAAACAGGAAAAAAATATGCAAATTATGTATTTAAATGTATGACCAAATTTGGTATATGTATGTAAAACTAAAAAGAGGTAAATTTCCCTTATGCGGAATTTCCCTTGTTATGAATATTTTCTTTTCTTAGGAATAGTGAAGTGTGTCCTAATTTAGTTCCTTAGTCAATATTAATATTGAATTCGTACCAATATTTTACTAATTTCTGTTTGTACCAAACTTGACTTTTGCACATAATTTAAAATAAATTGAATACGTAGTTTTTACACTAATTTTTTTTTGAGACCCCCAATTTGTTCCGTCATGTTGAATTCGTACCAGTTTATTTCTGTATCACATTTAATTTTTGTGAAAAATTTGATAAGTCAAATCAATAAGAAGAATTTTTTACGTTGATTTTTTAAAATTTTTTTTTGATCTCCATTTTGAGTTCATATTACAATTTTACTAGCTTATCACTAGCTCAAGATTTGAAATTAATCTAATAAACAGTTTTTCATTTCACCGAACCACTATTTTGTTCTGCCATATTGATAATAAGATAAGATATATATATTCATATATATATCGCGCTTGATTTTTGACCAAAATTTGAAGTCAATCTGATAAGTAGTTTTGGAGCTATGCGGCGTACAGACAGACCGACAGAATTGACAAAACATGATTTTTGCATCTTGGGACCTTAAAACGTGAAGATTTGTGAAAACCTGGGAGGGTGATTTGTTCACGATTACAATACTTTCCTTTTACGAGGGAAGTAAAAAGTAAACAAATTTCCTTAATATTTTTTTTATATTTTGGTAAATAAGCCATTCTTCTGTGATTTTTATAAAGAAATTTCGTCAATTTCGACTTTTACAGACAACACAGGTCCCACAAATATTTCCCGAATAAGCCATTTTTCATTAAGCAACAATTTTCACCTTTGTTCAGTTTTGAGAAAATCACCTAATAAAAAAATATTATGTGAACTTTCTCATGGACACTGTATATATTTGATATTCTTAAAACTTAATTATAGTTTCTAGTCTGGAACATCCTTCAAAAAATACTATTGTAGAGGAAACACTAAATATATAAAAAATAACACATGCATAAATGCAATTGTACTTTTAAGACTATTACAGCTAAGGCTATTATATATGTTCACCTTTTTAATTTTCGAGAAGGGTTATATTTTCAGAAAACGTTCTATATTTCCTTTTCTGACGCGTCATTAAAGAAACGGCGAGAGGAGAAAATTCAGATACTTCAACAGAGTAATATATCGCTTCTTTTGTTTTTCTAGCTCTCGAATCCCACGCGGGCTGTGTCGCTGAATTTTGTCTTTAGGGAAATAAAATTTTTGCCTATATTTCGAAGGTACAATATTATAGCTGCTTGTTTTAAAATACTCTTTATTTAGGGGGCCCCCATATCACCTTTTTATGTTTTTTATTGGAGATGTCTTAAATAAAATACCTTTCTCCTTACATAAAATACCTTTCTATTTTGCTGATACGCATCTCTCTTCCTGCTGATAAGATATCAATGACCGTTTTTATAAGGCGATTTCAAAAATAAAAGGGGTATAAAAGAATGCTGAACCGTAGAGAATTATACAGATCGGTGCCTTCAAGCAGTATTAGAACGAAGTAAATTTATATCTAGAACGTTTAAGGGGTGTTTTCGAGAAAACTCTTTTTATAAAAGAAGACAAATATTTGTTTCGTGCAATTGTAAACGCCTTCCGAAGAGTAGAAAAGTATATAATTGGAATTTGGAATAAACGTTCTTGGAATTTTTGGAAAGCTATCTAAGCAATTTATTTTTATGTGAAAAATTTTACGTCTATGAAAAGTAGATCACAAAAATGAATTTGGAAAGAATTTTTGGAGTTATAAACTGTGTAGTTAAAAAAAAATACATTGCAGTAAAACCTCTATTTACAGACACATGTCAATAGCACGACACCAGGTTAGTGTCAAAATATAAAATTCTTGGAATTTCCTAAAAAAAATATTTCACTTGTAACTATACCTGCCTGGGTTTCGCCCCATCACACTGACTGTGACACTGATAAAAGTAATTCTTGGTATGTACACCCTTATAATTTCTTTATTTTAAAAGATATTGAAAATGGTAAACACAAAAGTTATAGGGATTTTAGAAAGGAATATGGTCAATTTATCATAAAAACAATTGAACATCAAACAAAAAAACTACGAGAAAAAAATATGGTTATTTTGCTTATTTTAAGTAGAAAACTCTGTATATTATCACATTTTTGGATTCTCCCGAAAATTCTAAACACTTTTGATATAAAATGTTACATTTTTAAAGTTAATAGTTTCGGAGCTATAAACAGTTGAAAATCAGTATTTTGGTTAATTTGCATTATTGTAAGAACTATCTGATGGTAGGTACCATGAACATACGGCTGTTGGTACTTCACCTGGTACCACAGTAAGCACCGACATTACCTGTTTGTCTAAGAAGCCGATTTTTAATGGTTTATAGCTTAAAAACATATGAATTTATAGATAACGAAGTGGTAACACATCTGTAACAACTAAACGAATAGGTTAATAATTAAATTACGAGGAAAGAGAATTTATTTTAAACAAAATCTAGGTTTTAAAAAAAATTTCCTTCAACGGCTAAGCACATAGCCCTATAGCAAAAAATCTACTAAATATTATTTTTTCATTATCATCAGGTAAGAACTTTTGTTGATATGAAATAAGATAGGAACGCGCTTGTGATTTTGTAAGATTCTCTTCACAGATGTGTAAGACAAGGGCTTCCCTCCGACAATTGGTACTTTGAATTGGATTTTCATAAACGGCAAGCAAAACTCTTAGCTGATTTTCCTCATTGAGAACATACTTGTTAACAGCGGGATACCTGTCCAAATACTATCGTTTGATTGCCGAGCAACGAGTTAATCAAAGATTTGTCAAACTTACGGTAGTTAACTTTTTAAAGAATATTATTGTATAATTAGCTGTTAAAGATTAACAGAAACGTCACACTTTATTCAAAAGTGCAAATGATAGATATGTTAAATACGTTGGCTAGAAATGGTTATCAGTTAAGATCGTCCAAACGACAGTATCTGGACAGGTATTCAGTAGGCAACCATCGAGTTTAAGAACATTAAGAAAATGAGTTAGATTCAGCGAGACCCGGAATGTGGAAGAGAGAGTCTTTGTTAACAAGCCTGTTCTCGATGAGGAAAATCAGTTTTGCTTTCCGTTAATGAAAATTATGAACCGACATAATATAAGGTACTACAGTCAACAAAATCCTAATTGGAGAGCGGAAATTATGAAACAAGGAAGATGGACCGTGAACGTACGATTATGTTATTGTGCCATATTTTTCCAGGGTAATTTAATTGGTAACATATATTTAAAGTTTTTAAGAGAGTCACTGTTGATACTATTAGAAAATGTAAAAATTCAAGTTAGAAACAATAGTAGTTTCAACAAGATGGGACCCCGCCGCATGGCACCCCTAATACCATATTCTTTTTAACTGAACGTCTTGGATCGAAATGGACAGGCAATAGGGGAATTCATAGTAGGCAAATAGGGAAGCCGAAGGACCGATTCTCTAGTTCCCTATGTCTCCGGACTTTAGTCCTTTGGATTACATTTTGTGAGGATTCGGCGACAATTTTGTAAATGTTACGCTTTGTGAAGATCCAAGGGAAATGCAGGAGATAATACGAGAGGCCTTTAGAGCTGTTAACAATGAAATGTTACATAACACGCACGAAAACTTTATACATCGAATGCATATGTGCTAAATTGGCCTCTTCGCCATTTTAATTAATGGTGGTGCTTATTATGGTACCAGATGAAGTACCAACTTTCGTATATCCATGGTCCCTACGATCAGATAGCTCTTAGAATAATGTAAATTAACCAAAATACTGATTTTCAAGCTATTAACTTTTAATTAAGGGTTGTAACATGTTAATTGTTTAGAATTTTTGGGAGAATCAAAATATGCAATAATATACATTTAAAATAAGCAAAATAACCATAATAATTTCGCGATGTTTTTTTACTTGATGGTCAATTGTTTTGATGATAAATGTTACCATTTTTAAATATCTTTTAAAATAAAGTAATTATAAGGTTTTCGTTGAACAAACCTGTACATAGTAGACAATAAATGTAAAATTAAACTGTGTTAGCAGACATTAGACGGTGGGTGTGCAGTTATTTTGTCTTAGTATATATTTGCTGTTTATAGTGTCACCATCCATTTCGGAAAAAGAGAGCGTTTGCCTATAAAAAATATGAACATGAAACTTAATTTGCTACCCTTTTTCATTTCAAAAATAAAGGAAATTTGATAGATTTTTTTATTACCAAGGCCCACAATGATTTTTAACTGCAAAATTCCCCCTCTTAGGATGGGAAACAAAATATTTTGTTTAGTAAATAGATGCTAAGATCATGTTGAATTTTTAATATTATGTTCTTATATGGAACATCAATGTTTTAAATGAATTGAATCATTTTAGTATATGGTTAATTATCAGCGAGTTTTCGCAAATAAGGCTGACAAAAATATTTGAAATCCTGAGAGCAGAACAATAAACAGATGTTTTATTATAATACTGATAGACTTATCCCATCTCAACGACTTCAGCGGAATTATGTTTCTGATGAAGTAGAAAATGGCCGTTTAATAAATTGATTATTACATCATCAGACCTTTCTGTTATTAAAGAAAGAAACAACAAATTAAAGAAAAAAAAAACGAAAAAGTGAAAAGATAATGAAAAAAAAATTCTTTTAAATTTATACTAAAATTAATACGTAGGTACTTTCTGCAGAATATAGAGGTACTTATCGTAAAATCATCAAGATAAATCAAATAGGAAAAATAATTAACTACTTACTGAGTAAAGCTAAAAAACTGAGCAAAGATAATACAAATTAACTAACCCTAAGGAAAATAAAACTAGTAACATTTAGGAACCCTTGGATAGAAAACATGTTTACCTAAAAGACTAGTTATATTAGAGTGGTGTATTATTTGGGGTTTGTGTCCAGTAAAAAAACACAAGATTAATACGGAATGAATTGTTATACTTACAATTAAGTTTGACTTTCGATGTCAAATAAATGATTAGAACTAAAACATATTTGACACCACAAGTCAAAATTAATTGTAAGTATAACAAATAATTTCGTATTAATAACTTGTGTTGCGAGTCTCCGACAGGTTAATTGCATTTTAACAAAACTGACCTTATTTTTATCGGGTCCTTTCTGTAACAATTTCTGAAAATTTTAACTCGTCAAAATGTCTTAATTGTTTAGTTTTAGCTGATGTTTTAATCCATAAATATATTTTTTTCTTTGGCATTTTAGTGTCCTGAGGATGCAACAATAACGTTGCGAAACGTCGGGAATTAAAAAAAGACTGATTTTTTGTACTGCATCCTAACCCCAAATAATACACCACTCTAACATAACAACAAGAAAATCGTTAACAAAAAGCATGTAAAAGGTTAGTAATTTAAAGTGGAGCTAAAGTTTCTATTAGAAAACATAGCTATATGCCAAATTTAAAAACTGCAGTATATTCCCATAGGTGAGAGACTTATAAGAATTATAGATACAACTGCTAAAGTTTCGCTATTTAATCTACTGGCAAATGCGTTTAAAAGAATTATTTTACTACTGGAGGAGCCAATCATAAATGTATTAAGTTTATAAACCAGTAATTACGTTCAAGCAGAGATGCTGTTTAGTTGCGATTTCGACAGAAGTACAACTTAAGCCGTTCGTTAGCAGAAATGCGAAACTTGAGGGAATTACAGTAATTTCGATTCTACTGTATTTAGTATCCATAACAGTAATTCCTTTGAGATTTATTACTAAGGAGCCGAACCAGGATTTTTAGTCACCGTTACGTATCGAGGACCAAATAAATAAAAAATCGGTAAATCTCCTTACCCGGAATTTCCCCCCTAAATATATATATATATATATATATATATATATATATATATATATTTATATATTTATATATATATATATATATATATATATATATATATATATATATATATATATATATATGTATATATATATAGCGTGTGAATCATCATTTGAAAGCTCCTGTTTCGCTCGGTATGTTCCTAAATTTTAGTGCGATTCTGTTGTGCGATTTCAAAATGGCGACCTTTCAATTGTGCGTGGAAAAAAGGTATGGACTACCCCTAATAATTTGGTAGGCTTGAGGTTTTATGGAAAATGCTCGGATACAACAATTATTTTTTTAGTTTCTAACATTCTGATGAAATGTTATTGTTTTTTTATAGACTCTGTCAAAAATATGACAAATGTCAAATAATTGAGCAAGCGCCATTTTTAAACGGCATGACCGAATGGGACTAAAATCTAGGAACATACTGAGTGAGACAAGAGATGTCATGATGTATCACGTGCTATATTATACCATTTAAAAAAAAAGTCGATTAAGTCGTATTTTTGACAGATGTCAATAAAAAAACAAATAAATGTTATCAGAATGTGAGAAACTAAAATGCTAAATTAAAGTTTTCGCGCATTTTCCATAAAACCTAGAGACTACGAAATTATTAGGGGTAGTCCATACTATTTCCCAACCCCACTTCAACGGTTCTCCATTTTGAAATAGCACAACAGAATCGCACTTAAATCTAGGAACATACTGAGCGAAACAGGAGCTTTCAAATAATGTAGCACATGCCATATGTTGCCATTAAAAAAAAAAAGTCAATTACGTCATATTTTTGACAGATGTCAATTAAAAAACAAATCAATTTAATCAGAGTATGAGAAACTAAAAAACTAAATTAACGTGTTATAAGACCTACAGACTACAGATTACTAGGGGTAGTCCATAATTTTTTTCCACACTGTATATATATATATATATATATATATATATATATATATACATAGTTTAACCTGTTAAATAAAAGGCCTCTAAAAAAATGACCTGGACAAATCCATATACTGATACTAAATGCATTTTAATTGTGATTGACATTTCCATATTACTGAAGAAGAAGTAATCGTCCATAGTATCTGTAAGAGACCTGGTTTAATAATTACAGAAAAGAAAGATAATGTCTCGGTCTCAGTAAAGTGGTTTAATACAGTAAAAAAATGCTATGATTACACGTGTTTCGCCAAACAAACAGGCATCATCAGATCTTAAAACAACAAAAACATGTAAACAGACAGTGCGCACAGACTCGGCATGCCAAAAATTCATCTAAGGCTTATGATTAAATAAACCCCAGTTTTTAGGTTTTATCATATGCCTGTATTTTTTTGGCCTGAATATTGTACAGTCAAAAAAACGTTGTAAAATTATATTTATTATTTATTATTTTATATTTTTATACAACTAAAATATTTGACTGACTTAATAAACAAAATTATTTACACACAATATTTCTAAAACATTGAATCCAGTTCCTTTTCTGATGACATTAGATTAGACAAACACGTTATGTAGTTGTATGTGTTAATTTTATATATTTTAAATGTTTTTGTTGTTTTAAGATCTGATGATGTCTGTTTGTTTGGCGAAACACGTGCAATCATAGCCTTTTTTTACTGTATTAAACCACTTGACTGAGATCGAGATATTGTCTTTCTTTTCTGCAATTATTAAACCAGGTCTCTTACAGACGTTATGGACCAATTACTTCTTCTTCAGTAATATATATGGAAATGTCAATGACAATTAAAACTTATTTAAGCGTCATCAGTATATGGATTTGTCCAGGTCATTTTTTAAAAGGTCTTTTATTTAACACGTTAAACTGTAGCACTGCATATTACACTTTTTTTGTTTATTGTAATGCTCTTATGCGTTGGAGAATAAATGTAGTGCTATGTGTGACGGTGTGTTGTGTATACCTAGTTGGTAAGTAAAAATGTATTAAATGATTTCCAGTAAATGCGTTGTCTTATCCACATTTCTATGTACCTACATTTTATTTTTATACAACCAACCCGAAAAAATTATATAAATACGAAAACTACGCAATTCAAAGTCTTAAAATAGTTTCGCCCCATCAGAATCGGGATTTATATTTTACGCTGTCGATTACGCAAACGGCTTGGCTCAATCTGGATTTCAGAAGGCAACGGTATATTTTTCCATTGCTATTGTATTTTATTGTCGTTTTTATTCAATGAAAATGATTTCCCATTAAAAGCCATCGAACGAATTATAAAACGAAGAACGTATATATTATACAATGGCACGAAACATATCGTAAACAATAAAACCACTACATACATATCTTCGCCTTACACTCTGAAAAGATTAAACACATTCTCGGTAAACACGATATAATCGTATGCCACAAATCAAACAATACCCATACATTTTTATATACACCACTGAAAAGTCAAACACCAAATAAAAAACAATCAAACGTAATTTACAGCATTCCCTGTCTAAACTGCCCCAACAAATATATAGGCATGACCACCCAATACCTATCAAATAGACTAAATGGACATAAATATACAAAAAATGCTTCCAGAGCACTACATAAGCACGAAAGAGATGGAACATGAATTTTATTTTTTGGCTACAACGGTCTGATCAAAAACATTACCATAAACTAACATTCAAAGAAATGGTCCAAATAAAAAAAGAAAAACATACAGTAAACGATCGAAAATACATTGACAATCTCAGCCAAATATATCACAGTCTAATGTAATACAATTATTATAAATTATTTCCATCAATGATAAATACATACTGTATACTGCCAGACTCACAAATACTTTTAAAACAACCCGTATCCACCAATAGTGTCCACAATGTAAATATAATCAAAAAGATTAAATAAAATATATAAAAACCATAATAGAGTTCTTTAACCAGTGTGTCACTTACCTCTGCACTGCCAAACAAGGCAAAATAACATCTTTCTCAATTTCTCAAGGTATGTACTGTACTATTTTAACTAACTGTTTTTAATAATTTTAATGCGTGCCGTTATACCTAATTGTTATAGACAAGTATATAGACTTTCTGTATTTATTTTTTAGATGTACAGAAATAAATATTTTTTTAAAATTCAATCCACGAACCTAATCCCAAGAAAGTACTTGATATTTATAAAAAGGTTCAAGAAGAAAATATATATATATATATATATATATATATATATATATATATATATATATATATATATATATATATATATATATATATATATATATATATATATATATAATTACTTCGAAAATATTTCTTGGGTCTAGGTTTATGCATTGAAACAATAATGGTTATATTTAGCTCGACGTTTCGCTTTTGATTAAAAGCATTTTCAAGAGCATTTATTTTAACTAAAACGAGAAAAAAAAACAATATCAGTTCGATACAAACTGGTTTGTTAAAATTGCCGTTTTGTCAATTATAAAAACACTGATAAAGTAAAATTTCTTCAATTAATCCTAAAACATTTAGCAGTCGAACACTTTTCTAAATTGACTTTCACAATTTTACACATTAAAAAATATTAAAAAACTTGTTTACATTATTGACAAAAAAAAACACAAAAGCATTTGTACAATTTGGTTTAAAGCCGTTAATTAAAAATAGGTAACCTACCTTGGAAAACAGAGCTTCATTTTTAAATCTATTATATTTAAGGCACCTATAGTATCAGTATCATAATGTCTAGGTTGGTTTTGGGTGACGTTACTTGATCTTAATAATTGTAAAATGATACTGATATACAAGAAACGGTACAAAGTGATGGCGATAAGACAAGAAATTTTTATTATTTTGTTAGTTTTTTTTATAAGGATTGGAAGCTAATGTTATTATTTATACCAGGGTTACTATTTTCTACTTATGGTTAGAATATACGGGTGATGTTGATTGAGTACTATAGTTACGTTATTAAATTAAATTATAATAGATTTGACTTAAATTATTTATGTCTTGCTTATCGTTGACAGCGTTTGGTTCTTTCTTTATGATAGTTTGACTCCTGGCATAGAATTTCAGTCTCTACAAATCCAAACTCATGTTTTTAATTTTTTTCGTGCTTGTGCAGAGCAGTCGAAGCATTTTTTGTGTATTTGTGACCATTGAGACGGTTTTCTAAATATTGCGTTGTCATGCCAATGTATTTTTTTGGACAGTTTATACACGGCACAGAATAAACAACATTAGATGGTTGCGCCATGGGGTCCCCAATATCTTCCACCATTGCGCAGTTAGTAATGGAATGTTTGAAAGAACATGTTTTAGATAAATTAGATTTTCATGTTGTTTTTTTCAAGCGTTTCGTTGATGATTGTCTATCAGCCGTACCTGCCAATAAAATCATAAACACTTTAAATGAATTCAATAACTTTCATCCAAAACTTCAATTTACATCCGAAATTGAACAAAATAATGAAATAAATTTTCTAGATTTAACCCTAGTTCGTAACAACAATAAAATTGATACAAAATGGTACACAAAAAAGACTTGGTCAGGCCGATACCTAAACTATAACTCGCATCACCCAAACAATCAAAAAAATAGTGTTATAATTGGCCTTGCAGATCGCGCAATCGCTTTAACATCACCTAAATTTCGACCAGACGCATTAAAAAAAGTTGAAGAAACGTTGAAAAACAACAACTTCCCCCTTAGTCTTATAAAACGCATTTTCAAAAACCGTACCTATAAATTTTACAATACAAATAAAAATAAAACAATTTCTACTGAAAATTACAGACACGTAGCCATACCATACACTAAAGACCTGTCAGAAAAAATTAAACATATATTGCTTAAACATAACATAATCGTAAGCCACAAGGCACAAAATTTATTAACACCCCTATACACCTCATTAAAAAGCGAAATACCCAAGAAAAAGAAATCTAATGTTGTTTATTCTGTGCCGTGTATAAACTGTCCAAAAAAATACATTGGTATGACAACGCAATATTTAGAAAACCGTCTCAATGGTCACAAATACACAAAAAATGCTTCGACTGCTCTGCACAAGCACGAAAAAAATGAAAAACATGAGTTTGGATTTGTAGAGACTGAAATTCTATGCCAGGAGTCAAACTATCATAAATTAGCTATAAAAGAGATGTTCCACATAAAGAAAGAACCAAACGCTGTCAACGATAAGCAAGACATAAATAATTTAAGTCAAATCTATTATAATTTAATTTAATAACGTAACTATAGTACTCAATCAACATCACCCGTATATTCTAACCATAAGTAGAAAATAGTAACCCTGGTATAAATAATATTAGCTTCCAATCCTTATAAAAAAAACTAACAAAATAATAAAAATTTCTTGTCTTATCGCCATCACTTTGTACCGTTTCTTGTATATCAGTATCATTTTACAATTATTAAGATCAAGTAATGTCACCCAAAACCAACCTAGACATTATGATACTGATACTATAGGTGCCTTAAATATAATAGATTTAAAAATGAAGCTCTGTTTTCCAAGGTAGGTTACCTATTTTTAATTAACGGCTTTAAACCAAATTGTACAAATGCTTTTGTGTTTTTTTTTGTCAATAATGTAAACAAGTTTTTTAATATTTTTTAATGTGAAAAATTTTACTTTATCAGTGTTTTTATAATTGACAAAACGGCAATTTTAACAAACCAGTTTGTATCGAACTGATATTGTTTTTTTTCTTTCTCGTTTTAGTTAAAATAAATGCCCTTGAAAATGCTTTTAATCAAAAGCGAAACGTCGAGCGAAATATAACCACTATTGTTTCAATGCATAAACCTAGACCCAAGAAATATTTTCGAAGTAATTATAAATAAAAGGTTTAAGAAACAAATTATATATATATATATATATATATATATATATATACGCGAGAAAAAAAACTTCAAAAATGCCAAATGTGATTTTGGCGAAATGTCAGCAAAAGTGTTCTATAACTGTTCTAGAAACACACACATATATATATATATATATATATATATATATATATATATATATATATATATATATATATATATATATATATATATATATATATATATATATATATATATATATATATATACATATAAACTTCTATCTTTTAAAATAAGGGAGATATTCCGCGAAAGTGCCAAAAATCTGACGAATTTGAATCAGATGCCTTTATTTTTCAACGTTACCATAGGAACGGGTCGGATTTCCGGAATATTTTTACCTCCAGGGTAAGCTGGAGATGATTGTACTAGAAATCTTTTCGACATATGTCATGCGGTAAGACAGAAAATTTACATTATTTCATTATTGTTCAGATATTTTATTCCAAAGTTTGGGCTTTCAATAATAAAACGACTTTACCAACCCTTTGGCTTGCGGATGCTTCCAATTTGCATTTGGCGTTAAAAATAATCTATTGCATGTTACAAAACGGCCCTGTTTCTCTATAAGTTTTTCAAACACTCTTACAGGACATGCTTGAGGATCTGTTACATTTTTAATAAGCCACTTACACTTTGATAGTTTTTTGACCCTTCTTGTGAAGTCTTAGAAAAAATTGGATTACACTCAATCCTGCCCGTAAAGTTGCTTTGATTGACAGTTTCTTTTACAAAATATTCAGTTTGGGCCGTTACCCCCTCCCCGCCTCCCCAAGTTAATTCGAATGATGTGACATAAAAAAAATTTCGTTGTAAACAATCAGGTGTCTTTTCATTGAAATGTTCTAAGAACTTATTATACTCATCTTTACTTAAAGCAGCATAGCTCGATTTTTTTTTGGATTGGTTTTTCTGAAGCTGCCGACGTTTAGTGTCACGGGCATCTCTAGCCGCTGCAAACTCGGGATCATACAAAGGATCAAATTTAATTTTGAATTTATGAAAAAATATTTCTTGGATTTGTTTTGCTGTCAAGTTTTGGTATTGTGGGGCGTCAAATTCTTAACCTCACTTCTAATAGTTTGTATATTTCCGTTTTCAAAACGCGACATTTCTAATATACGGATAACCAGGATAAAATCGAGATGAAAGTTAAAAATACATTTTGGTGTGAAATTTTCTTACCGAATCTTCCACGTACCTGAATTAATACCGGAAATTACTTCCGCGATTACGAATTTTTTAAGAAAATTTACCATCGTCTTCGACTCAAAATTTTCAAAAAATTTGTCCACTCGAAAAATAATTTCCGGCAATAATTCAAGCACTAGGGAGATTACTAGTGAACATTTCATGCAGTAATCAGGATATTGCGAGACTGGTCCCATACCAAGCATATTAAAAAATGGCAGGATGGCGTCCTCATGAACCATTGAACAATATATGTGTTTACCATTCTATCAGGAAAAAGAATTATGTCATCATTGTATAATAAGATATCTTATTATACAATGGTATATTTAATCTTGTAAATTTTAGTGTGTGAATTCGGCGCCAAACTTATTCTTAAATACTTGATCAGTATTTATAATACCTCTTTATCTACGCGTACGAAATTGCGGGGAAAAGCTAGTATTAACATACTGAGTTCACAGCGTAACCACTTACCACGAATATGATTGAAACAGGCCGCTATGATATATTAAGTTATGCGAACAGATGTTCGCACACACTAGTCGCTAGTGCCTTTGCCGTAGGTACTTAAATGCGCTTGCACGTAGACTAGAAAATATAACGTCAAACCATGCCTACATACTAAACGATTTGGCTTTACATTATATCTCTGAAAAGACTTTTATTTATTATTTACCGTCCCGACTTGGAATGTAGCTCGAATAATATAGAGAACTTAAACTTAATATAGTAGCAAAATGACACAGACCGGAATGAAAAACGAAACTCAACTTAAAGAGAACATTAGATTGGAGGCAAATAAATTTACATGTTTTTAGGAATCCACTAATTGGAGTAAGAGAAATAATATTTTTAACAAAGAAACATTTAATTATAAAACGAGCCTAAATGGAAAGGCTAATTTTTTCTACAAAGTTGAAAGACAAACAAGAAGTAAAAAAAAAAATCAGAAATGTATATAGGCGCCATTTCTTGTAAAACTACAAAGTATTGGTTGTAAGTAACAATATATATATATATATATATATATATATATATATATATATATATATATATATATATCTTGTAATACGGTTTTGAAGTAAAAAAAGCGATGATGATAATTATATTAAAGTTAGTTTAAAATATTTAAAGCAAGAAGCAGTTTCTCATTATAGGTATATGTTTTTGGGCATGTTAATCTAAAACAAGAGTGTTTTCATTTTTAAGTTAACAGCATTATTATGAAGCTTTTTAAAAGTTGCATTGTCATTTAAATTTTGATTTCCTGTTGAATGTATCCCTACGGTCCATAATTTAAAAAAGCTATTTTGTACTTACATGGTGTAATTTTGAGAGAATTAAAACTATGAAGCAACTCGTTTTTTGGTGGTTTAATGTAATGAAAACCTACGCAAAATTGTTTTTTATAAAGGAAGAATAATTTAGTTATTCCTAAAGGAGTGGCGAAACTATTATGTGATGAAAAACATAGTACAAAAAATGTTAAATTGCCCCTTTAGTTCTCAAAAGAATATTTCATAAAGTGTCTATTAACACGAAAGCTCTATTCTGAATGAGAATTATCCTGAAATGGCATGTGAAGATGTTATTGTAGTAGTACAATTACATATATTGTAAATTACGTTGATAATCGCTCTGTTATGCAGGTTAAGGGTTACTCAAGCACACGGTACAAGCTAACAATATATTTTATTTGGACTTGAGGTCTTTGTGGTCTATGTACAATTCAAAAAGTAACTGCAACTTTTTTATTAGCATGCTGGGCTTGAATGCTTTATAATTATTTATTAAAATCGTTTCCATAACACAAAAATTGAGTTTACTTTAACTTGTGAAAGTTTAAAGAAGTAAATAAATATACAAAGAATTTTTACCACGAGATCGCGAATTAGTTTATAACCTGGCCAGTCACTGAGGGCTTAATATACGAGATACAGAAGCGAAAATGATATAAGTTGCAAACTAAATTAGAGTTTAATCCAAACTTAAT
Organism: Kuschelorhynchus macadamiae; assembly: GCA_030620095.1. Classification (NCBI taxonomy): domain Eukaryota; kingdom Metazoa; phylum Arthropoda; class Insecta; order Coleoptera; family Curculionidae; genus Kuschelorhynchus; species Kuschelorhynchus macadamiae. Next base: position 390,315 of record JAUTXW010003566.1, read on the forward strand.
CGAAACTCTACGAAGTACCGGAACTTGTTGAAAGATTACTCATAAACAGAAAAAATAATGGTTATTTCTAAAATCTAGCCATGCGTATATCTGTTTTTTTCTTCAAAACACTGCTTGAACATAATACGCATGATTAAACAATATTGTCAAAAATTGAATGCAGGCTAAAGTGAGTTAAGAGTTTGAGACAGAAATCGATTTTTGTTTATAGTTTGAAAATACTGAATATATCCTTTTGATTTTGTTTAAAAGTGCTAACAAAAATCTGTGGCCGTCGGTAAAGTTGCTTATACAATAATGTTAGACAACAATATGTTCTATACCTGGATCTCATTTTCAGACGTTTCAAAATGTATAAAATAACCTTTGCTATAAAATTATTCAAATTTTGTGTTCGAATATATGACCTCGATTTGGAAACAGTTGCACTCACTGGTAAAAAATGTTAGTAAAATTGTTTCATCTGAAAGCTATCAGTTGATGACCACTTGATAAACGCTTTCTTGGCTGTAATAAGCTCTAGCTAAAACCGCTTTCATTAATTCCTCAATTCTCTTATGGTAAAAAGAGAAAACACATTAAATAAAGATGTTCCATAGTTAGCCCAGATCTACATATTTCAGTTTTATAATAGGAAAGTTTTGTTAAAAAGGTTTTACCTATTTTTGTTCTTAAGTACCTAAGAAAATATTGTATATATATATATATGTATATATATATATATATATATATATATATATATATATATATTCAAACATATATATTCAAAATTTTTTAAAAAACTTTAAAATGAAAATCTGTGAAAAGGCTCGGATCCGTCGGTTTTTTATTTGAGAGGAAACTATTTTTCAGCTTTCTTCATCCCCTAGCTGAGGGGAGAATAAATCCTGAAATTTAAATAGGCGAGAGGAGTTGTGCCATATTTTGGTCATCATCAGTTGTCTGTAGGAAGATATATGCATGTACCTAATTATCACATTACGAAAAATATTATTTAAAACACCAGTTCATTATCAAATATAAAATAAGAAATTTTTCGGCCAGTATTGGAATACTGGAATAACCACTGTGATGTCTTAATGTTTTAACATAATATGTGTATTTTAATTGTATCGATGTGTATGTATATATGTGGAAATGTGACATCTTGTGCCGTTTTGAATAATTCTACGTATTGAAAAAGGCCGAAGTGCGGTCGAAACGTTATCTGACCACATCATGTTTATGGGCAAATATATGATTTAAAGTATATGTGTAAAGATTTTAAATTGACCTTAAATCAAGAAAATTGAAATAAAAATATATACTCAAACTGGTCAAAGAAAAATTAAACCAATAAAATTTATATATATATATATATATATATATATATATATATATATATATATTTATTTTCTGATAGGCCCTTTATATATGTAAGTGATAAATAATTGTTTTTAATTTGGTTTTTTTTTTGCTGTGGCATAAGACTTCTTTAAAAATGTTGTAATCGTGACCTAAAAAAGTTTAGTTGGGTAACTATGTCATGTCGCTCAGTTTTGTGGAACGATCTGCAAGGCCTATTACGACAGAGTTTTTTTGGGACGTGTGTTCAGATATGTACCTAACCTGATATCTTTGGTATACCATAATATAATTTTTATCGTGGTGAAGCATCTTATCTAAAAAGTTATTTTTTTTTATTATTTTATATTTCAATGGTAAGCTAAAGTTTAGAATTGTACATACCTTCCGTAACAGCATCATCAATGAAATAATGGTAATTGATAGATTAATTGTCGTAGAGTGTTACTTTATAATTCCTGTAACACCATTTGAGCGATTACGCTCGATATAGAAGACTCCGTAGCGCATCGTTCAATTTCTTTATAGTATATATGGTTATGTAGAAAATAAGTAGAATTTAATGGTAATTCACTTATTAAAAGAAAATCTTTCCGAGGTATATCAGTGAAAGTTTTAAAAAGAATCCATTTTTTTACTTTTTTTTACCCCTCGTAAAAGGGAAGTATTGTAATCGTGAAAAAAATCACCCTCTGAGATGTTTTCAGATCTTCACGTTTCAGAGTTCCTCGAAGGGTCCCTAGATGCCAAAAAACCTGTTTTCTCAATTCCGTCGGTCTGTCTGTTCGCGGCATAACTAAAAAACTACGTTACCCCGATTGACTTCAAATTTTGGTCAAAAATTAAGGGTCCATTATGCCGGAACAGGATGGCGGCCGTTAAAAAAATTATTACTTAAAAACAAATTATCCAATTAACCTCAAATTTTCACAAAAATCAAGGTTATAAAGAAATGAATTGGTAACTTTTTGATATGAATATAAGACAGCAAAAGGAAATGACGTCCTAATATAATATTTATAAAATCAGCCCGAAAAACTACTTATTCGATTAATTTCAAATGTTATGCAAGCATTAGGTGTAATGTAGGGATAAATTGGTAAAGTTGTGGTACGAATTCAATATGGCCAAACACAATTTTTAAAAATCAACGTATAGAAAATCTTATTTAATTGACTTTAAATTTTGTAGAAAAAATGTGATATAGGGATAAACTGGTACTAATTCAACAAAAATCAAGTGTGGTATATGTAGAAACTGGTAAAATATTGGTAGGAACCAATATTATAGAACAAACCAATAAAAATATTTGAAAAGACAGGATATATGTGTTACTAAATGACTATGGACTGATCCAAATTGGGTCACACTTCACTCTTACTAATAAAAGGAAAAATTCGTAACGAAGGAAGTTCCGGGTAAAGGAAATTTATCGATTTTATATTTTTCGTTACGTTTTTGTGATTCTGGATTTTTAGATGCCTGGAAATTCCTTAGTATTTTCATATAAAACATACCTACTATACTTTTATAGTCTTAATTATGAAATTCAGTTTTTTGCATATTATTATTCTTAACTGGTAAAATTTTGGTTCGAATCCAAAATGGAGGAACAAAATGGCGGCTTAATAAAGTATTTAAAAATTCAGCCAGAAAAACTACTTAATAGACTGAGTTCAAATTATGTCCCATAACTAATTGTGGTATAGAAATAAACTAGTAAACCTGTTAGTAGTAGTTAGTACTTAAGATGGCGGAGTAAAATGGCAGCCAAATAAACTATTTGTAATAGTGAAAAAAAGTCTTGAAGATATCGCGGAGTGTATCCAAATATCGGCAATTAATTCAAACTTAATAAATATTTATTTGCCCGAACACTCGGTTAAATTTCTTTAAAAATTAAATACGAACTTATTTACTTACTTACTTAATTGCCCAACAGAAATCTATTTACAGAGCAAATTAATGGGTAAGTTTATAATAAGTAAGAGATAACACCTTAATTTAAACTTAATTGCTAATAGTATGTTAGGTATATTTAAAGTTCAAAAAAAGAAAATAGTAAGATATGAAATTTAAAAATAAATACATGCATATTAATTGACTAATCTCAGTCAAATTTACGCGGTTGTTTGAGTGAACAGGTATTTATGTTACACAAAGGGGGCATACATTTAAAGGTAAAAGTCATGATATAAATTGGTAATTTTCTTGAAATATTAGTACGCATAGATTGGCAGTAAAACGTGAACAAAAGCCGCACGTTAAATCGTGGAATTCGAAGTTCAACAAGGATAGGAAATAAGGAGAGTCAATTGAATTGTGAAGTGAAGTAGTTTGTAGAGAAAAATAAGGGAATTTAATATTCTCCTATGATTTAATGCTTGGAAGTTAAACTCCGACAATAAGAGATGATTATCAAAATCCCGTTGCGAATAGATACCGTTTATTCTAAATGACAAGAATTTTAAAAATTTCCTTTAGAAATTCTCGAGATCTATGATATGCCTGAATTTGATAAATGCTGGGAGCATACTAAAAAGTAAAAACGCAGAACTTTCATGGCGGATAACACTTCAAACATATAAGATACAAAGTTTAGTTGGCTGTTACACCTAGGTCACGTTGAATTACACTTACAAGATAACGACATAATTTTACACATCGAAATATTTAAATCCAATGTATTACAAACATGCCAATTATGTAGTGCAATGTTAGTGCAATTTTTAATGTTAGCGACCCTACCAAACAATTTCAGGTCACCCGCGAAGAACAGTTTATTACATGTCCTAGGCTCAGACAGATTGTTAGTAAATAACAAAAACCGCAATGGTCCTAAGTTAGTTCCCTGAGGTACTATGGCGTAACGTCCCAATACAAGCGAACATCAGCCAGTCTTCTTTCGGAGAGCTATGTTGGTGGCATGTTCTCGGGTACACCTTTAGAAACTAAAAGGGGTGCCACCTGAACTATGACTCAGTTAGGAAGAAATCTATACTGATATTTTAATGCTGATAAATATTTGGAGGGTTTTTCAATAAAACTCAGAACTTTCATGGTGGATAACACTTGAAACGTATGAGATACAAAGTTTAGTTAGGTGTTGAATGTCACACCTAGATCACATCGGTTTACGCTTACAAGTAAACGACATAATGTTACCCTTCGAAATGTTTAAAACCAATGTATTACAAACACACCAATTATGTAGTGCAATGTTAGTGCACTTTTTAATGTTAGCATCCCTACAAAACAATTTCCTCCGCAAAAAACAGTTTGTTACATGTGCTAGCCTCAGACAGATTGTTAATAAATAACAAAAATAGCAGTGGTCCTAAGTTGATTGCGTGAGGTACTATGGCGTAACATCCCAATTAACTTACCAATAGAATCGAACGTCAGTCAGTTTTCTTTCGGAGAGCTATGTTGGTTGCATGTTCTCGGGTATACCTTTAGAAACTGAAAGGTATGCCACCTAATTGACTATAACTCAATTAGGAAGAAATCCATATTGATATTTTAATGCTGTTAAAATATATATTTTTTCAATAAAACACTGTATAAAGTGCAGATTGTCAAATTTTAATGATCTTTTTCTTGTCTCTTTGTTAAAGAATTATTTTATAAAATAAAGTTTAAAATGTGAAATTTAGTTTACGTTTTACAATTTAAGTGATATTAAGAAATAAAAATAAAAACATCAAAAAAATACCATGTAAAAATATATCAAAGATGTGAAATGTGATATTAAGTTATTACCATTATATCAACCTGTGAAAATCTGGCGAAATGTTATGGAGCAAATATGTAAATATAAAAACTAAATTAAACAGCGTACAGGAAAGTCAAAAATTCATAAATTTTCAGTATCCTTGACTCCCACCAATTTGATGCTAATTGGATAAAAATGCATATGCTCCAATGTTTATCAAATGAGACACCATGTCACTGTACTGATTTTCTGAATAAAACTGAATGTATCAGATATCTCGGCATTGTAATTGACCAGAATACTAAGTGAGAAACACAACAACAAAATACAAATTCGAAACTTCGTAAACTAATTTATAAATTCTATCAAATCAGAAATAGCATGCCAGTCAATGTTCTCAAAGTATTATATATATCACACTACTGAATCAGTTATTAGATACGGTCTGTCAATATGGGGAGGGGCATTTAATACAACACTAAATATCATAAATATAACTCAAAGATATCTCCTTAAAGTAATTTACAAAAAAGAGGCCAGATACTCTATCGAACTTCTGTATCAAGAAGCCCAAGTTTTAACCTTGCCACAATGTATGTAAAATCAGCACTTTTGATAGTTTACAAACATCCCGATTTAAGGCAGCAACTTATTTTAAATAATTATCATACCAGAAGCAGATCGATGGAGTCCGTATGTATTCTTATTTAAATTCTATATTTTTTTAATTTATTTTGTCGCTTATGTTAGTGTGGGATTATATGATTTTAGGTAAGGCACATACTTAGGTTGTGCGCAGTACCATTTATTTAGTATACGATATGATTTAAGAATTTAGCATTAGGTAATTACAACAAAAATGTCTCTTCTTTTGTACAAACACAGATGATACATTTAGGTGTGCGATCATCTTTCAAGTAATATTGCAAACATTTTCTACGTAATGTATTGATTTGATGTACCCCAGAAATTACACCATAAACTAGAAACGGTAACTTAAGACTGAATCTTGAAGTTGTAACTGGAAACTATATCTTGAAATTCTACAAACGATTGTTTTTTTTTAAATAAAATCTACACGGAGTGTGAAAAAACAAGTTATTTAAAACAAAAACTATTCAGAAACATAGCCTTAGGTTTAGCCATCTAGAGAGCTCCTTTGATGTCACCGATCACCAACAAAAGGAACTTCCAGGCATCTAAAAAGGCTCTTTGAGAAACGGACAGCCAAAAAAGTTCAGGCCGCCATTCTGTTTATAAAAGACAATAGCGAGTTAGCTCACAACAAGAACTTAATTTAAAAATCGATTTACCACGTCGTTGATCAACATCGAATCAGACAAAGACGGGTCCAAAATCTAGTGCCAGACGATGCCCATATATTAGCCTTAGATTTATAACTACGGATAAATGTTGCACCTCCCAAGAAAAAGGGCCCAGAGGATCACCACCAGAAAATTCTAAGAAGTTTGACAATTTCCCTCCACCATTCTTCCTCACTTCAGAAGGAACTTATACCAGCCTAACGCTATAAAATAAAGTTATAATTAAAGTGATGTTCACTGCTGGCGCCACTAGTAAAAGAGATTCAGAATCCGGTATTATTCAGCGTCCCCACGAAGAGAGCTGGCGAATTGCTCCTGAGCAGAGCCAAAATTAACTATAACTTGAAACAGAAAACCGAACATTGTCAAAGCTGGCTGGATGCTAAAAATAAGAAGCCATAGTGACAGAAGAAAAAGGCCAAATTCCAAATATTTGTAAACAACATTCTTTTGCCTTAATTTAGAGAAGCTAAACATACTTTGCAAAATGTAATCCAATGAATTATGAATAAATACTATTAAGGTATGTAAGATACAATCAACATAAAAGTTTTGATATTTAAAAGGTTATATTTAACTGCAATGTTATAATGTTCAATTTCGTTTCCGATTACTAATGGACTTAAAATCATGAAAAAACATTAGCAAAATGTCCGTTTATCATTCTATATAAAGCAAACATAAAGGAAAACAGCTTTGTAAAATAATAAACGAAGAGCCTATTTAAGCTGAAACTTTCTCTTAGTTCAAATGTTCTCAAAGTGTTAAACTGATAATTTGCAAGAAAGAAGAGAGTAAATATGTGTATCATAATTCATGTGAGTAAAATGAACCCAAACAAGAAACCAGAAAAATGAAATATTGTATTGTAAATAAAAAAAAAATATTTTCTTCAGTAAAGAAGGCCAGTATCTTATTAACTAAAATTAATTATACTTTCATAAGTCTGTAAATATCAGTAACTATATAACTAGCCCAATTTTTGTAATTGCCTCAGTTTTACTATAAACTATATAATTATACGTAAATTTGCAAATGTTATAGTACACCGCATGGTGCACCATATTTCTCAGACCGAAAGCCGTTGTAGGAAAAAAAATTGAAGTCTTGAAGTAAGATAAGATATAAAAAATAAAACCAGTGTTTTACTTATTTACAGAGTAGAAGGAAGTTATAAATTACGAAACTTCCCGCTAGTGCAGTAATTTATGCCTTTCACGCATTTACAGGTTTATTAATTTTCCGAAATCTATTATCCTACTTGTGACATGTGAAACAACGAGTCAATAATGATGTGTTAGTTAGGTGAGCAGAACACACAAGAGAGTTAGTTTCTCTATGCACTACTGCCTCGAACATCAGTTCATTACCTATTGATAATATAGACAATTTTAGGTAGTTGATACACTGTTTGTTCTTGTGTAAATCTGTCATTTGATGAGGATCATTGATTAAAGCTGAACCTTAACTTTACCTTATTGATTTACTATGTTAGTTAGAAGGTACTTAAAATGTTGACAATGTTGTTCTCCATTCGATATGTATACTTTGTCTTGCTTACCAGTATTATATTTATTTTAAAATTTGTATTTAGAATTGCAGTGAATGTTTCGTATGAAGTTTAACACGAACAAAGCATTTGTGTTTTTCTTTTAATCAATTGTTTAACTATGTTTGATATTGTTATACGGCTCGGTTTTTCGTGTATCTGGAAACTTTCTATGATATTCGTTACGAGCTCTCGATGCATTTTTTCCATGTAAATAAAATAATTCTATTATGTCGAGTTTTTCTTGTTCGGAATAGCCCAACTTACAACGTTTACGATAGCAAAAATACTCGTTAAAATCGTCTATCAAGTTAATGTCAGAATGTTATCGTTTTCTTGATCACGGATGACTTTGTTTCAGCGGAAATTAACTTAGCATTTTTTAAATATTTAAACGCTTATGTATCAAAAACTAACATACGGAATGTATTAAAAGCATATATATTTGAAATCAGAAGAAAGAGATCCTCAGGAATTCAAGCTAATATACGGGGTGTTCCATTTAAAAAAAACTGTCAGCCTGTCAAAATTTGACGATTTCAAAAAAAAATTCTCATTTATGATAACAAATTCTCATGATTTGCAACTTTTGTATTTTCGGAATTTCGGTATCTATTGAAATAAAATCTCTAGGTAGGTGCTAAAATATACGGGAAAATCCTGTACGTCATTTCTAACGGTCAGAGGGGCCAATACTAACATTAATAAAAGTACTAAAAGTTGAATCCTATATAATAAATTGACCTACTCTGTTAACCATTTTATGACATTTTTATTAGTTATTTAATAGATACACAGTGTTGTTAAAAAGAAACGCACAAAATTCATATCTTCTATATGAGTAAGCTTTCAAATAAACGGTGGAATACGGGAAGTGGTTTAAATGATCGTTCGTTTTTTTGTAATATTTTCAGCCTTCTCCCTTAATTTGTAGGTACCCCAATTTTTTTTTTTTTTCAAATGACAAAATAGGTCATGAGAATGGGGTTCTATGAGAAGGCCTTCTAAAACTGAATCTGATACTAGCAACAAATTATGGGTATGCTTTTTTCGTTGCAGTAAAATGAGTCCATATAAGATTTTTAATTAAAATTAATATTCGAAGGGGAGCACTCCCTTGATTCGGCTAATACAATAACAAATGCTGAAAATGACCTCCATCTTCTGCTTGACCTGCACCGAGTCAGTGGTAACTTAGTAACGTTCATCTTGTAAGTCCTCAACGCTGTTTGGTCTATTTTTAAACACTATCTTCTTCAGATACCCCCATAGAAAGAAATCCAATAGTGTAGGAGCCAGAGACCGTGGTGGCCATTCAATGGGACCCCGTCGACCTATCTACCAATTTAGAAAAATTTTGTCCAAGTACCTTCGAACATTTGTACCAAAGAATGGTGGTGCGCCACTTTGTTATGTAGTTATTTAGCTCTAATGTATTAGTTAAAGAACGTGGACTTTCTCGTACTGATAGGAGTATGTCAAGTTTTTTTTGTCTTCAGTTAGTATCAAAATTTCAATACCCTGCCTTTCTGAGAACACCATAATCCAAAAATGTCAAAGTTCCAAATTACTAACCCCTGCTTGCAAATCAATGATCAAACTAAAAGATTAACTGAATGCATTATATTCTGTATAGGTGTTTGCCAAATAAACAACCAAATGTGAGGAAAAACTGTCCTAGAATTTCAAGAATTTGTGTACCTTTTTACTTGCATTTTGCAATTTAAAAATTTGTGATATTAAAAAGTTGCTTCTTAACGTATGGAGCAATAATAAATACTGCTATTGCTTAATTAATCCTCTCAAGATAATTAAATGAAATTTTCCCAAGTCACTTGGGATCTAATAAATTGTGGTAACCAAGGCCGTTCCGCATTACACCATAAGGATCTACTTTGATAGTTAATTTTAATTAAAAACTTATGTGGAATCGTTTTACTGTAACGAAATGAGTAGACCCCTATTTTGTTGCTAGTATCGGACTCAGATTTAGAAGACCTTTTCATAGAGCCCCCCACATGACTTAGGTTGTCATTTGAAAAAAAAAAGTTGGGGTGCCTACAAGTTAAAGGGTTGCAGTGAGCGGGCCGGAAGTATTATAAAAAGACGAACAACCATTTCAGCCACTTCACGTGTTCCAGTGTTTTTGTAAAAAACTACTTATACAGATAGGAATTGTGTGTGTTTCTTTTGAATAACCATGTATATTATATCTCATATCTATTATTAGATATTTATTTTAGAAATTTAACTTTCTGAAGTCTGCAACAAACTAATAAAACCGTAAATATATTGCCCATGAGATATTAGACATTAAGACACTCAGTACTTGAATGTGTTTTTGAATGTTGTTAGTAATTGAAATTAGTTGGACGCCGACGTCATAAAGTCAATCTCTAAAATGGAATAAAATGTTATTTTTCAATTTTCAATATTTTCTTATCAAGTCGGTTTAATTTTTCTATACACATTTTTAATATAGGCCCAAATTCTGGATGCAACAATGTTTAAAACTGACAAGTAATTTTTTACGAATTTTCGCAATGGCGGATTTATACGAAAACGTTATATATTTAGAGTCACATTTCTTATGGAATATAAAAGCCCAAATACAGGGTGAAATAAAACTATATCCTAATATATATATATACAGGAAATCTTAAAACATCATAACAGGTGTCAACTTTTATTTTTCTAGTGGAAGAATTCGGGGTCTCTTTTGTATTTTGGATTCTTCCAAAGATTTAAAAGACATGTTCACTTGTTTTCGAAATATTGCTAATTACAGATATTGAGAGGGTAAAAAAATTAAATAATGATGTGACTTACGTCTACTCCAACTTATCTTAGCATTATTTCCACAATCTAAAGAAGAATTTTAAAAATATCCTGCTTTTCTCTTCCAGCAATTATATTCACAGCTATGCTGACCATAGCACACTCCCCTCCAATATACAATTTACCAAACCTGTCTCCAAAACCGAAATTGATGATAGGCTTAGAGTAGTGACTTTATCTCTAACCAAGGACCTCATCAAAATCGTAGAATGGGGAGCAAACAACCTTGCCCAGTTTAACGCCACTAAGACAGGATCTTATTACAAATTATCTCCCAGTACCCACACTTTTCAAAGGAGTGAAGCCAAAGATTCCTTTAGCCTAGTCAGTATCACCTTTCAGAAAGATCTTCGCTGGCATGATCAAATCACCTCAATCACCACAGCAACCTCGAAGAAATTGGGTTTTATTTTCCGAGCTCGAAAATATTTTTCTTCTGCCAACCTGTTTACCCTTTACGCTTCACAAATTAGACCCTGCATTGAGTATTGCTCGCACATATGGGGAGCAGCCTCTCCTCCAATCCGTAATATCCTTAACTCTGCATGCAGGCAAAAACCTATTCCAGATGACTGATTTTTTGAACTGCAGGTCATTTTCCGAAAAAGAAAGATACTCCTTCTCCTAAGTCTTCCTTGTTGAAGGGGTTCATTTTAATTTTATAAACTATAAGCTGTTGTCAAAAAAATTAAGGAGAAAGTATTCATTAGTTTTTATAAATCGTCGTTAATGTTATTTAGATTTTTTAGATAAATAATTTTAACTACTAATGTATTTTTTAACACATTTTTTGAAATTTTAAAACAAGCCAATCTTTTTTGTTTTAAATAGTGTAGTCTACTTTAGCAAAACACAGAATTGTGGATTTGTTTAGTCCATTAAATATGCCTCTCTTATTCAACTTGAAATAAAAAATATAATTATAAAAATAAACAAAATTGTCAAGTTGCTGATTGTTTTTCGAAAACCAATAAACCGTTTTAACAAGGAATTCTAAAAATATTTTAATCACATTGATTTTTGCAACGACCTTAAAATCAATATTTTAGAAAAATACGAGTTTTTTACACACTCTGTACAAAAAAAAATACGTAAAAAATTTTTGTGAACTCAGAAATGGTGCAGCCAGAATAAACCTAAAAATCAGGGGCGTGCGGTGAAATTTTAAGAAAGGGAAGCAATTTTTAGAAACTTACCTATTTGTAATGTAATTCGATTCTTCCATCATTTTTTGCAAATTTGTCAATGACGTCATCATAAAACGTCGATGCTCCGACATATTTTGAAGAAGTTTATTTTCAATGGACAACAGCGATGTATGCAAAAGTCTCTCCTGCCCCGTTGAATTTCTCACGATATTTTTTATACGTTTAAGTGTTGAAAAATTGCGTTCTACTGATGAACTTGTGGCAGGTATTGTCAATACTAATTCACACAATTTCGACACTTAGGTGTAGGCATCTTCCAGCTCCTTGTCTTTTAAAAATTGCATTAGTTCCTTAGCGTTATTTTTGCGCTAATGTCATCAGTTTCGTAAATCACTTTTAGTTCAGATCGCAGTAACACTCGGTCGAAGAACCGGCCATAATGAAGAAGAAGAGATTTAAACGCATCTTCTGGAAAAGTTTTTCCTTTAAATGCATCAAAATTGCAGAGCTCCAGGAATTTAAAATCAGTTAAACCGTTAAATCTATAGTTTATTTGTTGCTGAATTTGATCGATTATTTCATAAAACAGGCGTCTGTATGATGGTTGAATCTCCGACCTAGTCTGTTCGAAGACGCTTGGCTTGTGGCTCTACATTTCCCGTCATCGTTTTCTCCCAAAATAGTTGAAAGTCATCTCTTTTTTGGCTTAACATGGACTTAAAATCATCCACTTTTTTTAGGCAAAAAGCATCATTTGTTTTTATTTGTAATATATTAAAAACATCGTCCGAGAATGGAAATATTTCTGAAAATATGTTCAACAAATAATTAAAATTAAAATCTCGTTTCAAACAGTCCAAAAACCCCCTCGAACTATTTATTGCTTCTGAGTCCCACGTTTCATTATTTTCTATTATATTCTCAAATAGTTCAATCTGTGATTCACGATTTTCAGATACTGTTAACGCAAGTCTTTCATTATAGTTCCGCCTAGTAGGAGCTACTTTGGGATGGATGGAGTCCAAAGCTTGTGTACGTTTTCTTGACTCGGAAAAAAAAGCAGCCATGCCACTTAAAGTAACAAAAAATACTTTACACTCTTTAGTGTGATTGATGGACTGGGATAAAACTAAATTTAATATATGAGCAAAACAATGGACAAACACAGCACTTGGGAAAGTTTCTCGAACTTTAGCTTGCAGACCCCCTAATTGTCGTGCCATCACTGCAGCTCCATCATAGCTTTGAGCAACTAATTTTTTCTGTCCATTAATTTCTTTAGTAACGTTATAAACTACGTTATATAATGCATCTGCTGTACGATTTTCGGACACATTCTTAAAACCTCAAAATCGCTCTTGAATACTTCCGTCTGTTTTAACGTAGCGTATTACTATAGATAATTGGCTAAAATTAGTGATATCAGTTGTTTCGTCCAGAACAATAGCAATGAACCGCGCCTCGCCAGTCTCCTGCTTAATTCTTTTTAGAATAATGGTCGCAACAGCGAAAATTCACTGCTCTAAATGATATTTTAAGCAATCCTCATATTTAGCCATTAAACTAAGTAAAACTTGAAAATTTCCTCTATTTGAAGAAACCCTTGTTTCGTCATGACCTCTAAATCCCAATTCGTGCTGTCCGAGAAAACAAACAACATCGATAAGTCTTCTTAATATTTGCCTATTTTTATCGACTAGTTCATTGTGTTGGCGATGACTAATTTCCAACTGTTTATTAAGGGCTTGTTCAATTCTGGTTTTGCCGAAGAAATTGTTTAAATCGGAAAAACCAGTTTTATTCCAGAGACCTTTTTCATTTTCAAAAAGTAAACATGGCCAACAAAATAATTTACTTATATTTTCACACCCTGTTAGCCATTTAAATTGTTCGTATTGTTTTTTCCGGATAAAAATGTCTAATACAGTTTTTCGTTTTTGTGGTTAAATTTTTCATAAGCGGTTTTGCCCTTCCTTATTTGAAGCTTATCAGCGAAGTTTAATGTTGAAAATCCCTTTATTATTAAGACACACACCACACATTCACACACACTCTTCCTACTAAATTCTCCAACATTTTCAACGTTATTACTGACAGCCGAACTTGACGGTATTTGCATATCCACGTCCGTATTATTGTCTTCCATATCGCACCATGCACGACGCGACGTAAGTTAGTTAAAATAGTGCGTCAGCCAAGCGAGCAGCATCAGTGAATTCGGTCCATAGTTATAAGTGAAACCAGTGCATAGTAAACCGTCAAAACGGCACCAATCAAAAAAAAGTGCAATAGTCTCACAATAAAAACAATAGACAAAGAAGAAAAAGATCAAAATCAAGACACAGCGCCAGGACCCTCGGAGCCTGCGCCTAGCCCGCCCAGAAGAATCTATATCCCAGCATACAGGAAAAGAAGACTACTTAAAAAAATGGGTGAGCCTAACAGATCCCCCTCAATCCTTGCCCCACTAATCCTTCCCTACAAAACATCCACCACAACCAAAACACCACACTCAAAAAACCTTGAAAAAACATCAAAAAAAGAAAACAGTGACCTTCTCGAAGAGAACAAGGAACTAAAAAACGAAATAAGACATTTCGAATCACTAATACTTAACCTACAATCACAAAACAACACCCTAACTCAAAAGTTAACAATACTAACAGACACAAACATCTCATTAAACAAAAAAATCGACGAACTCATAGAGGAAATCAAAAAACCGAAAACCACAAACTCACCTAGCAATACAACAAACCCCAACATACCCGTAACCACATCTACAACACCCACCTACAACAGTATGGAAGTCGACGAAAATCACGACGACTTCCCAGCTTTAAAACCAAAAAACACACTAGACAAAACTCCCCTCAACATACCAAAATCTAACAAACCTATCTCAATCTTCAACAAGCATATACAAAACACAAACAACTCCACGAACAACACTCCCCAACAGCACAAACCCAAAACTGTTCCCATAATAATCAGTACACCAAATTGGATTAAAATCCATCAAGCCCTAAAAGAAAAAAACCTAAAATTCTCCCCCCCCAAGAAGGACAAACTAGGGATATCTCTCACCCCCGATACACCCAACGACCATAGACAAATAACGACTTTCCTCAAAAATAACAATGTAGAATACCACACATACTTCCTGCCCGAAGATAAACAACATAACATAATCATCAAAGGACTAGACAAAAAAATACCAATAACTGACATACAAAAAGACATTGAAAACCTAGGATTTACCCCAAGCGAAGTCGCTTGGTTTAAACTAGGCACCAGGAAAAATTACGAAACCAGCATGGTTAAATGTCTCATCCCAAAAGAACAAACGCACATTTACGACGTGAACAGACTCTGTCATATGACAGTAACAATAGAACCGCAAAAAAGCTCACAAACAAGACACATCCCCCAATGTCACAGATGTCAGCAATTTGGACACTCACTCTCAAACTGTAACGCAGCCCCAAAATGCCATCGTTGCGCAGGTGACCACTTCTACAAAAACTGTAATAAACCAGACACCACATCCCCCCCAAAATGTTGCAATTGTAATGGAGACCACCCCGCCAGCGATTCAAGATGTCCCAAAAACCCAAACAATAAACAATCAAACACGAGCCAACAACCACAAACCACCAACATCACTCCCAAACCCCCATCTAGACAAGTATCCCAAAACTTAACTTTTGCACAACTCACAAAAAAGAACAACACAGCAAACAACGAGACTAACACACAAATAGGGCAAAATAGCAGCAACCCCCTACTGCTTCTCCTCACCCTAAACGACGAAGAAATAAACACAAGACTCACCCACCTAGAACAACTCATACAAAACAGACCAATATTCAAAACTCTCCTAAACCTAACAAATGGACAGAACAACTAAACCCAAAGAACTATACATAATCAGCTGGAATGCAAACTCGCTCTACCCTAAAAGACACGAGTTTGCAAACTTTCTAACAGAAAACAAAGTAGAAGTAGCTCTAATACAAGAAACTTACCTTAAACCACAAACAACATACTCAATCAATAACTACACAATATACAGGACAGACAGACCTAACAGAATAGGGGGAGGCACAGCAATTATAATAAAAAACAACATAAAACACGAACTCTTCCATCACACTCACACAGAAAACTTAGAACACACCGGAATATACATACATATGCACGACAACACAATAAAAATTCACTCTGTATACAAACCACCCACCGCACAACTAGACACAGACGAACTCGACGCAATATTCAACACAAACTACCCAACAATAGTAGCAGGTGACTTAAACAGCAAATCACGACGCTGGGGTTGCAAGTCCACAAACCGAGCAGGAACAATGTTATACAACTACACAAACAAGGAACTAATCTCCGTACACGCACCTTTAGAACCTACACACTTCCACTTTTTATCCCCAGACATACTAGACATAGCACTCACAAAAAACTTCCCTTACAACACACAAATAGACAACCTACAAGACCTAGGATCCTCAGATCACACACCTATCGCCCTAAAAATAGGGGACCTATACGAAAAACTAGAATCCCACACACAAACATTTATAAATTGGAATAAACTTAAAGACCACATCACACTAAACACAGCAGACCTACAAAACATAGATACTAACGAACAAACAGATAGCGCCATAGAATACCTAACTAACAAAATAAACGATGCCACAGAACACGCAAAAACCACAGTGCACACAAAACAAAACAACCCATATTCACTTCCGCCAGAAATAAGACAACAAATAACAGAACGCAACAGACTAAAAAGACAAGCAAGAATTACAGGAGACCACAGACTAAACACACAAGCAAACAGAATCACAAACAATATCAAAAAACTCATAAAAGAACACAAAAACACCAAATGGCAATCCTTCCTAGAAGGGCTTTCCCCACAAGATAATTCTATGTGGAAACTCAGCAAAACACTAAAAGGAAAAACACGCACAAAATACCCCCCCATGCACGGACCAACAGGAATAGTCTACACTCACTCAGACATAGCAGAAACATTCGCAAACTCGCTCGAAAACCAATTCACACTAAACGAACACGAAGACGATGACATAGACCACGAAGAAAACATAACACACAGAGCTCACACAATACTCAACACACAAACAAACGAAACGCTACAACAAACATCAGCAGCAGAAATAAGAGACATTATTAAAAACTCAAACAGCAAAAAAGCACCAGGACCCGACAAAATCACAAACAGAACTCTAAAAAACGTACCAGACAAAATACTAAACCACCTCGCGCTAATAATAAACAATTGCCTACGAAACAACTACTACCCCACAGCATGGAAAACTGCAGCAATCATACTAATCCCCAAACCCAACAAAGACCTAAAATTCCCTCAAAACTGGAGACCTATCAGCCTCCTATCATCTTTTGCAAAAATCTTTGAAAAAATACTACTCACCCGACTACAAACGCACCTAAACACAAATAACACAATACCAGACGAACAATTCGGATTCAGACAGGAACACTCGACAGAACTACAACTAACTAGACTAATCGAAGAAACAACTCTAGGACTACAACGCCGTGCCTCCACGGGAATAGTAGTCCTGGATGTCGAAAAAGCCTTCGATAGAGTCTGGCACGACGGACTAATAACAAAAATGAACGACACACTCAACATTCCACTACCCTTCACAAAAATTATAGGACACTTTTTAACTAACAGACTTTTCTACACTACAATTAACTACGAACACTCAACATTTAAAACCATGGAAGCAGGAGTCCCACAAGGCTCGCCATTATCTCCTATACTCTACAACCTATACACCGCAGACATACCAAAACCACAATTCTCCAAACTATCAATTTACGCCGACGACACTTGCCTATTCTCAACCTCCAAAAATCACAATCAAATTCATAGAAGTCTACAAAACCACCTCGACAACATCCTAGAATGGGCAACCCAATGGAAAATCCGAATAAACACAAACAAAACACAAGCAATACTCATCACAAGAAAAAGAAACGTACACATACCAAACCTAACTCTACTAAACAACGACATCCCCTGGGAAACACACATTAAATACATTGGCATCCATCTAGACAACAGACTTACATTCAACAAACACTTGCAAACAAAAATACAAGAAGGCAAAGCACTTTACAACCAACTTTATCCCATGATTGGCAAAAAAAGTAAAATGACAAGACAAAACAAACTACTTATCTACAAACAAATAATTAGACCGAAAATACTCTACGGAGCCATGGCATTCTGTCACGCCTCCAAAACAAACAAAAACAAACTAGAACGACTACAAAACAAAATACTCAGAAATATCACAGGAGCCCCTTGGTACATCCGTAACACAGAAATCAGACAAGCAACTAACATGGACACTATACATGAACACCTTGTACAAAAACATACCATCTTCATAGACAAACTCAACAACCACACAAACCCCATTATACGAGAACTATTTGACAGACCAACAAACATTAATTCGCCATACAAAAACATTAAAACAGTGATTACTTAAAAAAAAAAAAAAAAAAAAAAAAAAAAAACTAACAATAAATCTTCACAACCACTCCCCCTGTTCCCACCAACCCCACACCCCCTCCCTTTAATCCTATACTTCAAAAACCACCCATGAGGGCGAAAATCAAAAAAGCTGTACGGCACACCCATACATAACCGTGTAAGAGTTCTCGCAAAGAACTAACACGAAGTCAAAACAAACCATGACGACGCGACGTACGTATCACACAACACGCGGATAGCCGCTCAAATAAAGACCCTACTCCAACGATAGCTTCCGCCCCTACTTAAACCACGCGACTGAAATGCAAAAATTGCAAACAGCCGGTGGAGAGTTCAATAACCTCTGGCTCGATTCACAGGAAATCGAGCATACAGGACTTGGGTGCAGAGAAGCTAGCGGCCCACATAGGTTCTATTCGATTTTGTATTTTGGCTCGGTCGGAGTCAAGGCCGCATTTATTATGGGCTTGATAATTAAGATAATATTTTAGCATTTTAAATATAAACTAAATTAATGGTTTCCTATTTCAAAAATACTGTTAAATTACATTTTAGAAGATGTTTTGTAATTTTTTTTGGGAAACAATAAGGATTTTGGCTATGGGTTATGTTGGATGATAGTTAATAAAACGCACATTGAGAATCTATTGTTGTAATTAGTCAACGTTTCGAGCTCTATGAGGTCATCTTTTTTAAGGGGCAGTGTACAATATGCGTGTTTGAATGGAAATGCATATGAATGTATGTATGTACAGGTACATAGTTTTTTAACCTTTTTACTCGGAGATTTGCATGAAAAAATTGGGTTGTGGGAAAGTTCAGGCATAAATACAGGTCATACATTTGATGAGGGTGAAATGTTGTCGAAGCTATTAGGAACATAATTTACGACCCCGAGTTAATCCATCATGAGGCAATTCTTTACAATACAATAAAGAGAAAATTTCCGAGCAGGGGCGGAACGATTTGTTAAAAAATTGTCAGAAATGTTTCTTAGCTCGCAACAAAATGCTTTAATTTTTGTTTTCTCAATATGGCTAGCGAAAAAAATAGCTCATAGAGATAACGTAGCATTATGACTTTTTAATACTTGCAAGTAATTGTTAGTTAGCTTAATAACCAACATTCTTTATCATTACATATTATGGCAGCTCTTGACGACGCTAATTATCATGAGCAATCTAACATTAGGAAAAAAATCGTAACAAATTTTAGGGAGCAGAGAATATATATATATATATATATATATATATATATATATATATATATATATATATATATATATATATATATATATATATATATATATATATATATATATATATATATATATATATATATATATATATATATATATATATATATATATATATATATATATATATATATATATATATATATATATATATATATATATATATATATATATATATATATATATATATATATATATATATATATATATATATATATATATATATTTTGTTTTGCTAACGCAAAACATATTATACAATTTGTTATTGTATGTGGCGCAAACTTACCAAATATAAAATTTTAAAAACTAAATAGCTTAATTTGGATTTGGAAAACATCTATAGATATTTTCAATACATCCTGCAAAAATGAAAACATATCAAATGTCAAAAATTTCCTTATTTAATTAACACGTAAGTACGCCTCCCTCTAAGTATTGTTCCTTAACAAATGCCAAGTGTGTTGTTGCTTATAACAGTTAATCAATCGATATGAAAATTCCCGTTTCGTGAGCTAATGGCGTGAAATAGAAAACTTTCAAGTGAACTTGATGCAAACGCTCTTCGGTCTTTATAGGATACATTTACTAAACATTTATCAGAGTTTGAGCATATTGGTCACTCTATTAATTAACGGAATTCTGTTTTATTTTATATGTTGTTTGATGGCCCTGACTTAAACATGACCACTCAATTGCACTTCAATATAGGAATCGCTATAGATACTGTCTCTAATTTATGTGTATCTAAATCTAATGAAACAGAACACTCAAAATGTTCAACTTTTCTTTTAAGTCCAATGTAATCGTAAAGGTTATTTGATCTTTAAGTTTCCTTGCTTCTGGGAGAGAAATATTTAAAGTATCGAAAAGTATAATATCATCAAATTAAAGAGATGTACTAAATGTCTTAAAATAAAACACACCTTAATTAAATGTTTATCTCCAGTGCGGTGTATTGAATATTTGAATTATCATTAAAAATCTTCACTTCCTCTATCAAATCCCCCCTTTTAAAACTTCACCTATCCCACAAGACGGATATGAGCAGTATTTCACAGGCCAGTTTAAAATAGGATTTAACGATTCTTAGTTTCACTGAATTGACAGTGCAACTTTGGTAAATTTTAATATATCCAAATGTTGCAATTGGTTTAATATGATGGTTGGTTGCAATATTTATGATTTCCTTATCTACATATTAATAATACTCACTTATCATTTGTTCCTTATGCAAAAAATGTAGGCTTAATAATTCACGAAAATTTACGGTTCACTGAACACATAAAAAACTTGAGTTGAACTAAGAGTTTTTGCGCTTTAAAATTAATATATTGCAACCGTCACATACTAAGTTTCAATCTTAAAAAAATGCTTTGTGAAAACCTAGTACGAATTCATTTTACATATTGTAATTTCACATATGGCCCATGCTTATATGAAACTGACAAGTATAGAATACAAAGAATTCAAAATTCCTGTTATAGACTAATTTTTAATTTACGGAAATATGACCACATATCAGCAAAAATATTTGAATGCGGGTGGCTTAACATGAATAATCGTAGAATCCACCATCTCGGAAACTTTGTTCATAAACTGTTAAAGTCAAATAACTTTTCAAATTTAATAAGAAATTAAATAATTTTATTTCTAGAAATAATATTCATGATAGAAACATTAGATTTAAAAATAAATTTGCACTACCACAGCATGGAACCGCTATGTTCAAACGATGTTTTTCGTTTAATGCCATTAAACTGTATAATTCTTATAATTCTTATAATTATAATAATTATATTCATATAATTTAAACCATATAATATAAACAAATTTAAATATAAGCTTCGACTCTTCTTATTAAATGAGCAGATTTGTGGATGTTGAAATATCGTCTTTGGGGTCTCTGTTAATCTACACTGTAGTCATTTAAGTGTGCAACATATGGAAATTGTTTTTATTAACTAAACAATCAAAATAAAAATATTGCTAAAAGTTGGTGCATCCTCGATAATTATATAAAGTGTACTTAAAATGGTTACAAGTCAAACAGAATACAGGGTAGGTCAAAAAATATTAAAATCATGCAAGAGTAAAGTACCCTTATTTCGAAAGATTCAGCAAAATCTTATTGTTAAGTTGTTTAGCATCAAAAGTTATGCCTGGTTACCAAAACATAGCCTCTGGAAAAAATCAAAAAAGTTTTTGAAAAAATAATTTTTTTGATAATTATCATAAAAACTTTCATAGTTTAATCAAAATCAGATCAGATTTGCATAACTCCGTTCAAATTTAAGTATACTTGTGAAATTAACTTGGATTTTTAATTTTTTAGGGAATCACAACTTCAGGTTTGTTGCAACGATATTAAACACAACTCGGAAATTTCCCCAATATTCTTTTTAACAAGATGAAGTATTTCTGAAGAAAATATGTACATTAAAAAACTTTCATTTGAAGTGCAAAATTTTTATTTCAAATATGTATTAAAGAACTGTACACATAATTGACAAACTGGGAATCCTTGAAAAAGCAAATGAGGGTTAAAAGGGAATTAATGTGAATTAATATTAACAAAAAACCAAACGCACCGAGATCTTATTGAATGTGATACCACTAGTTTTACCAAAAATGTTTAATATAACTTAACAATTAACAAATCGGCATGAAGTAAAAAAACATTTAAGGAAATACATAAAAAATAAAAATGATCTAAGCGTTTCTATGTGCCCATCTTCTCGTTCAATGAATCTAATTGTCCGGTCATAAAATTCACTAAAAGTAGTTCGCAAGATATGTGCTGGAATATTTCTGCAATGGAAACGAATCGAATTTTCAAGTTCCTCAACATTATTAAATGGTCGATCCTTATAAACTTTTTGCTTTAAGTATCCCCATAAAAAAAATCTAATGGGGTAAGATCTGGGGAACGAGGAGACCACCGTGGATCGGTATTTCGTCCTAACCATTTGGTACCAAATTTCCCATTTAACCATTCAGAAACATTTCATGTAGAATGAGAGGGACATCCATCATGTACAAACCATAATTTATACCGTTCTTGTAAACTTATATTGTCAAAAAAATGCTGCGATATTTCATTTTCCAGAAACTGTAAATAGGTATCACCAGTTGTGCCATTTGTTGTGAACGTGGATGCATCCCCAAAGAGAATGTGTCTATGAAAATCACGCTGATCTTCTATTTGTCCTTGAATCTATATGCAGAAATCATAGCGGATGTCATAGTCTCGTTCTTGAAACGTGCAAATAAACATTGGCTTATTATTATAAGCATTAAACTTGTTTTTCTTGAGAATGCTCTTAACAAAGCTTTTTAATACCCGTATAAGCAGAAATTTCCTGGGTGGATCTTCTAGGGTTTTCGACAACTGACTGAAGTACCGCTAATTGATTTTCTTTAGTACAAATAATTTTGGCATGTTCATTCTAATATATTTATAGTCTAAAGATCCTGTCTGTTTGAAGTTTATTAAAATTCTACTTACTGTTGACTAGTGAACCTGTTTGTCTGGATGTCGTTCATTGAAAATATCTGCTGCGTCACGCACTGTTTTATAATTATCCCCACATATCAAAACTAATTCTGCCTTCTCGACTAGCGTTACTTGTCTTGGAGGAGGCATTTTAAATCAGATAGACCTTGAATGTAATAATATAATTGTTCTTCTAGAATGAGATATTAACGCCACCGAACTTTCACAATTTTTACTTCTAATCCTCATTTGCTTTTTCTATGGGTATCCGCGATTATCTTAGTATAGGATTTCAGGTTTGTCAATTAATGTGTACAGTTATTTAATAACAATTTTATAATGTTGCACTTCAAATAAAAGTTTTTTAATGAGCAGATCTTCTTCCCAAATGTTTCATCTTGTTAAAAAGAATATTGGCGAATTTTTCAAAGTTGTTTTTAATATCGTTGCAACAAACCTGAAGTTTGTGATTCCCTAAAAAAATTGAAAATCCAAGTTAATTTCACAAGTATACTTAAATTTGACCGGAGTTATGCGAATCTGATCTGATTTTGATTAAACTATGAAAGTGTTTATGATATTTATCAAAAAAAATCAATTTTTCAAAAACTTTTTTGATTTTTTCCAAAAAAAAATGGCTATGTTTTAGTATCCAGGCATAACTTTTGATGCTAAACAACTTTTCTTAATAACATTTTACTGAATCTTTCGAAATAAGGGTACTTTACTCTAGCATAATTTTAATATTTTTTGACCTATCCTGTATGCTGTTTGACTTGCAACCATTCTAAGTACACTTTATATGATTATCCACCAACTTTTGGCAATATTTTTATTTTGATTGTGTAGTTAATAAAAAAAATATCCATATGTTGCACACTTAAATGACCACACTGTATATTTAAGTTTTTATAAGGCTATGTATTTTCGCCAAATTCATTTTCGACTGTGATAAACCTCTATTATGATTTAGTGTCATATAAGTTTTCAACTTACTTTTGATAGACTTGAGGGATTATTATTGGCTTGCTACTTGGTGAAGTAAGAGTAGCCACTTGGCTAGACTTCGCCGGAGGAGGCTTGGTTATCCCTCGAAAACAATTGCAAATTAATATAACACTATATACTACTAACTACTGATATTTGTAAAACAATTTGTTAATAGAAGGCATTTATTATTATTAAAAAATTTCACACAAAACAGTTATGTACACAAAGTTAAACTATATCAAAAGACATAAAATAATTATGTAGAAATACATCGCATTAAAAACACATGTTAATGTTGACTGTCAAGGAAACGAATTTGGTACCAATCTTAACATGATAGAAGGTTCAAATAATGAATAAAAAAGAAGTTCAACTAAATAGTTTTATGTTAGCCAAATTGGGTCAAAGTCAAGGACGGGAAGGTGAAACAAACGCAACTAAAGAAGGAGTTGGAAGTTGGAGTATTTAATTTGTACGGAGTAAAAATGAAAATAATTATTTAAATAGTTTTAGAGCACTGTTGAATTGATATAAGTTAACTTTTGTCATTTAAATTAATGGGGGAGCGATCTTGTGAGAGTGTTATATCGATATTATCAAGAGTGTCCCGTTTTTTGCCTTTATTTATTAAAAGTCATAATTTAGAGTTTTTATCTTTTTTAAAGCTATGTTTATTAGTTTTTAAAAGCATACCAAAGGGAGACTTCTTATCACTTTCTATTATGTTTGAGATGTTTTTTGATATGTACTTGTAGGGTACAGTATTTTTTTCTTTAAAAATGAGAAAAAACTGGTAACATTATTTACTGATTTGTAGACCAAAAAAATATGTTTATCATGTTGTTTTAGAGATCTTCCTATAATTGTTGAGATCTTGCCTAAAAATAGTATGGAAACGAATCGTTCCGAGCAAGTTGAACTTCGGGAATAAATTTTAAGTAAAAAACATAATCTACTAAATGGCTGCAAATAATGGTTTTTCAACACACGTAGTCAGCAATATTTAAAAAAAAAACAAAGATTTATATATTTCACAATAGGGGTAACAACAGATTATAATACAAAAATGTGACATACTATATAATTCCTTAATTTAGCGCGTATAAAACAATAACAAATGTAAGTACATATAGTTCATTAAACGAAAAAATTATTAACTAATATTTACATTCTATGCATAAACCGAAACTTAAGCCTATGCTTAAAACAAATTAATGACAACTTACAAAAGTTCATGTCATTAAAATGCCTGTTGAAATAATTTAACACAGAGGTGAGTTCTGACCAGCGTTAGTCCTACGAAAAGGAATATGAAATAGCTCGGTATGTCTAAAAGCTCTGGTTAAATTGAACCAGTGAGTATATATGTGGAGCAAATGCTAAACCCTTTATTATTTTAAAAATTATTACTAAATCAGCCAGCCTACACTGTTGCGATAAAATATTAAATTGTCCCATAACTATTGAATAATCTCTATCTACAATTACATGATTAATTTTAAAAGTGACATACCTTACGAACTTATGTTGTACAGATTCTAATCTTTTTATATAAATTTGATACTGCGGATTCCAAACAACCGATGCAAAAGAAAGTTTACTATGAATGAAAGCATAATATAAATTTAGTAGAGCTGTTGGGTTATTAAAATACCTCGTATTCCTCTTTATGAATCCCAATAATCAAATGAAATCATTTATTATTTTTTCTATGTGGGATTTAAAAGCCAACTTGACATCCAAGGACACCGAGATCCCTGATTTCCGAAACTTTGTTAAAATTTTTGTTCTTAATTATGTAATTAAAATTAATTAGTTTTTTATTAGGGCTGAAAGAAATTGCCAAGCACTTGTCTAAATGCAAAAATCTATTTCTCGTCCCACAGTAGTCAGAAAACCCCCTGCAATTCCAGACAGTACTCCGGTGTTCGTATTGCGCGTAAAAGTTTTAAATCGTCTGCGTAAAGAAAAAATTAACTCTTAAAACAACTTGAAATATTATTTATATATAAAACAAAAAATAGTTAGCCTAAATGACTGCCTTTTGGAATACCTGAGGAAACCTGGAATGAGTTCGAAATGAAACCGTTCACTGCCACCACTTGAGTCCGACCCTGTAAGTACGAATACATATGCATTTTAAAAGATCACCAAACACATCGACCTCAGCAAGCCGATCAATCAGTACTTGGTGACTGATTTTGTCGAAAGCCTTACTGAAATCGGTGTAAATTGCATCCACCTGGATCCTGTTATCCATTGATTTCGACAAGCACTCAACGAATGAAATTAAATTAGTTTCAATTAGTCTGGCTGGCATGAAGCCATGTTGTTCGGGTGTAACTATATCTTTAATATTTTCCGGTATTTTAGCGTAACTTATTTTTTCTAATAGCTTACCAAAAACGTACAGCTACAAACAGGCCTATAATTTTTAACATTATGCTTGTCCTCATTTTTAAATATCGGAATTATATGAGATACTTTCCATTTTGAAGGGAACACTCCTGTTCTGAGAGACGTGTTGAATATAATAATTAATGGGCGTAACAAACCTAATTTACATTTTATTATCAATATGACTGTGATATTATCAGTGCTCATCCATTTTTTTAAATCAAGTGTTACAATTGTAGATAGAACATCAAATTCGCCGTCGTCAGAGTCTAATACGTTTTGATCAAAAGGCGTCGAGTTAACATAAGGGGTTTTAAAACATTCCGAAAATAGGTTAGATATGTTTTTAGGCAGAGTTAGCTTTACGAGTCCCATAATATACAGAACTAGGTATACAATCCTTTGTTTTTTTCCTGTTTTTTTATGAAGCTCCAAAAATCTTTAGTATTATTGTTAGAGATGTCATTCTCTATACCGCGAATATAGTCACTGAAATCATTTTGCATGAACTGTTTAGATAGTCGGCGCAAATTCGAAGAATTTGTATAGTCATTTTGATTTTTATAAATTTTGTATTTTTTATGAACCTTTACTTTCCGCACAATTATTTTTATCGTTTCAACTCTCAATTAAACATCATACAGCCATTCAACACAGTGTAAAAAGCGTCGACATCAGAATCAACATTGACACACTTCAGGAGACCTGCCCAGTCAGCCTGCAAAAGTTTAAAGTTAATTGCTACATAGTCGGCGTTGTTATTAAAGATAAAGTATTTCTCAAAACCCTTACATAAAATTTATTCGCCAAGAATAACATGGCGCGGAACGATTCTTTCCATACCATTTTTAGGCAAATCTCAACAATTATATGAAGATCTTTAAAACATCTTGATGACTATAGTGCTACAAATGATTAAATACTATTGCCAGTTTTTTCTCATACTTAAATGACACAAAAAAGTAATAAATATAGTTTCAAAGAAGATAAAACTTTAAATTATTACATTCAATAAATAAAGGCAAACAACTGAACATCCTTGAAAATATCGAGATAATACTCTCACAAAATCGCTACCTCCTTGATTTAAATAATCAATTAGGTCACTCATATTGCCAATACACCAGTGCTCTAAAACTATTTAAATAATTAATTTCATTAATTACTTCGGGGTAGAAAACTCCATATAAACTAAATACTCCAACTATTCGCCTTTCTTTGCGTTTGTTTCACCTTCCCGGCCTTGACTCTGGCCCAATTTGGCTAACATAAAAATATTAAATTAACTGCTTTTTCATTCATTATTTGAACCTTCCATCATTTTTAGATTGTTACCAAATTCGTTTCCTCGGATGACAGTCAATATTAGCATGTGTCCTTAATACATGAATAACAATTAGTGCGATGTATTTCTACATAATTATTTTATTCATGTCTTTTGTTATAGTTAAACTTTGTGTACATAACTGTTTTGTGTGAAACTATATCTCATGTGAAAAGTTGTTTGTCCTGTTTCCGGTAATTACTGTTAATTTTAATTTATTTATCTTCTCTATCCACCTTAAATCGCAATTTTTCACACTATTTCGTTTTCTTTTACTTTCAGACAATCAATTGTACCCTTATGATGACCCCTAGGGTCGTAACTCGTAGGAATTAAACACATTTTGTCTAAGTGGACTTTTGAGTTTTTCTTTTAATATTATAATGTCCCTTCTGAAGAGCAGATTCGGCTTTCCTAATAAGTAATGATATAATTTTGAAGTAATTTCGCCTGGGGCGAGAATCCGAACAAAAAGTCAACTTTTTAGGTGGTCCACGTTTCGAAATGTTTTATTGCTTCATCAGGACCCTGCAATTATATAAAAAAAGGACAATGAGTATTTAATTAGTGTTGCATAGTACATTGTTCTGACTGTTTTTTCGACCTTTGTTGTCATTAAAATAACAAATATCGACTTGTACAGGTAAATTCATTGATCGCAGTAATTGCATTAAGTAGAAATTGACTTATATTTAGGCGTACAGAAAATTGAAAATAACAAATACCACTATTATTCTGGTATGTTCAAACTATTTGTGTCTACTAAATCCTTTCTCTCTTATTAGCACCTAAAAAGACTTTGCAGTTTTTTTTTTTAACCTTGCAGTGTAGGAGACTAATAATGGTGTGTTTTCAAACATTTTATTAATTTAATTAATTTTGTTTAACAGTTTTGTACGTTGACAACACCTTTCCAATTCCTTTCGATAAATTTTTGTACGTATGGTATTTTACAATACATTAATGAATTATTTTCATTATTTGTTTTTTTTTCTTGCCTTACATTATATAGATATTGTTATTCAGTATATTGCCTAATGGTATATTGCTTCCCACCAAGTGCATTTTTTTTCTTACCAATATTAATGACAACATCTGTTGGGATGTTGGCAAACAGTGAAATAACGTCTAGAGACACAATCTCATAATTTGTTGGAATTATAATATTGTTTAAAGATGTTACAAATCCAAAAAAATTACGGACATATTTCTCGTGTTTAACAAACATTGTCCCAAAAATATCGGCTAGGTATTTTGTTAGACTATACAGAACTAAAAAAGAAACTATTGGTCTAAATGGTATATAATGTTTGTGTATTTTAGGCAGAAAATATATTTTTGGTGAAACAGCATTATTTGTTTTAAGTTTTTTGCCTTGTTCAGGATTTATAGTACCATCTTTTATAATGATGTCTATTATTGTTTTCTTTTTATTTTGTATAGTTACCTTCTTATCTTGGTTTATTTTTTCGTAAGTTGTTCTATCATTTAACATCTCTATCGGTTTTTCGATATATTCCTGTTTACTTAATACAACCGTTGATTTAACCTTATCAGCCTTCAAAATAAGAATATTATCTTTATTTGATCTTAAAAATTCTGAGGTTTGTTTTGCTATTTCTATTATATATTTATTTGATATGTCTTTTGTTTTTTTTGAATTAAATAATTTGTTAAAAGGTTAATACAATGGTTTCTAATTTGAATTTTTGTGTTTTCATCTTATTTATCAATTATATATTCTAAATCAATTATCATTTTATTGATTTTTTATTAAGATTACAATAAGGCATATTAAACTTATCACCTAAATTTAACATTTACTGTACAATGTTAGGTATGTCAATTCCACTAACATTAACTATCCATTTATTATTTACTGCAGTTAGGTTTACCGGTTTATGTTATTTTAGTAGTTTTTGATATTTTATACTTTATCTACTTCTCAGGATTCGATTTTGGTTGCTATAGAAAATATTTTGAAAGTTGTTGTACCTTTCAAAATGTTCTTCAGTTAACACATTTTGTGCGTATTCTATTGTATTTTTTTTTTCTTATTCTAGCTTTTTAATTTTCCAATGAACAAACGACATTTTTAAATTTAGTAAGCTTTTTTTGGAACTTTCTCAAACTATTATTAAAATTTATTAGGTGTAGGAGATTTTTCCAGAATAAAAGGTTGAATACATTTTGCTCTTTGTAAAATGTGTTTGGGGAGGATTTGACTTTACCCACATTTAATTAAAAAGGTCTTGTGATTGTACCTTACCAATTTTCTGTTAAAATTTGCCCAACACTTAAGGTTCACAGATAATTCATTACTATGTAGTGTTTTCATTTCGTGCATAAACCCCATGCTGTTTCTTTTATATAACTACCTACGTCGATGGTCAAGAGACTTCCTAAGATGTGTTTCAAATGTAAGTAGATTAAGGATCCAAAATATATCTATTTTGAAGTAATTTAGTTTGGGGTGAGGATCTGAATAAAAGTCATTTTTTTAGCTGGTCAAGGTTTCGCAATGTTTTATTTCTTCATCGGGACCATACAATTATGTAAAAGCAGGACAATGAGTATTTAATTAATGTTGCATAGTACATTGTTCTGACTGTTTATGGATACTAATTAAATTAAAATTATCGTATTTAAATGTAATTAAGATGGTACTAGCCTATTAAAAAATTTTTTTATAACATAAACTTACGAAAAGAGAAAAAAAAAACACTAAATTAGTAAATTTACAACACAAGCAATAGATGACACATACACAACGAGAAAGGATGTAGTAGACACAAATAGGTTGAGCATACCAGAATAAGACTGGTATTTGTTATTTTGAATTCTCTGTAGGCCTATATTATAAATTCATTTCTACTTAATGCAATTACTACCATCAATGAACCAGTCGATATTTACTGTTTTAATGACAACAGAGTACTACTACCTAGTACCTACCCACGTATATATTTAGAGGAAAAATTGATGCATGTGTTTTCTATTGCTTTGTAAATTTACTAATTTTATGTTTTTTTTCTCTTTTCGTAACTTTATATTATAAAAAAAAATATCAATAGGCTAGTACCATTTTAATTACATTTAAATACGATAATTTTAATTTAATTAGTATCCATAAATATATGATAGATATAGAAAGATATTTACAATCTAATGCTGCTTAATACGTCTTTTACTTGTTTTTTTTTTGCTTCCTTTTCTTAGGTAACTTCTGCGACAGTAAGAACAAAGATTCTATTACATAAATATATCTATTACATAAATTAAACATACTTAAGTATTACAAGATCTCTAAAAGGAAAATTAACATTACAACAGTTCATCAACGAGAATATTAGTCAGGCAGTGGTTGAGTAGAAAGCTAGGCAAAAAGTTAGATCACCACAAACATGCCAGGTGGTCGCAACAAAAGAAAAATAAGTAACATTGTCCGGTCGCATATCTTTACAACAAAAAAAAAGTATTATTTTTTCGATTTCGCACTTCCAGTTTCCAATTTATCGTACGCTAGATTGTTTGTTGTTTAGATATCCACATATCCTTTAAATTCAATTTCAGTCTGTGTTGGCTATTTGTCTAAGTATTGTAGTGTTGAAGGTGCAGGCATATCGTTTGTTTGTATCTGACTACTATTATTTGTTTTTCATTTATTCTTACGTTATACCGACTTTTTTGTTATTTAATAAAGGCACGACAGTTCGCTTTAAAGCTGAGAGTGTGGATCGGGCCGGCTTTTTGTATTGTTTACCGGTTCGCTTATTCCAGTGACCCGTGGTTCTTAAATTTTTATTCAGGAAAGAATTTTATTGAATTTTTGTATTTTGGTAAATAATTGCATTATAATTTTTAGGTAGGATTAAGGCAGATATAGATAGACTTAGTAGACTAAGTTTATTCCCTTCGATGACTCGATAATTATGTATCGATGGGGACATTCCGTGTGGTGGATGACCTCAATGCAATATTTGATGCGGTTGACAGTGATGAAGAAATGCGCTACTTAAATAGAAAATTTACTAACCTCAAAAATATCTCACAGGGAGTCGAAAAAATTGTTCCGAATAAGTTAAGAAAAATTAATATTAATAATTAGTTCCCAGCGGAGTCCGTTTTATATTTTTGTTGAATATAATTATCTAAAGTATTAATTTAATTAGAAAAACATTTTCATTTAAACAAAGAAATTTCAACCTTAACAATGATAGGATTCAGTTATGTGGTGTTAACATTTCCGTTGGCAACGATGTTATTGCGTTGCTGGCCATTTATCAACCCCCCAAATGTGAATACCAATTCTAATGACTACAGGAACATTTCTAGTAATCTAGCTTATACATCTATAATTTGAGGTGACTTCACAACTGTGAGGCTCACAATAAATTAATTTAGCTAGAACAAGACTCCTGGGGGCACTAAATACGGTTCCCTACCTTACTTTATATTTGTGCGGAAGAGGGCTAATAGACATTAAAAACCTGCACAACAAACAAATAGGCATGCTTCGAAAATACTTCCACGAAAAGAAAAATACATCCATCAAGCATGAAAGAGTATGTCAAGCAGACGACTTCAGGCTCCTTAACCTAGCAGGTGAAGAGATGCTGACCAACGTCACTATCAGAAGCTTGACCAGTAAGTTGGAGGAATGGCGCTGTAGGTCCCACCATGGTAGACACGCCTATGACTTAGAAGACACTAATATCGACAAGTTAGGGTCGAACGCGTGGCTAAGACATGAACAACTCTTCCCTGAAACAGAGGGATTCATGCTAGCGATCCAGGACCAGGTTGTGGGTATTCGGAACTACTTAAAACACATTGTCAAAGACCCAGAAATGACAGATGACAGATGCCGAAAATATCAAGAGAAGGCAAAAACAATACAGCACGTCACATCCGAATGCAGCAGCTTAGTTCAAAATGACGACTACCTCCTCCGACACAACCAAGTAGGAGCTATAATGCACGAAAGCATGTACTCCAGTCTAAAATTAAAGGAAGATAAGACAGCGTAGTATCAATACGAGCCACCGGCAGTCCTAGAATCACAGTACCAGGAGCTGAAAGATGAAGTGAAGAGGATGTGGAAACTGGAGAAAGTCGAGATTGCCTCAAAAGTGCTCTCTGCAACGGACGTTATCCCAAAAACCCTACACCAGAGGCTGAAACGTTGAATATGAAGAAATACTTCAGAAGGCCGTCATTCTGAATATTACTCGCATCGTGCTAAGATTCTTGACTTAAGAGATGAGAATACTTGGTTCCCATCCGTATCTCATCGGATAAACTGGCAAACAACCAAAATGATATTAATCACTATGATAATAATAATAATAATAATAAAAATTGAAATTAATTTAATAAGTACTATTTTCAGATTGATTGTTTAAAATATTTTATTTGGCCACTATTTGCTTTTGCTATCTTGGATTCATATCAAAATGTTACCAGTTCATTCCTATGTAACACTTGCTTTTTGTGCAAAATCTGAGGTAAATTGGATAATAAGTTTTTTGGTAATAATTTATTTAACCTTGTTCCGTCATATTTGATTTTTATCAAAATATTACCAGGTAAAATTTGACGTCAATCTGGTAAGTAGTTTTTAAGCTATGCCGCGAACTGACAGACAGATAGATAGACCGACAGATAGACCAAAGGAATTGATAAAACATGTTTTTATATGTAAAACCTAAGAGGGTGATTTTTTTACGATCACAAACGTTTTATTTAGCCCCCATTTTGTTCTTTCATCTTGAATTAGTAACACAATTTTTCTAGTTGATCCCTATACTACATTTAGTTATGGCACACAATTTGGAATCAATCCATTGAGTCGTTTTCTCTGGCTAAATTTTTAAATGTTTTAAGGTGCCGCTATTTTGTTCCGCCATCTTGGATTCGTATCAATTTAGTATCAGTTGATTCCAACATAATACTTGATGTTTGTGCAAAATTTCAGATAAATTGGATAGGTAGTTTCTTAACAATAATTTTTTAACATTTCTTTAAGTCACCATTTTGTTTCACCATATTCAATGTTTACCAAAATATTACCAGATCATCCCCATATGAGCCTTCATTTTTTACCAAAACTTAAAGTCAATGGGATAAGTAGTTTTTAAGTTATACCGTTAACTGACAGACACTGACATTGACGGAATTGATTAAACAGATTAGTGTTGGCATCTAAGGACGCTAAAACGTGAGGATATGTTAAACCTAAGAGGGTGACTTTTTTGAAGATTACAAACATTCTATTTGGCTGCAATTTTGTTCGGTCATCCTGAATTAATACCTTTTACTAGTTGACCTCTATACCATAATTAGGTGTTGCACAGAATTTGAAATCAATCCATTAAGTAGCTTTTAAACACTGAATTTTTAAATATTTTATTCTTCCGCCATCTTGGATTCGTACAAAAATTTTACCAGTTGATTCCAACATAATACTTTGATGTTTGTGGAAACTTTGAGATAAATTAGATAAATACTTTTTAATAATATTTTTTTTAACATTTCACTAGGCCTCCATTTTGTTTCGCCATATTGGATTTTTACCAAAATATTACCATGTCATCTCCATATGATCCCTAATTTTTCATCAAAATTTAGTCAGTCGGATAAGTAGTCTTTAAGTGTTGCCGCGCACTGACAGACAAACCGACAGACGGACCAACGGAATTGATAAAACATATTTTTTGGCATCTAGGGACGCTAAATCGTGAAGATATGTAAAACCTGAGAGGGTGATTTTTCACGATTACAAATATTTTATTTGGCCGCCATTTTATTCGGCCATCTTGAATTAGTACCACAATTACTAGTTGACTCCTATACCACAATTAGTTATGGCACAAAATTTGAAATCAATCCATTAAGCAATTTTTTAAGGCTGAATTTTTAAATATTTTATTAAGCCGCCATTTTGTTACCATCTTGGATTCGTACCGATTATTACTAGTTGATTTCAACATAATACTTGATGTTTGAACAAAATTTGAGATAAATTGGATAAGTAGTTTTTTAATAATAATTCTTTTAACATTTCACTAAACCGCCATTTTGTTTCGCCGTATTTGATTTTTACCAAAATATTCCCAGATCATCCCACATGTTTTTCGGCATCTAAGGATCTTGAAACCTGAAGATCTGAAAAAATCTCGGAGGGTGATTTTTTTCACTATTATAATACTTCCTTTTTACGAAAGAAATAATAAATATTAAATAAATTTTATCTATTTACCTTAAAATTTTAATATGCAGTGTTTAGTTCTGTGTCCACTATGAAAGTACCCGAGGAGCGACTGAAAAATATCTATTTTCTTTTACGTTTCGTCAAAACTAAAAATAAAAACTAAAAGCAGTATACTACTTATGTCTTATATCGGAAATATAGCCGGAATGGCTAATCTCTGTCAGTTGAGATTGAACATATTAAATAAATTTTCTCTATTTACCTTAAAATTTTAGTATGCAGTCTTTAGTTATGGGTCCACTGTGAAGGTACCCGAGGAAAGACACTGAAAAATATCTATTTTTTTTTGGTTCGTTTCGGGGAAAGTGTACCCCCGTCTTCAGCAAAACAAAAAATAAAAAACTAAAAGAAGTATATTACTTATGTTTTGTATCAGAAATAGAGTTGGAATGGCTAATCTCTGACAGTTGAGATTGAAGACACGGATAGACTTTCCCCCGAAACGTCCCAAAAACAATTAATTTTTTAGTGTCGTTCCTTGGAGAGTACCCAAGAAAAGACACTGAACTGAACTAAACATAGTGCACCCAGAACTAAAGACTGCATGTTAAAATTTTAAAGTAAAAGATGCATTTAATATTTTAATTTTGTGTTATAATTGTAGCACAAAAACCCAAAAATAGTCTTCTTCTTAAAACGAACCAAGTAAATACACCTATATATTTTACATCGAGTTTTATGATTTATATATTAATCAACAAAATTTCGATAACGTTTACGTTTAAAATATAGGAGAAAACCAAATTATTTCAACATCAAGCCTTTTTCGCATTTTAAGTATGTACTTTTATTTACGAAATAGGTAATTTGACGGGAGTGGCCGCTTAGTAAAACAATATAAGGACGTAATCGTTTTTGTGAAGTTTAAAAGTTATGTGAGAACTTTTAAAATTTCAAGCGAGATTTTGTAATTAAAGTTTCGTCCTCGGCTCCCTATTTATGAGTCACCGTAAAACACAATTTTAAA
Source organism: Kuschelorhynchus macadamiae (assembly GCA_030620095.1). Classification (NCBI taxonomy): domain Eukaryota; kingdom Metazoa; phylum Arthropoda; class Insecta; order Coleoptera; family Curculionidae; genus Kuschelorhynchus; species Kuschelorhynchus macadamiae. The sequence goes on from JAUTXW010003566.1 coordinate 426,513, forward strand.
GGAGTTGTTATGTGTACTTGAAGAGATTAAAATTTCAAAAGAGTAGGATAATAAATTTGATAGTGGTTTTATTTTGGCCCTTTAGTTTCAAACAAGGCTATAGCTCATTCGTAACACGTAGGTATTTAATATAACCATTAAAAGGCATGTAAATTAATTATGGTTAGCAGATTTATACGCGCAAGTTGTACCATAACCCTCAAAATATATCTAAAACTTACCTAACAAAGTGTTCTGTGTTAACACTATACTAATGACATTTTCGGTTGAAATTTGCTGCAAACTGAATCTAAAAGATTGCTATTTTAATTTAAACTAGCACTTAACTTTACTCGTTATGATGCTTTTTAATATTGTCATCACAACTCAACAATTTTTTGTTTTTTCGTGTCTATACTTCTATACTAATATATAAAAGATTTAGTTGACTGACTTACTCATCACCCTCCAGCTCAAATCTCTTGAGATAAAAGGCTGAATTTTGGCATACAGGTGAATTTTAGGATGTAGAGGTTCGATAAAAAGGGATTTTTCAAAACTCAAATTCCAAGGGGGGTGAAACCACCCCTTAAATATTACAATATTTTTTAACTAAAAAACGGCCAGTTTTTCGGTAAAACGCTTGAACATATGTTTTTTAATTTATTTTTTTCATATTTTAGGATTTTTTAAAAATTCATACAGGGTGTTCAAAGGGGTGAAACCACCACATAAATAATATAATATTTTTTTATTTAAAAACCGGTTAGTTTTTCGAAAAAACGCTTGAACACGTGTTTTTTAATTTATTTTTTTACATATTTCAGGATTTTTGAAAAATTCTATACAATGTGTCCAAAGGGGGTAAAACCATCCCTTAAATATTATAATATATTTTATTTAAAAAACCGTTAGTTATTCGGAAAACGCTTGAACATAATATGCTTTATATTTTTAAATATTTTAAATTTTTTTAAAAAAATCGGGTCATTAATTAATTTTTTCGATTTTTTTTCAACCGTTTGCCGTAGAAAGCTAAGCTTGTGCAAACAGCTTGATATTAGAGTGCAGAGGTTCGATAAGAAGGGATTCTTAGAAACTCAGTTTCTAAGGGGGTGAAACTACCCCTTAAATGTTTATAGTGGTCAAGTTTAAGTTGTCAAAATACAACCGATTCTTGGTTTAAAGAACGAGCTATATTAATTCATAGCACAGCAGATGAAATAAATTTAGCTTTATTGGAAAAAATTACTGCTCCACAAATAACAATAATAGTATCCTATACCTAAGTTTTTACTGTTTTTGACATATCTTCTATTTTATGCTAAAAATGACGTTTTCAGATCTAAATATAACTACCAATTTATCCTATTGAAAGCCTTTATTATTTAATTGGAGTTGGTTTCCTTGTGGAAGAGTTGACATTGACAAAAACTAAAAATATTATTAAAATAGCGGGTATTTTAATAATATTATCTTATTTAGCAATAAAAATAATCTTTGTATAATATTGTCTATTCCAAAAATGTTTAGTTTTCCAAATATTTTCAATTAAACATTTTTCTATTGTAAAAATGCCATACCTAGAGCTTTTAAGATTTTTTATTAGTTGGACATAAAAGCGCTGAAAAGTTGTGAAAAGTGAACAGTTGAATACTAAAGAAATATCACAATTTGGCTTGTGAGTTTGGAAATCAATGTTTAACAGCTTTTTTTGCCGCCTAACCTAGTCACTCTTTATTATTATTGTTTTTTGTTTTATTTTTATTAATAAGCTAAATTTATGCAATGTATACCCCTGAAGAAGGAACCGACGTGCTGGAATGATATTTATCGAGCAATAAAAGCACAGTGTTGGCGCTAAGAAATTATGTTACCAAAAATTTTGCTGCAAGAAAATTTGGAAATTTTCTCAGTTAGGGAGAGAAATGTACGCATACATTTTAAAACGTCAATATGAAATGTTAATATTAATTAAAGTAGCGGGTCTTCGCATCAACGCGTTCGAGAAACAGGAAACCTAATTCCAGCGAGCGATATCAATAATTTTTTAATTTTGAGGCCATAATATTGTAAACACGTTAGTGTACGGTAGTTGTGAAATTCTGGACAAAAACAAACGTCACAACCAATTTGTTGCAGCACCGAAACAGTTCAAAATAGTCCAGATTCCTTCAAGCAATTTGTGGAAACTGGATTGGCTGTTGTCGTGCTTGTATCATTTTCAACCTTGTCTTAAAAAAATGTGTTTCTTATGGTGTTGTGTGTGGGGCAAAATTACAAAAAATATTGTGTTTCTTATCAACAATTTCATAAAAACACCCAAGTAAATACTTCAGGTTTTCTGATGTATATATTAATAAAAAAAATCCTTGAATTTAGATATATAATATAGTTTTAAATGAATATAAATGAAAAATCAAATTATTACAACATCTGAGAAATATTTTAAGCCATCTTCGTATTTTAATTATGTGCTTTTATTTACGAAATAAGTAATTTTTGGCAGCTTAGTAGAACAACATAAGGGGGTAATCATTTTTGTAAAGTTTGGAAGTTATGTGGAAAAAAAATTTAAGGGAGGTTTTGTAATTAAAGTTCCGTCCTGTCCTCTCTATTTATTAGTCAACGTAAAACACAATTTTAAAGGAGTAGTTATGTGTACGTGAAGAGTTAGAAATTGTAAAAGAAAAGAATAATAAATTTAGTAGTGACAGAGGTTGCACCTACTTTAGATGGGAAAGTATTATTATTGGCTATGTATATATATATATATATATATATATATATATATATATATATATATATATACCCAAATTGCGGGACTTTTACGTCGCGACTGCGCCATAACAGCCGTACAAAATGTATTAACGATTGGCGCTTGCCAACTCGAACAATAACAAAAATTAGTCCCGCACTGTATCGAAAAGAGTCTCATCTGCTAGGTATAACCTGTGGTAGTGATTTTATTTTAGCCTGGTAGTTTCGGGTAAGGCTATAGCTCATTCATAACACCTAGGCATGTAATATAACCTTCAAAGGGCATGCATATTATTTTATTTTAGCAAATTTATAGGCTCAAGTTATACTATAAATTTCAAAATATAACTAAAATTACTTACATAATAAAGTGTGCCGTGTTTACACTCTAATAATAACATTTTCGATTTCGATTAGCACTCAACAATCGTTATGATACCCTTTTAATTATTGTTACCAAAACTCAGTTTTTTGTTTTTGATGTATATTTATATTATAATGTAGTGGGACGAGTCAACTGGCTTGGAGTATATTCCTCATTAACAATAAAACAACCTTAACCACATTTCTTAAAAACCATTACTCGCAATTTTCCTAATTTTGAATCATTCATTTCTCGCGTATGAGAGACGGGAAACTTAATTCACATACATTCATAATGTGCACACATTTCTGTCCCTAATGGGAAAATGTCCAAAGCTTCCTGCAGTCAAGGATGGGCAGATACTAATATGATATAACATAATAAAGCTCTAAAAATGTTTATTTTTAGACACGAGAGTTTTATTCTTATTATTATTCTTATTACTTCTCAGACATCAAATTTTTTTGTTTAAGTCAATATTCGAGCATCAAGCATCGCTACCATCGAAACGATTTAACTCATAGGTAATTTTAGATTTATCATATTGTATTATCTATAAAAAATATTTATCTGCTGGCAAAGCATTACGTTTTCTTACGTTATCATATTCGCTATGCACGGGCATCTTCGTTTTAATGACTAAAATTTATGGAGTATGCCCTGTAGATTTACCCAAATTAATGTGTTTTCATCCGTTCACTACTGTCGTTCTGAAAAGAACAGTTTTGTTGACGTTTCGCCAAAATCACATTTGACATTTTCGAACCTTTTTTCTAGCGTCTGAATAGAGACTGAAATGAAGGTTCCTTTTATGCCCCCCTCTGGGACGAAGGTCATATCTGATCGGCCGTTGGTCGTTAGGTTTTCAGGATGTTGCTGTTGTTGCGCTAATTGTCCTTGATTTTTGTGACTGTGAAATTTATCTATTATTGTCTTCGATACTGTTGATACTTTAAATGGTTCATCTCTTTTATTTAAATCAACTTGTTTTTCAATTCTCGAATTATTCTGATTTTATAATGCTCTATATTGGCAATCTCCCTACATCCATCGAAAATTATTTTATGGCCGGTTTTCTGATGATATAGGAATAGAGCTGAGGTTGTTTGTTTGTTTCTGTAGCAAAGGTTATGACCTTCTACTCTTGTTGATATTTGCTATTAGTTTGCCCCACGTACATCTTTTTACAGTCCTAGCACGGAATGCTGTATACTCCGTGGTTATTCAATTTAATTTTGCCTTTTGGATTTCCAAGTAGTTTACCTATAGTTGCTTGTGGCTTGTGCATTATTTGTATGTTGTGTTTTCTAAGAATTCTTCCGATTCTGTCTGTTGTGCCTCTTACATCTACTCATAGTAAAACTATGTGCGATTTGTGTAGCCATTTTTTTTTAAACACTGGATATTTTATTAAGTTCAAAACTTGTCTGTGTTTCAGTTAATCGCACGGATCTAGATATTAAAATATTGCAGCAGCTTAAATTTGGGCCCGGTGAGGATCTGATCTTGCATTTAAATATCTGTCGGTATGTTTTGGTTTTCTATACACGGTGTATTCAAAATTATGCGATTTTGTGACCAGAACATCTAAAAATGGAAGTTTGTCGTTTTCCTTTAATTCTAGAGTAAATTGCATTTTGTGATGCATTGAATTTACGTGAGTCAGAAATGTTTCGAGCTCTATATGACCATGTTACCATATAATAAATATGTCATCCACATAAACAATCCATAAGTTGGGCTTCAAACTGCTGAATCTGGAGCACTATGACATTTGGGGTTGTGTACATCCCACATTATACAAGAATTTTTAATATATGAACATACACAAGTCTCTATGTTTTTATTAATACATTCTACATGATTAAAATAAGAATTTTGTCCCCAGTTATAGTTTAGAAACATTGAAGATCTTAATCTTAATTTTAAGAAAAATTGCGCATATAAACTGTTTATTCTAAGCAATGTGTTTTTATTCTAGGATCACATCCGTTCACTATTGAGGTTCTGAAAAGAACAGCTTTGCTTTCGCCAAATATATATATATATATATATATATATATATATATATATATATATATATATATATATATATATATATATATATATATATATATATATATATATATATATATATATATATATATATATATATATATATATATATATATATATATATATATATATATATATATATATATATATATATATATATATATATATATATATATATATATATATATATATATATATATATATATATATATATATATATATATATATATATATATATATATATATATATATATATATATATATATATATATATATATATATATATATATATATATATATATATATATATATATATATATATATATATATATATATATATATATATATATATATATATAGATGCGTTTTCATATCCATTCACCAGTGTGAATACGTAAGAAAATTTACTTTATTAAATATATTTATGTCATGGTTCAAGAAATCAATCTCCAATAACAGATCGCTGAATGGGTGAAAATCTGCTTAACTACTACAAACTCAAAATAAAGTAAGGCTTAGGTATTTTCAGATACTTGAAAAAGTTGTCAAGACTCAACACTAAACTGGCGAATCAAAAAAAAATCGACGAAACTTTCTTTTAGGTCGTAAATCAGAAATTGGATCACCTAATTTTCTAAATGTAAAAACATCTCATGTAAATTTCTCTTCGGCTAACCTAAGGAGAAAATTCCTTCCAATATTTTAAAAAAATTTAAAATCGATACAATAAAATTATTTATTTCTGATACTTTCAATATAATAAAAAATCTAGAGTTAGATGTTATCAACATTAAAAATACCCTTCCAACAATTTTTCAACAATCTAAAAAATGAAACGTCAAAATACGAAATAACATTTAATAAAACTGCATGCAGAATATTAACAAAATTAACGCCTTAATATTTGAAAAAGAGAAGAACTCATCTATCAAAATTTATGACTAAAAAGACTTGCTAGACAATTTAACAAATACTACAATTCCCAATTATGCTATCGACATCCTAAACGTAGGTTTGGATTTTGCTTTCCCTCCTAAAAACTCTAAAGATTCACCTGAAATCATTTCTTCCGTCGAAGTACCTATAAACAGATTTTCCACAAATAAAAAAGATGAAATAAGGGCTAATTATTGCAATATGTTAACTAACTAAAAATAAATTAAACTCGAAAAGAAACACACACAAACATAGCCATCTAAATATATTAATTAAAAAATTGAAAATACAATATATTTCTTACACAAAATCCGAATCTAAAAGAATAAACAAAACATATAAAACCTTTATCATGCAAACATATAACTATAAAAGTAAAATGGAAACCTTCTTATATGGTAACAGTACATATAAAGAAATAAAAAATAAACCAACTTAAATTTTTCAAAAACGAAGCAACGAAAAATAAAAAAAGGTGGGAAAAATGTTTTTAGTACTACTAAAATCTACGGGCTACCAAAACTACATCGGCCCATAACCTCATGTGTACAGACACCTCTATATAACCTCTCTAGATTCTTAATTTTCCCAAAAACATTATTAACAAAACAGCACTCGTGGGATTTAAAAAAAAATTAATCAAGTAACATTACCAGATGATTATATTCTGGTCTCCGTGGACGTAGTGTCGTTATATACAAAGGTTCCAAGCGAAATGGCACTTATCATAATAAAAAAGAAATTGGAGCAAATACAAAAATATACCCATATCCCACTAGAAGAATTTTTAAATGCATTAGAGCTGACACTTAACTCTACATATTTTATATATAAAGAAACATTTTATCGACAGATCGAAGGATGCGCTATGGGTTCTTCTATTTCTCAAATGGCCTTTGAAGAACTAGAATCAACAATAATACTCAAACTGGATGTCCCTTCTTTTTTTTTTCGATAGGTTGACGATTGCATAAATGCAATTCCTAAAAATAAATGTGATTATCTCCTAAACTAATTAAATTCATTTCACCAAAAACTTCAATACTATCGCAAGAGTCAATCTTAAAATAATTTTTTTCGACATGACACTGTATCACCAGCAAAACAAGGTGCAAACAGAATGGTCTACTAAAAAAAACGTGGTCGGGACGTTATTTAAATTACTTTTCTCAACACTCCATGTCTCAAAAAAGTCCGTTGTAATCGGCTTAGCAGATAGAGCTGTAAAATTAAGTGACCAAAATTTTACAAAGCCATCCGAAAGGCAAAAGAAACTTTAATTAAAAACTGTTATCCCATAAAATTAATTATTACTTAATTTAACTCCCGCCTACAACTCGTTAATAACAATCAGGAACAATCAACAAAGCAAAAAATCGGCAAATTTCCTTTACCCGCAACTTCCCTCGTTATGATTCTTTTCCATTTGTTAGGAATAGTGAAGTGTGACCCAATTCAGTCCAGTACATAGTCACGTTATTTCTGCGTTACTTATACTGTCTTTTCAAACATTTCTATAGGGCGCTATTTTGTTCCATCATGCTAGATTCCTGACAATATTTTACCAGTTTCTTTCTACCTATGACAAACTTGAATTTTAGGCATAATTTAAAATAAATTCAATATGTTTACATTGACACAAACCGCCATTTTGTTACTCATGAGTCATGTTGAATTCGTACCAGTTTATTCCATTTTCACATTTAATTTTACTGCAAAATTTAAAGTCAATTGAACAAGAATAAATTTATGTTGATTTTTTAAAAAATTTATTCTGCCGCCATTTTGTTTCGCCATCTTAAATTCGTACCACAACTTTACCAGTTTATCACTATATCACACATAATTCTTGCACAAAAATTGAAATTAATTTAATAAGACTATTTTGTTTTGCTATAATTTAATAAGCAATATTTTCAGGCTGATTTTTTAAATATTTTGTTAGGCCGCTATTTTGTTTTGCTATCCTGGATTCATATCAAAATGTTCCCAGTTCATTCCTATGTTGGTTCCTTGATGTGCAAAACATTGTATACCAATATGGTCGTCCCCATATGACCCATGATTTTTTTTTTTTAAATCTGAAGTTAATCTGGTAGGTAGGTTTTAAGGTATACTGCTGCTGACAGACAGTTGGACAGACGGAATTGATAAAAACCTATTTTTTGGCATCTAGGGGCGCTAAAACGTGAAATTATTTAAAAGAGAAAGTGATTTTCGTCAGGCTTACAGATAATTTATTTGACCGCCATTTTGTTCAGCCATCTTAAATTAGTAGTATAGTTATACTAGTCGATCTCAATACCACAATTAATAATATTAAACCGCCATTTTGTTTCGCCGTCTTGGATTCGTGTCAAAATTTTACCAGATGATGATTCCATCATAATACTTTGATGTTTAGTGCGAAATTTAATATAAATTGGACAAGTAGTTTTTTAATAATATTTTTTTTTACATTTCACTAGGCCGCCATTTTGTTTCGCCATATTGGATATCTATCAAAATATTACCAGGTCATTCCCATATCACCCTTAATTTTTTATCAAGGTTTGAAGTTAGTCGAGTGAGTAGTCTTAAAGCTATGCCGCGAACTGACATACAGACAGACAGACCGGCAGTCGGATCGACGGAATTAATAAAACAATATTTTTGGGACCTAAGGACGCTTACAGGTGAAGATATGTAGAAATTGAGAGGGTGACTTCTCACGGTTACAAATATTCTATTTGGCTGGAATTTTGTTCCGTCATCCTGGATTAGTACCTTTTACTAGTTGACCTCTATACTACAATTAGGTGTGGCACAGAATTTGAAATCAATCTATTAAGTAGTTTTTCAGGCTGAATTTCTAATTATTTTATTAAGCCGCCATTTTGTTCCGCCATCCTGGATTCGTACCAAAATTTTACCAGTTGAGTCCAACATAATACTTGATGTTTGCGTAAAATTTGAGGCAAATTGGGCAAGTAGTTTTTTAATAATAAAGTTTTTAACATTTCACTAGACCGCCATTATTCGTTCGTCATATTGGTTTTTTACCAAAATGTTACCAGGTCGTCCCCATATGACCCTTAATTGTTGATCAAAATTTGAAGTCAATCGGGTAAGTAGTTTTTTAGCTATGCCGCGAACAGGCAGACACACCGACGGAATTGAGAAAACATGTTTTTCAGCATCTAGGATCCATGAAACGATTTTTTCACGATTCTACAATATTTCTCTTTTACGAGGGAAGTAAAAGCAGGAAGGTATTTGTCAATACCATATATAGAAGGACTATCATTTATCAATACCATATATACAAAGGCAATGCGAACATATTTTAAACAACATGACACAGTATGCCTTAAAGCACGGAACTTGCTAAAAAATATTTCAGTTCAATTAAAAGTGAACCACCGGAAAACTCACACCATACATGAAATACCAGGTTCTGACTATCCGTTTGTACATATTGGACAAACAACACAAAATCACTTAAATGGCCACAAAAATGACAAACATAAAAAAGAGCTCTGACAAAACACGAGACCCAAGCCTCCTATAAACTTAACATTGAAGCAATAAAAATTTTAAAATCTGAACCGAACCAATGAAGGAGAGAATTCCTAGAAATAATGTTGTATATTAAAGATATACAAATTCTATAAATGATAAATGTTATATAAAAAACCCAAGCAAAATTTATTATAACATTATTAATTAAATCTCCACCTGCTAAAATCAAAATAAATAAACATGTACTCTTCCACCATTGCACGTAATCAATATTTAATAGATAAAAACAATAAGGTAGAAATAAAAATATATGAGACTCGATTAAATGTTAGTTGATATTTTAAAATGCATGTGAACATTGTATCTGTCTATGCTTTAATATTGTTCCCGTCCTCGTTTTGAATTATGTGCCCGTTGTCTACATATTGGCTTTATATTTATGAACAAGATTTTTAATGTGTATGTCAAACGGAATATTTTATAGGGAGTGACCTCGTTAGGTGGTGGTTATTCAGAATGAGAAGTATCCCGATAGAAGATAAACACAAAAAGCGCTTTTGAATGATTATAAAAAGGTTTGATGAAACGGGAAATGTAGAATACATCAAAACTGATCAAGCCAAAAATGTTTTAAACTAGTTAGGGCAGCTAGGATAACAGTGATTAAACTAGTTAAGTTGTCCACTTTAGAGTAATTAGAATGTTAAAATAAATGACAAATCGTATAAAACAGCAAAAACTACTTGATTAGATGTTCGAATTGACCACCGTTTTGTTCGACATACATATTTAAACGATTTTCAAAAGATACGCTAACATCTCTTAATGTATTAAAATTGATATTATTAAATACACTTCGGATTCTTTCCTTCATATTTTCTTTTGTGTAATTTGGTGTTGAATTTTTAACAAAGCCCCAAAGAAAAATGTTTATTTTTGTCAAGTCAGGGGATCTAGGCGGCCACGCAAGGGGTCCTTCTCGTCCTATCCAGGGTTCTTGAAATGATTCATTAAGAAATACACGAATATCAGCTATATGGTGAACTGGGGCACCGTCATCCATAAATCATATTTGATCACGGACGTTAATAGCGATTTGGTATAATAGTGTTATAAAATCTTTCCTGAAAAACTGGAGATATCGATGTGCAGTAAGCCTTTCGTCAAAAAAATGCAGACCGATGACAAGATTTTCAACAATTCAAACCAGACGTTAAGAGACAAGCTATTTTGACGAGTTGTTTAAATATAGTGAGGATTTTCAGTAGCGTAGTAATGAACAAACTGTCTATTGACATTTCCATTTCTTGGAATGTTGCTTCGTCAGTTAATAACACAAAGTTAGTAAATCTTGGCTCTCTCTGAATTTGTTGTTTTGTTTAGTGACAAAATTTGTTGTTTTGCCCAGTGACAAAAATCTAATTTCCTGTGATCAATTCTTAAAGGAATTGATTGTGGTGTGGAAGAAACTTGTTTCTTTTAGAATTCGTAGAACAGTGGTTTTACTTACATCTGTTTCCCTTGCAATTCTTCTTGAGCGAATATGTGTGTCTTCTAACTTATAAGTTTAACGCTGACTCGTTCTCCTCATTGGCTTCATCAGTTTTCGTGTACTCTACATTTCCCGTCTCATCAAACCGTCGCATAAGCCTTTTAAAAGCGGTTCTGTGTGGTTGCTTTCTATCAGGACACTTTTCGTGATATATTCTTGCCGCTAACAAACAATTGTTTTTACTTGCTCCACATAAATCATATCGACCATTTATTGTCTACCACAAGTCGTCTTTGCGACTTACAATAGAAACTGTACTTAGTTTTTAATACAAAACTCAAGCACCAGCATTACTTGAAATTTGAAATTTGTATTTGTAACAGTTTAATTTCATTTGTAAAAATAAAACCCACTAAATTTTTGTCACTCACTGCACAACAATAAATTCAAAGAGAGCCAAAATTTGCTGACTGTATACTGACCAAGCAACATTCCACACAAACAGAAATGTCTAGTTAAAATAGGTCGTCTCTTAACGTCAATGTACCTAAAATATTCTCGAAAATTTTGAACGACTCTGTATAGACCCCACAAACCCTATATTAGGTGAATGGCCAAAACGAGAGGAATCTAAAAATATAATAATATACAGGGCGTTCCATTTAAATTAATCGAGACAATTTGCAACCAGGATTTTTATTCACCCTGTATACCTTGATTAAAGAATACTAAAGAAAAATACCGCAGTTGAAAGAAAACAATATTTGGAAGTTTTTACCATGCTAAAATAATTTATGCTAACGCATTAAAAAGATACACTTCGTCAAATGTACCTCTGATATTTTTGAAAAGTGGCCATAAATCTTGAATGACTCTGTATAGGCCTCACAAACCCTATATTGGATGAGTGGCCAAAAGGCAAGGAATTTGAAAATAAAACAATATACAGGGTGTTCGTACAGTGGTAAACCTATCCTCAACACTTTATAATCGAATAAAGTAAAGTAATACATTTTTTTTAAACTTTATTTAAAATTTGGAAACATAAAAATTGTACTTATAAAATTAAATTAATAATCCCTAATTTCCGCACCCATCGAAATATCGTCACGCAATTAAGAAGTTAAATCATTAACCAAATACTCATTTTTAAGCATAACATTAAATTTTAAAATTCCCAAAATCCGACCTCACTAAAATAAATCTTAAATGGAAAAAAGGGTATTATACGTAGTTCATAAAGCCTTGCATACATTCCATTAAAATCTAGTTTATTTTTGACAAAAGCCCTAAAACAGGTAAAATTTCTTTCAACCTTAATTCATATCCAGATTTTGGGGCCAATGTAACTGACTATCTCAAAATGGCAACGATTACAAGATTTGTCAGAACCTAGTCAAGTGGAAAGTGAAAAATTCTTAAACACTTACAAACCTAAAAAGTTGCTACGGGCGTGGGGGATACGTATTGTGTTTTATTTTATCCCTATAAAATAGAGTGTTTTTAAAATGAAAAAGTTGTATTAAATAAGAACACCTACATGCACAGAAATATTTTAACATATTAAATACTTGACCTTTGTAAGCTTTTAGGAGTTTTTACTTACCCGTAACCTTATATTTATTTGACAAAAATCTATTCAAAAATGCCCGTTGTTATCCAGTAATCAAGTTTACCAGGAAAACGTTTGTACATTTTCTAGGGTATTTTTCTAAAAACCTTTGTTAGCCCCAATACTACAACTAGATAATGCGATAAAGAAAAACGTTCGCGTAATGTGTTACTTATTTATTCCATTAGAGTTTTCAGTAAAACTAGTTTGGACTCTCTATTTTAATGTATTTGTACAAAAGAGAAACAAGTACATTATCGACTGATGCAAAAACAGCCTATACATCTTAAATATGGTTGTTTTGAGAATTAATAAAAGCTGTGTATTTTTAAATTTGTATAGAGCTTGTTTATACATAGACACAAAACAGGCTCTTTATTTGTTAGACAAATGTTTATTTGTCGTTTGTTCAAAAATATATTGGATAATTTTTTATCAGTTTTCGAGAAAGGTACGCTACTCTGTCATTGATATTTGGTGTGACAACATTTCATTTCAACATTTTGCATAACTTTTATAATCGAAAAAATATGAGAAATAACAAAAAAATGTAACACCCAAAAATTCTGTACCAATCTTAAACAAAATTGGCATTCCCGTTGTTGGTGGACAGTACCAAAGGAACATCGTTAATTTTATCAAGGAATATAGTAGGTTGTTACAGCTTATCATGAAATACCTTTTTGTATCTTTTTTGCCAAAATAACCTCATTAAAAGAGATATAAAACCTCCACTCCTAAGAAGGCTTTTACAGCATATTTTAAATACCTTCATAAAAACTAATGGTATATATATATATATATATATATATATATATATATGTATATAGATATATATATATATATATATATATATATATATATATATATAGTATATATATATATATATATATATATATATATATATATATATATATATATATATATATATATATATATATATATATATATATATATATATATATATATATAGTTTTTATGAAGGTATTTAAAATAGGCTGTAACAGCCTTCTTAGTTGTGGAGGTTTTATATCTCTTTTAATGAGGTTATTTTTGCAAAAAAGATACAAAAAGGTATTTCATGATAAGCTGTAACAACCTACTATATTCCTTGATAAAATTAACGGTGTTCGTTTGGTAGTGTCCATCAACAACGGGTATGCCAATTTTGTTTGAGATTGGTACAGTATTTTTGGGTGTTACTTATTTATTAGTTATTAGTTTAGTTTATACTAGTTATTTATCATATTTTTTCGATTATAAAAGTTATGCAAAATGTTGAAACGAAATGTTGTCACACCAAATATCAATGACAGAGTAGCGTAGCTTTCTCGAAAATTGATAAAAAATTATCCAATGTGTTTTTGAACAAACGACAAATAAACATTTGTCTAACAAATAAAGAGTCTGTTTTGTGTCTATGTATAAGCAAGCTCTATACAAATTTAAAAATACACAGCTTTTATTAATTCTCAAAATAACCATATTTAAGATGTATAGGCAGTTTTTGCATCTGTCGATAATGTACTTGTTTCTCTTTTGTACAAATACATTAAAATAGAAAGTCCAAACTAGTTTTACTGAAAACTCTAATGGAATAAATAAGTAACACATTACGCGAACGTTTTTCTTTATCGCGTTATCTAGTTGTAGCATTGGGGCTAACAAAGGTTTTTAGAAAAATACTCTAGAAAATGTACAAACGTTTTCCTGGTAAACTTGATTACTGGATAACAACGGGCATTTTTGAATAGATTTTTGTTAAATAAATATAAGGTTACGGCTAAATAAAAAATTCCTAAAAGCTTACAAAGGTCAAGTATTTTATATGTTAAAATATTTCTGTGCATGTAGGTGTTCTTATTTAATACAACTTTTTCATTTTAAAAACACTCTCTTAATTTTATAGAGATAAAATAAAACACAATACATATCCCCCACGCCCATAGCAACTTTTTAAGTTTGTAAGTGCTTAAGAATTTTTCACTTTCCACTTGACTAGGTTCTGACAAATCTTCTAATCGCTGCCATTTTAAGATAATCAGTTATATTGGCCCCAAAATCTGGATATGAATTAAGGTTGAAAGAAACTTTACCTGTTTTAGGGCTTTTGTCAAAAATAAACTAGTTTTTAACGGAAGTTATGCAAAGCTTTATGAACTACGTATAATACCTACTTGAACCCTTTTTCCGTTTAAGATTTATTTAGTGAGGCCGGATTTTGGAAGTTTAAAATTTAATGTTATGCTTAGAAAAGAGCATTTGGATAATATATTAACTTCTTAATTTCGAGATATATATTTCGATGGGTACGGAAATTAGGGATTATTAATTTAATTTTATAAGTAGAATTTTTTTGTTTCGAAATTTTATATAAAGTTTTAAAAAACTTATGTTTTTTTAAAACCGAACACCCTGTATCTTGTTTTATTTTCAAATTCCTCCCTTTTTGGCCACTCATCCAATATAGGGTTTGTGGGGCCTGTACAGAGTCATTCAAGATTTATGGCCACTTTTCAAAAATATCAGAGGTACATTTGACGAGCTCTATTTTTTTAATGCGTTAGCATAAATTATTTTAGCATGGTAAAAACTTTCAAATGATTTTCTTTCAACTGCGGTACTTTTCTTTAGTATTCTTTAATAACGGTATACAGTGTAAATAAAAATCCTGGATGCTAATTTTCTCGATTAATTTAAATGGAACGCCCTGTATATTATTATATTTTTAAATTCCTCCCTTTTTGGACATTCACCTAATATAGGGTTTATGGGGTCTATACAGAGTCGTTCAAAATTTATGGCCACTTTTTGAAAATATTTTAGGTACATTTGACGTTAAGAGACGACCTATTTTAACTAGTTGTGGGAGTAAAATGAGGTTTTTCAGTAGCGGTATAATGAAAATTTTGTCTATTGACATTTCTGTTTGTGTGGAATGTCGCTTGGTCAGTAAACAGTCAGCAAATTTTGGCTCTCTTTGAATTTATTGTTGTGCAGTGAGTGACAAAAATTTAGTGGGTTTTATTTTTACAAATGAAATTAACTGTTAAAAATACAAATTTAAATTGTCAAGTAATGCTGGTGCTTGAGTTTTATATTAAAAACTAAGTACAGTTTCTATTGCAATTCTATTGCGCAAAGACGACTTGTGGTAGACAATAAATGATCGATATGATTTATGTTTGTTAGCTGCAAGAATATATCACGAAAAGTGTCCTGATAGAAGGCAACCACACAGAAGCGCTTTTAAAAGGCTTGTGCAATGGTTTGATGAGACGGGAAATATAGAATACACGAAAACTGATGGAGCCAATAAGGAGAACGAGTCAGCGGTAAACTTATAAGTTAGAAGAGACACATATTCGCTCAAGAAAAATTGCAGGGGAAACAGATGTAAGTAAAACCACTGTTCTACGAATTCTAAAAGAAACAAGTTTCTTCCACACCATATTCAATTCCTTCAAGAATTGATCACAGGCAATTAGATTTTTGTCACTGGGCAAAACAACAAATTGAGAGAGAGCCAAGATTTATTAACTACTGAAGATCCTCACTATATTTAAACAACTAGTCAAAATAGCTTGTCTCTTGACGTCTGGGTTGAATTGTTGAAAAGCTTGTCATCGGTCTGCATTTTTTTGACGAAAGGCTTACTGCACATCGATATCTCCAGTTTTTGAGGGAAGATTTTATAACACTATTATACCAAATCCCTATTAACGTCCGTGATCAAATATGATTTATGTATGACGGTGCCCTAGTTCACCATATGGCTGATATTCATGTATTTCTTAATGAACAATTTCAAGAACGCTAGATAAGAAGAGGAGGACCGATTGCGTGGCCGCCTAGATCCCCTGACTCGACAAAAATAAACTTTTTTCTTTGGGGCTTTGTTAAAAATTTAGTCTATCAAATACCAAAATCACACAAAAGGAAGATTCCGAAGTGTATTTAATAGTATAAATTTTAATACATTAAGAGATGTTAGCGTATCTTTCGAAATCGTTTAGATATGTGTGTCGAACAAAATGGTGGTCAATTCGAACATCTAATTAAGTAGTTTTTGCTGTTTTGTACGATTTGTCATTTATTTTAACATTCTAATTACTCTAAAGTGAAAAACTTAACTAGTTTAACCACTGTTATCCTAGCCGCTCTAACTAGTTTAAAATATTTTAGGCTCGATCAGTTTTGGTGCATTCTACATTTCCCGTTTCATCAAACCTTTTCATAATCATTCAAAAACGCTTTTCGTGTTTATCTTCTATCGGGATACTTCTCGTGGTATATTCTTATCGCTAACAAATAATTCCTTTCACTTAAATCATATCCATCATTCTGAATAACCACCAGTTTTGATTACTAGATCAGGAAATTTTTATTCCTTGAAGTTTTAACCTTCAAACAATAAAACTCGACCCATCCATGCTGGTATGAATAAATTTAAGAAAAAAATAGAAGTTGAAAGAAGAACACTTGTAATTGTAATATTTTGCCGTAATAAATTAAGATGTTCACCTCTAATATTTTCAAAATCTAGCCATAAATCTTGAATGACCTCGTATAGACCCACAAACTCTATATTGGGTGAAAATATAATAATATACTATATAATATATAATTACAATAATCAAGAAAATTTGTATCCAGGATTTTTATTTACCCTGTATTTATATATATATATATATATATATATATATATATATATATATATATATATATATATATATATATATATATATATATATATATATATATATATATATATATATATATATATATATATATATATATATATATATATATATATATATATATATATATATATATATATATATATATATATATATATATATATATATATATATATATATATATATATATATATATATATATATATATATATATATATATATATATATATATATATATATATATATATATATATATATATATATATATATATATATATATATATATATATATATATATATATATATATATATATATATATATATATATATATATATATATATATATATATATATATATATATATATATATATATATATATATATATATATATATATATATATATATATATATATATATATATATATATATATATATATATATATATATATATATATATATATATATATATATATATGTAAAATATTACTCTAAACATCAAACAAAACGGCAGAAAAAAAATCCTTAAACCGTTTTGATATTCGCAAGGTAGAAATAAAGCAACAGAATTTTAAAGTAGCCGCCTTAAATCAAGCTTAAAGGCATTTGGTTTTAACAATGTTTTAAGGATGTTAAAAAAGGTGAAATGCTGTAAAACGGCTTAAAACTTGGCTATACCTCTCTGTCAACGTCGATGCCACCTTGGATTGGCTTGGCGCCTGTCAAAAAGTATCTTAGCCATAGTTAACGGAGTATGGGAAGATGGTGGTTAAACCATAATAACCCTCGACACTCC
This sequence comes from Kuschelorhynchus macadamiae, assembly GCA_030620095.1. Classification (NCBI taxonomy): domain Eukaryota; kingdom Metazoa; phylum Arthropoda; class Insecta; order Coleoptera; family Curculionidae; genus Kuschelorhynchus; species Kuschelorhynchus macadamiae. The sequence goes on from JAUTXW010003566.1 coordinate 444,706, forward strand.
GTAAAAATAATCCTTCTATTCGCGTAGCCTATAATTTTCTTTGATTTAATATCATTAATAAATGCCAAATTAATATAAATATACTAAATACCACTTATCATGGAACATAACTAAAGTAAAATCACATTTCGGACTAATACAATCAGGCAATGTGGGGCTGCTCTAGATAAATTTAAGATTGAGGGAGCAATTGCCGTAAGTGGCGTAACTACACATTTTGCAGGGTTCGACAATGAGTCTCCCAGAGGCACGTACAGGAAATAATTGATGACTAAAAAAAGGTCATTCATAGTGCTGCATAATTCTTTAATAAACAAATGCAACCCCAATTTTGTGCCATCCCGCATGTTTCGACAAACGGCTCCCTATGTGCACGTATAGAAAATAATTAAAAAAAAAGTCATTCATAGTTCTACATAATCCTTTTATGAACAAATGCAACCCCGGGTCGGAAAATAACTGATGACAAAAAAAAATGGTGTCTCTGGGTTCTAGGCACATAGTTATTTGAGAATATGTATTTATATATTCATAAAAATTGTGGTATTTTTCACTTCCTTTAACATACTTGTTCAAGAAGTGGATATATTTTTATAATCAAATTGTGTGATAAATTGGTCATTTTGTGGATATTTATGATAGCTGAAACATTAAACTTGTCAGTCAAAGAAGTGGAATCTATCACCACTCCTGAAATGAATCTGTTTGGTTATCTTGATGTACGTAAATACCAGTTTATATTTGGCATGCTATATATGAATTGACATTTTTGTTTATGGAGAAATATAACACCAAGTGTACTTTTGTCATTACATATTTACCTATTTCATAAATAGAGGTAAATAATGTATTTTGAAATGGACACAAAAAACAGAACATAAAGAAGTTAGAAACTTTTGACTCTAATAAAAATCGCCCTTTTGAAATAAATTGAGCATCTGCATGATATAGTAGTCAAAAAATGAAATATACGCCATTAATTAAAACGTGTAATCGACGAATGAAAGGTATGCGAATAATACTTGACAGACACAGCGCTTTATATTGTTCGAGTTTTATACCGTTCCGATGTGGCTCCAGTGCCTCTTTTGTTAACTTTGCTCAAAATTCTATTAAAAATAGCCTCGATTAAAAGCGGATATACGTGAAATTATGTTTTAACGTATTTTGCGAATTTACTTGTTTGCAAAATGATACTTTTAAACATTTAAGCATCATTGACTATCATAGACATCGGTTTTCAATTTTTTTGTAGCTAAAAAAGTTGTAATCAAAAAGTTAACTTTAATTTACTAGTAGATTGACTGAAAGTTGAAAGTACAGGATGGCTATCTTATGGTAACAATTTACTTCTTTAAAACCGTAAGAATTATGATGAAATGTTAAAGACGGAAGCTGTTGGGTTAAATATAAATTTTTATTTTAGTGAATCTTTAATCTCTGTAACTCCCAAATGACTTAACTTGCAACGAAACATATAAGTGGCTAAATGCTGCTCCATGCGAATAGAGTAGGTAACCACAAATGTCGGTTTTGCTCCTGTTTGTATATATATATATATATATTTGTAAATAAATTTCTTGGGATGAGGTTCATACCAGGAAATAAAAACATTTTTTTGTCATTTCCTGTTTTTCTTTGTGTTTTTTTTTATTATATTAAATCATACATTTCGGCTATTATTTAGCCTTTTTCAATGAACTTGCGTAAAATTAAGGCAGAAAACATTTTACGTCAAAATTTAAAGAGACTAAAATTGAAAATGTTTTGTTTTTATAATAAGAAATTTTGGTGTTATATCATCATTTCGGCATCTCAAAAGGAACGTTCTCATATTTTTCCTATTTGCCAATTTGTTGCAGGATTTAGTAAATTTCTTGGGATGAGGTTCATTCCAGGAAATAAAAACAATTTTATGGCATTTCCTGTTCAATTGAATTGTACAACATGATCGGCGAAGCCAATAATTGATATTTTTATGGGAATTTGGTTGGTTGGAGTTAAAGTTAAGATATCTCCAGGATCATGTTTTTTTTGTTTACCGTTTAGTCCTTATGTTCTGACTTTTATTATATAGAGTTATATCTAAAATGTTTATTTTAAAATTTTTCAACTTTAATAGTAAATCGTAATTTTTCCTGGTAACTGTTAAAATTTTTTTTTAACTTTTCAACCTGCGTTTTGGGAATGGCTGTAACACTGTCATCTACGTATATATAAAATGATTGGTAAATTTCCTTTACTTGGAACTTTCCTCTCCTTTTCTTGGGAATGGTAAAGTATAATCCAATTTAATTCCACACATAAGGATTCAGTATAATGTCTTTTCAAACATTTTTATTGGGTGCCATTTTCTTCCACGACATTGGATTCGTACCAATATTTCGCCAGATTCAACCTATGCGACACGAATTTTTTGGCATGATTTAACCATAACATTATATTGAATTCGTACCAGTTAATCCCTGTATCGCATTCAACTTCGCTGCAAGTTAACTCATTTGAATAAGAAGATTTTTTTTACGTTGCTTTTTTAGGAATTTAATTTGTCTGCCATTTTTTTTTTCGCCGTCTTGAATTTGCATCATAATTTCACCAGTTTATCTCTATATCACACTTTATACTTGCTCAAAATTTGAAATTAATTTAGTAAGTAGTTTTCCAGGCTTATTTTTTTTATATTTTATTACGCCGCCATCTTGTTTTGCTGTCTTGGATTCGTGCCAAAATATTACAGATTGATTTCTATGTAACACTTGAATTTTCTGCAAAACTTGAAGTAAATTTGATAATTTGTTTTTTAGTAAGATTTTATTAAGAATTGACAGACAAACGGACAGACAGACCAATGGAATTAAAAAATGATATTATTTGGCATCTAGAACGTTAAAACGTAAAGCTATTCTGTTCCACCATCTTGAATTCGTACCACAGCTTTACCATTTCATCTTTATATTAATTTTTGCACAAAATTTGAAATTATTCTAGTTTTTTAATGCTGAATTTTTAAATATTTTATTTAGCCGCCATTTTGTTTTGCCATCTTTGATTCATACCAAAATTTTAGTTGATTACTACGTAATACTTGATTTTTGTGTAATTTGAGACAAATTGTGTAAGCAGTTTTTTAATATTTTATATATATATATATATATATATATATATATGTATGTATATATATATATATATATATGTATATATATATATATATATATATATATATATATATATATATATATATATATATATATCCGAGTCATCTCCATATGACTTTTAATTTTTGACGAAAATTTTAAATCAATCGGGCTGTGTCTGGCGAAATAAACAGTTTAGTTTCCCAAGAATTTCATTCTTCTTTTTTTGGTATTGATTTCTGGTATTTACTTTTATTTTGTCATTTAAAATGTCGTTAATTTTTATTGCAATCCCCTGGACTCAATTTCGGTTGCTTTTTCAAAAAAAGATCATCCGTGGGTAACGATTTAAAAGCCCTAAAGCAGAATTAGGCATATTTGTGTTTGTTAAATTTTCTATCCACTTATCAGTGTTTTATTTTTCAGAACTATTGTTTCGATTTTCTTTTAGATTGAAGTGTTTAATTTATTTAGATTTTTGTTGTTATTTTTTGAAATTGTTTTTCGGCTTTTTTCAGCGATTGGTTTTTTAACTTTATTACAAATATTTGTTGCAATTTTTTGATTGCCTTAACTTTAAATTTTTTGGCTATCATTGATTTATTTATGAGTTTGGTTGTATCAATTATTAGTATATTTAATGTAGAAAATTTTAAGTTAAAATATATTCATCAAATCTATGTTTTAGGTTTAAAATTAAAATTTAAATGAGGAGTTTTAGAAAGGTTGGTGTCAGCTTTTCTGATTTGCATCTGAATAAAAAGTTTCTTCAATTTTTTTTAGTTTGCAAATTTCGTAGATGTCATTTCGTAAATTTTCATTTTGTCCCTTATTTTCTTCAAAAGAGTTTTCAATTTCGTCGTATGTCACCAATTGCGAATTAAAGGTGGAGATTCTATTTTATCCATAAATATCTAATGCATTATCTACTACCAAATGGGAATGATTTTACTAAACATGTCTGTCGAAGATGCTTTTTTCCCGAAATTTTATCGTACAAAATTCCTCTCCGTGCAAGTAATGCAGTTTTTATATCATATAATTATTTGGTAATATTTATATCATATAATTATTTGGTAAAATTTATAGAAATTCTATTAACTGTAATGTACTTTTGTTTTTTAAAATTATTACTAAACAATTCTATGGATTGATTCATAAATTGTCATCTGAGTGTAGGTAGTGAAAGTCTGTTCAAGGGAAGTTTTGCGTAAAGGCGACTTTAATACTTTTTTTTTTGTTTTAAAATATTTTTATCTTCATATATTATACTATTATTACTATTAATAATATGACTTAGTCATAAAGCTTTTTCACTACCTTCGAGGGGAAATTCACTTATCCGAGATATCAACAGGAATAAGCTCTGTAGGGACCCTTTCTAGGTTAGAAAGTGTGGCGACTTTCTCCTGTGTCCCATGTATTTTCGAGATGTTGCAAGTAGTACGGTCTCTTGCAGGATCTTGTAGAGATGCTCACTAAGTTCCTAGAGCTAGATATTTTGTGGAAGGCTTTTTCACTATACAATACTTCCTTTTTACGAAGGAAGTAAAAACGAAATCTCAAAATCTAACTTTGCAGAACAGTTTGTTCCAAATAGCACCTATAGCACACCCATCCGTTTGTTTAAACAATTATTTTGCCTAAAAAGTATGTCAGCTCTACGGCGTTTTTCTATAACTTCTGTCGCAACTGAAATAGGTTCGTTAGGGTGCAAGGAAATTACATCAAGTGAAATTAAAATATATATTTCTGCAATTTAAGTATATTTTGTTTGTTCTTTAAATTGTATGGAACCCTTAATATAATAACCATTTTTATATACAATATTACTGAGATTGTTCTTGAATGAATATATAGGCAAGTGACGTACCAGTTTTATGTAACTTTGGAAAGACCATACATTTTAGGGGAGATCACAAATTAATTTTAACTGTTTTGCTTGTCTGGCGAAATAAACAGTTTATTTTCCCAAGAATTTCGTTATTCTTTTTTTGGTATTGATTTCTGGTATTTACTTTTATTTTGTCATTTAAAATGTCGTTAATTTTTATTGCAATCCCCTGAACCCAATTCGGGTTGCTTTTTAAAAGACAGCATCTGTGGGTAATGATTTAAAAGCCCTAAAGCAGAATTAGACATATTTGTGTTTGTTAAATTTTTTATCCACTTATCAATGTTGTATTTTTTAGAGCTATTGTTTCGATTTTCTTTTAGATTGAAGTGTTTAATTTAATTTAGATTTTTTGTTGCTATTTTTTGACAGTTTTTCGGCTTTTTTCAGCAATTTGTTTTTTAACTTCATTACAAATATTTGTTGTAATTTTTTGACTGCCTTAAGTATAAATTATTTAGCTATCATTGAGTTATTTATGAGCTTGGTTGTATCAACAATTAGTATATTTAATGTAGAAGCAATACAATTTGCTAAAATATATTCATCAAATCTATGTTTTAGGTTTAAAATTAAAATTTAAGTGAGGAGTTTTAGAAAGGTTGGTGTCAGCCTTCTTTCATCTCAATAAAAAGTTTCTTCAATTTTCTTTAGTTTGTAAATTTCGTAGATGTCATTTCGTAAATTTTCATTTCGTCCCTTATTTTCATCCCAAAACAGTTTTCAATTTCGTCGTATGTTAGCATTTGCGAATTAAAGGTGTGGTATTTATTGATGAGTCAGATAAACATAGAACGAAAGGTTTTACGCCGGTGGTCAATTAAGTAATCGTGGTTCTAGGGAGTAGACCGTGTCTAAATAGAATAACTTTACGACGCACGTTTCGCCTTCGTCCCATGTATTTTCGAGATGTTGGGTGTAGTACGGTCTTTTGCAGGATCTTGTAGAGATGCTCACTAAGTTCCAGCAGCTAGATATTTTGTGGAAGGCTTTTTGGTATAATCCCTGTTGTTGATATACTTATAGAGACTGCTTCGATATTCCTCATTTGCCTGGGTCTCAATACTTCGATACTTTCTCCGCAGATTTATTAGGTAAATTGTTTTATTGTTTACAGCTTTGTCAACTATAAGGATATCAGGCCTGTTACTGGCAATCCGTGAGCACTCTGCGGTCTTAGAATACCTTCAACATCAGGTATTGTTTTCAATTAATTATCGATTGGTCCTGGACTATATTTACTATATTAATACGAAATGCTTTCGGAATGCTTTAGATGTAGCTTTCGTACTAGATCTTGGTACAATATCTTACTACAGCGTCATGTCTCTCTTTATATTCCGTGGCAGAAAATGTATATATATATATATATATATATATGTATATATATATATATATATATATATATATATATATATATATATATATATATATATATATACATATAAATATATATATATACATATAAATATATATATACATACATGTATATATATATATATATATATATATATATATATATATATATATATATATATATATATATATATATATATATATATATATATATATATATAGATATACATGTATATATTATATATATATATATATATATATATATATATATATATATATATACATTTTCTGCCACGGAATATAAAGAGAGACATGACGCTGTAGTAAGATATTGTACCAAGATCTAGTACGAAAACTACATCTAAAGCAATCCAAAAGCGTTTCGTATTAATATAGTAAATATAGTCCAGGACCAATCGATAATTAACTGAAAACAATACCTAATCTTAAAGATATTCTGGGACCGCAGAGTGCTCACGGATCAGCAAGTTGCCAGTAACAGGCCCAATATCCCTATAGTTGATAAAGCTGTAAACAATAAAATAATTTGCCTAATAAATCTGCGGAGAAAGTATTGAAGTATTGAAACCCAGAAGCGCAAATAAGAAGGCAGTGGCAAATGAGGAATATCGAAGCAGTCTCTATCAATATATCAACAACAGGGGTTATACCAAAAAGGCTTCCACAAAATATCTAGCTGCTGGAACTTATTGAGCATCTCTACAAGATCCTGCAAAAGACCGTACTACACGCAACATCTCGAAAATACATGGGACGAAGGCGAAACGTCGTAAAGTTATTCCATTTTGACACGGTCTACTCCCTAGAACCACGATTACTTAATTGACCACAGGCGTACAAGCTTTCGTTCTATGTTTATCTGACTCATCAATAAATACCACACCTTTAATTCGCAAATGGTAACATACGACGAAATTGAAAACTCTTTTGGGATGAAAATAAGGGACGAAATGAAAATTTACGAAATGATATTTTTTGCAAAATTTGCAAACTAATGAAGAACTAAAACTGAAGAAACTTTTTATTGAGATGAAAGAAGGCTGACACCAACTTTTCTAAAACTCCTCACTAAAATTTTAGTTTTAAACCTAAAACATAGATTTGATGAATATATTTTAGCAAATTGTATTGTTTCTACATTAAATATACTAATAGTTGATACAACCAAACTCATAAACAACTCAATGATAGCCAAAAAAATTTAAACTTAAGGCAGTCAAAAAATTACAACAAATATTTGTAATGAAGTTAAAAAACAAATTGCTGAAAAAAGCCGAAAAACAGTTTCAAAAAATAGCAACAAAAAATCTAAAATAAATTAAACACTTCAATCTAAAAGAAAATCGAAACAATAGCTCTAAAAAATACAACATTGATAGGTGGATAGAAAATTTAACAAACACAAATATGTCTAATTCTGCTTTAGGTCTTTTAAATCACTACCCACAGATGCTGTCTTTTAAAAAGCAACCCGAATTGGGTTCAGGGGATTGCAATAAAAATTAACGACATTTTAAATGACAAAATAAAAGTAAATACCAGAAATCAATACCAAAAAAAGAAGAATGAAATTCTTGGGAAAATAAACTGTTTATTTCGCCAGACAAGCAAAACAGTTAAAATTAATTTGCGATCTCCCCTAAAATGCATGGTCTTTCCAAAGTTGCATAAAACTGATACGCCACTTGCCTATATATTCATTCAAGAACAATCTCAGTAATATTGTATATAAAAATGGTTATTATATTAAGGGTTCCATACAATTTAAAGAACAAACAAAATATACTTAAATTTTAAAAATATGTATTTTAATTTCACTTGATGTAATTTCCTTGCACCCTAACGAACCTATTTCAGTTGCGACAGAAGTTATAGAAAAAAGCCGTAGAGCTAACATAGTTTTTAGGCCAAAATAATTGTTTAAACAAACGGATGGGTGTGCTATAGGTGCTATTTGGAACAAACTGTTCTGCAAAGTTAGATTTTGGGATTTTTTACTTCCTTCGTAAAAAGGAAGTATTGTATAGTGAAAAAGCCTTCCACAAAATATCTAGCTGCTGGAACTTAGTGAGCATCTCTACAAGATCCTGCAAAAGACCGTACTACTCGCAACATCTCGAAAATACATGGGACACAGGAGAAAGTCGCCACACTTAGGGCCTGATACCGTAGAAAGGGTCCCTACAGAGCTTAATCCTGTTGATATCTCGGATAAGTGAGTTTCCCCTCGAAGGTAGTGTAAAAGCTTTATGGCTAAGTCAAATTATTAATAGTAATAATAGTATAATATATAAAGATAAAAATATTTTAAAACAAAAAAAAAAGTGTTAAAGTCGCTTTTACGCAAAACTTCCCTTGAACAGAATTTCACTACCTACACTCCGATAACATTTTATGAATCAATCCATAGAATCGTTTAGTAATAATTTTAAAAAACAGAAGTACATTACAGTTAATAGAATTTCTATAAATTTTACCAAGTAATTATATGATATAAATATTACGAAATAATTATATGATATAAAAACTGCATTACTTGTACGGAGAGGAATTTTGTACGATAAAATTTCTGGGTAAAAGCATCTTCGACAGACATGTTTAGTAAAATCATTCCCATTTGGTAGTAGATAATGCATTAGATATTTATGGATAAAATAGAATCTCTGCTTATAGTTTCATGAAACAAACATAACACGACAGAAATACTAGATACATGACAAAGTCATAAAAATATTAAAAGTATTCTATTTATTTTCCTTAAATATTTGTTACTACATTATGCCTTTCACAAATATTTCGTGTACTACATACCGTTGTTTTCATGTTCGTATCGTATCGTATCTTATTCCATATTTGTAAGCAAACAAAAAGCCTGCCAGAGATCTTAGTATCATAAAATATTTATAGGTTAAAAATTATTAATCTGAACTAAAAATGTGTTTAAGTATCTAGAAGGAATCATTTTCAAGGCACTCAGGGAATTATACATTTATTAACTTTATTTTATTCTAACAGAAGACAATATTACTCGTTATTTAGCATAGTTTAGTAAACGCTGAAAACTGAATGAAAAAGTCTAAAAATGGAATTTCTGGACTTATATTTTAAATCTTATTGAGAACAAAACTTAATAAATATATACAACCGAGCAAAATACTGATACAGGTAAAATTGTGAAAGACGATGGTGGCCGTGACTATGAGTCTAACAACAATATTTCTCTAATGGCCTCCAGGCCATCCTGGGAGAAATGAAATGGGTACGGTTTATTTAACAAAATAATGTAAATAGCTCCCTTGATAGATGGCACTTTCCACCGAAAATAAATAATTTATCAAGCTCTGCTCCATATGCCTTCTCAACAGATCAAGTTTATCTGGCTCTTAAGAAAACGGGGTTATAGACCAAATGGAATTGCTTTCCGAAGTTTTGCCTTCAACTACACGAGGCATCTTCAGGGATCTTTACTTTACGAGGTCGAAACACTGAATGAACTCGGAGAGACTCAGGCCGGCGATTTATAGTCGACCTGTCTCTACTGAAGCGTGACTCGGTGTAACGATCAGTTTCCACGTATAATGGAGACTGAAGCCCGTATCTCTATTAAAATTATTAGTATGCTTATATATTTTAACAGGTTCTCTCATTTTCCGTTTATAGAATCCCGAAACCAATGCAAGAACTTTGGTTTCTTTTACATTTATGTTATGTCCAATGGAATGTTGGCGTTCAGATACAGCAGATTGTACAATTTGTTTCTTCCTAATGCACCGTTCATGTTCGTTAAGCCTAGCGATATAGATCGTCTAGTTTCTCCAATATAGATATAGCCACAAGAACAAGGAATTGCATATACTCCTTCCGTTTGGAACGGAATAATATCCTTTGGCGATCATAAACATTGTCCAATTTGTACCTATGATGGGCCGGCAAAGTAACCTTGCAATTTTATCTGGTTCCGTTTATATATAGATGAATTACACTTCCCATCGGTAACTTCTTATTGGTTTCATTCTCTGGAGTAGCATTGTTATATTCTATAACTGATCGTCTAATATCCTCAGTGCAATATCCATTCCCTCTTAAAGCTTGAGTCAGTATCTCTGTTTCCGATTGTGAAAAATGTTGGTCACAAATCGCGAGGGCTCTATAAACCAAAGAGGGATGTTGCGGATTCACATGATCAAGAAACACATAGAGGTTTTCTACACTATGCGGCCATATTACAAAAGTACATATTTGAACCACGGTTTTGGCTTTAACGAAGACGACTCTAAGGCTTCCTCTTCAAAAGCTTCTATAAAGATATTGGCTACCATTACACATATATATATATATATATATATATATATATATATATATATATATGTAATAAAATAAATGATAAAAAAACTGATAAATTGTATTAATATATTTATTTAATAGCTCATAGTTAAAAACTTACAATGCTCATTTAAAATAAATATTTTTAATTAAACCGGTAGAAAAGCTAAGCTGATTAGAACAGAATTAGGAATGAAATTGACCGCAATAATTAATTTTTCGGCTCTTTATTTAGAACTGAATTACATTTATTGAAATAAGCTATTAATTGCTTAACAAGTAATATAGATTAAAATATAGGTTGAAAATGAATATAAATTATTGTAAATTATTGCACGTAATATCAGGCAGCACAGCTGTAATTTTTGTCATATTTAATATCTAAATTTATGGAGAAAAGTGAGAATATCCTAGTCTGTAATATGTGACGTTTACCTTACCTATTAGACCATGAGATTTTTTGCTACAGTGATATTTATTAGTATGTTAGTAAGTTGAATATAGTTTTTAACAAGTCAACTGAGAAATATTGCTAGACATAAGACTGATAAAGCATTTGTTCCAGTATCAACGCGTACGAGGAAAAAGAAACACGATTCCAGATAAACAATTTCATTCGGTTTTTATTTTTGGGGTCATATGAAGATGTATGTAGCATAGTGGTCAATTTATTGACGAAAACGATCTTCACAGTGGAGTTTTTACCACAGCGAAGCAGTGGTAAAAAATCAAAATTCCTAATTCACCATTACAGTCTTTGTGTAAATAGTAATGATGCTCATTTCAACACTTTAAAAATATTTTTATTATTGTGTTGTATGTGGGGGAAAATTACAAAAACTATAAGTGTTTCCTATTAATAACTTTTAGTTAAGTATTCCAAAGTATTGGTTTCTTAGATTAAAACAAAATACATTTATATTTAGAGATTATTGTATTTGAGAAATCATCTTACCTTAAGGAACAAAAAAATAAAAATATTTTTTTTTGAACCTGAGGACGAAGAAATAAACTTGATTAACTTTTTAAAAACTAACTCATATCCAGGCTATGATGGAGTAACTAGTACAGTTTTAAAGCATATTTAGAGTATAATATCTAAACCTCTGTGTCATTCAATAAACCTTATATTTTCAAAGGGTGTATGCCCCGAGCAATTTAAAATGGCGATAGTACCGATTGTCGAAACTTAAAAATATTGGCATTAGGAGACTGATTCTTTGTTTACCGTTTCAAATTAATCAGAAACTTGGTTGTGTTAGAGAAATCAAATACGGTGTTCCCCAAGGCAATTCTGGGATCCATTAAATGAACTACTTATGCAGGAATACAACGGTACTCTAATCTTTTTCGCTGATTATCCTGTGTTGTTTGTGGAAGGTTGTTCCTGGAGAGATGTTGGACATACAATCGCCAGTTATTTAAAAACAATATATAATTAGTTCGATTCTAATTTGTTAACATCTAACTTGAACGAAAAAAGTCAAAATGAAATCAGGATGAAATAAGGATGAAGATTTTGAGTGGCGGTTTCCGGCTTTTGTTTGATCAATATCCATAGTATGTATTCCGATAAGGGCAGCCTCAGGGCACCATAGCAACCGTCTTATACATATATATATATATATATACATATAGACCAGAATTCTTACTATGGAAGATTTCTTTTTCTCTTTGTGCAACCAAAATGATCTAGAGATAGGTACAAAAAAAAACAATTTCTAGCGATTTTGAAATGTATTCTTTGTTTCCAACATACGAGTTTTTTTCTTCCAAAAATTGATTTTTTAAAATAATGTGCTGAACAAAGCCCACTTGTGGTAATCAAAGGTATATCTATCAGATTATGAACAAGGTTGGCAACTTTAAATTTTCTAACGTGAATATTGTCTGCAGGGTTTACGAAAAACTAAGAGGTGGACGTTAAATAGCGTTTTGTTGAGTTTGGTTTTTTATCAATCATGGATTCGTTGTTCCTTCTTATGCCAGTTTTAGTAATAATGGACATTTTTACCGAAACGGTTTTTTTATATTTGAAATTTGCTCTAGTTGTTTCAGGTATTGCCTTTAATATATAACAGATTTTTTAATTAGAAATGAAAAATCGCCTTTTATAATTGATATAATTCTGTTATAAATACAGATTCACATGTTATTTTTGTTTATACAGACTTACTTAATTACCTATTACCCATCATTTCGAATTAACTGAGAATATTTCCCAATAATACAGTGGGTAACAAAGATCTGGAATACTACCTATTTTGCGGAACAAAAATTCAACATTGTTAAAGTTTAAAATCGGTAGAGTTTTTGGGTGCACCCTGTATACAATATTCGTGGTGGAATACTTAAGGGTGCCAACCCTGTTCATAATTTGATAGACAATACTGAATCTGATTGCCATTAGTGGGCCTTTTTGACCAGACCATTTACAAAAAAAATCAATTTTTCTAAAAAACCCTGTACGTCGGAAAGGAAGAAAAAATTTCAAAACCGCTGGAAATTTGTTTTTGTACCTAGCTCTAGATTATTTTGGTTGCACAAAGAGAAAAAGAAATCTTCCACAGTAAGAGCTCTAGTCAAATAAACTTTTTAAAAAAAGACAGGATCTTATTTAACACCCTATATAAAACGGTTGCGATTGAGTCCTAAGGCTGTCCTTATCGGGCTGCGTACTCTAGGAATTGGTCAAATAAAAACCCAAAAGCGCAACTCAAAATCGTCATCCGTATTGAAAATATTTCATATTGAATTTACAGTAAAAATTTCCTTGGTGGACTTAGCAGTTCCAGCATTGTATTCGGGTATAATTATACACCGTCATCTAAAATGGGACCATCACATCAAATTACTAACAAAAATAAATAGATCGCTTTTGTGTATTTTTTGTCATCATGGATATTGGAAACCTTCGTACGATATACTTGGCTCTCGTTCAATATCTTTTGACATATGGTATCATTCGATAGGGTGCAGTCAACGAAAACAGTTTGAAACCCCTTGAAATGATAATTGAAACTAATGTATAATTTAAGTTTGCTATATCTAGTATCCTTGCTTTTCTATTACTGCTCTGTTCTTAGCATAAGGAGGCAATACTAAATTCAATAAAAATAACACTCCTACAGATAATAATGTAAATAATGATACTTATCAAACTAGATTTAGAGAAAACGAAAACTTATTTTACCACTATCGCATAGAGCAATAGGTCAACGTAGCTCTATGTACATAGGACAAAAACTTTCAAATTTAATATCTCATGACTTAAAACGTAAAATATATTTATTTAATTTTAAAAAGGAATATCCCAGTGGCTCACCCAAAATTGCCTTAAAATTTTGAAGACTTCTGTACAAAAATAATTAGTTAACTTTCCAAAAAAATCAGTAAATTTCCTTTACCCGGAAGTTCTCTCATTATGAATCATTCTTTTCGTTAGGAATAATGAAGTGTGACCCAATTTAGTTTAGTACACAGTCATTTTAAGCATTTTATTGGGCGCCATTTTGTTGCATTTGATTGGATTTCTACCAATATTTTACAGTTCCTACCTATACCACACTTGATTTTTTGGCATAATTTAAAATAAATTTAATAGGTAGTTTTTACATTGACACACCGCTATTTTGTTATGTCAGGTTGAATTCGTATCAGTTTATTCATACATCACATTTAATATTTCCGCAAAATTGAATAAGATTTTTTACGTTGATTTTTTTTTAATCTCACTTATTCCGGCATCTTGAATTCGTACCACAATAAATGTTACCAGTTCCAGATTTTTAAGATAAATTGGATAATTAGTTTTTCAATAATACATTTTTAACGCTTCGTTAGGCCGCCATCTTGTTTCGACTTATTGGATTTTTACTAAAATATTACCAGATCATCCCAATATTACCATTAATTTTTGACTAAAATTAGACGTCAATCTGGTAAGTAGTTTTATGCCATGCCGCGAACTGACAGACAGACCCACGGAATTCATCAAACTTATTTTTTGGCCTCTAGAGACGCTAAACCGTGAAGATATATAAAACCTGAGAGGGCGATTTTTTTACGATTACGAACATTTTATTTGGCCGCTATTTTGTTCGGCCATCTTGAATTAATTTTACTAGTTTATTTGTATACCACAACTAGTTATGACAAACAATTTGAAATCAATCCATTAAGTAGTTTTTTAGGCTGAATTTTTAACAATTTTATTAAGCCGCCATCTTGGATTCATGCCAAAATTTTATCAGTTATTTCCTACATGATGTTCATCATTTCTGCACAATTTGAGATAAATTGGATAAGTGGTTTTCTTAGTAATATGCAGCCATATTGGTTTTTTACCAAAATGTTACCGGTTAGGTCATCGTCATATGACCCTCAATTTTTGACCAAAATTTGAAGTCAATAGTGCAATTAGTTTTTTAGCTTTCCGCGAACAGACAGACAGAGAGACCGACGGAATTGAGAGAACATGTTTTTCGACATCTATGAACCCTGAAATGTCTAACAAAATCTGAGATGGTGATTTTTCACGAATACAAT
This sequence comes from Kuschelorhynchus macadamiae, assembly GCA_030620095.1. Taxonomy (NCBI): domain Eukaryota; kingdom Metazoa; phylum Arthropoda; class Insecta; order Coleoptera; family Curculionidae; genus Kuschelorhynchus; species Kuschelorhynchus macadamiae. The sequence continues at coordinate 459,982 of JAUTXW010003566.1, forward strand.
ACTTCCCTTTTAAGAGTGAAGTAAAAAAATCATCGTAAGTCTTGAAACCACACACTTCCGTGTTCTTATATGTCTTGTTTATTTGAAATCTTCACCTACTATTATACAAACTCATTGCATAACAAAACTTTGTATTAAATCGCTGTTTATTCTGACAATTTATATATTATTTACGTGTCTGGATATATGTGGTGTAAGTTGGGGTATGTGTGCGTATTTGCAGTGAGATTTAGTCCTATGTAATTGTTTTTGTATTTGCGCTTGGTACATGTACTTTATCATTCTAAACTCTATTTATAAAGATATTGTAATTAAAAATTAAAAACAACATGCTTGATTTGCTGTCAAGCCGTTGGCTTTGTCAATCTAAGCTTGCTTCTCACCTACAATACTTGTTACTTGTAGTTTGAAACTAGTCTTCTTTTAAACATAATAGTAATTCCTTTTATTTATGTATACTGTAGGATTGTAGTTATATTGTTGTCAATTATTGTGAATTTTGGAAATATAAAACATAATGTTTATAAATGACTACATACATACATATATATATATATATATATATATATATATATATATATATATATATATATATATATATATATATATATATATATATATATATAGGCTAAGAACAGAGCAGTAATAGAAAAGCAAGGATACTAGATATAGCAAACTTAAATTATACATTAGTTTCAATTATCATTTCAAGGGGTTTCAAACTGTTTTCGTTGACTGCACCCTATCGAATGATACCATATGTCAAAAGATATTAAACGAGAGCCAAGTATATCGTACGAAGGTTTCCAATATCCATGATGACAAAAAATACACAAAAGCGATCTATTTATTTTTGTTAGTAATTTGATGTGATGGTCCCATTTTAGATGACGGTGTATAATTATACCCGAATACAATGCTGGAACTGCTAAGTCCACCAAGGAAATTTTTACTGGAAATTCAATATGAAATATTTTCAATACGGATGACGATTTTGAGTTGCGCTTTTGGGTTTTTATTTGACCAATTCCTAGAGTATGCAGCCCGATAAGGACAGCCTTAGGACTGACTTGAAACTAGTCTTCTTTTAAACATAATAGTAATTCCTTTTATTTATGTATACTGTAGAATTGTAGTTATATTGTTATCAATTATTGTGAATTTTGGAAATATAAAACATAATGTTTATAAATGACTACATATATATATATATATATATATATATATATACATATATATATATATATATATATATATATATATATATATATATATATATATATATATATATATATATATATATATATATATATATATATATATATATATATATATATATATTTATATATATATGTAAATATATAAATATATATATATATATATATATATATATATATATGTATGTTTTCATTCCACGTATACCAACGTCATAACAAGAAAATGATCCTTGTTTGGAACATGTTCTGCATCACAGCAGACACAATGATCCATTTTTATATGTATATGTATATATATATATATACGTATATATGATATAAACTTTATTTTTTAACTTTTTTTATAGTTTATATCATCTGCTGATGATGCTAACTTGGTTAGCGAAACGCGCTTCTAGAACGTTGTGGTGTAGTGTGGTTAGAACTCTTGTATTTTGATCTATCGTCCACCACAGGTTCCAGTGTTAGGACTTAACGTGAAATACATACCAATAAAAGTTTCTTGCAACTAAGGTTTTGGTCACCACAAAAAGAAAGGAAATAATAAAAACATACGTAAATAATCCTATGGACATGCATTTTTGATAAATAAATATACAGTACCGTTTTAAATGTGTAGTAATCTATATGTGTGGCTTGTATTTTAAAAATTTTTAAACATAAATGTTAAAATGTTGTGAATTGTCTAAAATAGATTAAGGTAAACCGGAAAAGATCACTTTTTGAAATTTTATATTGTATATATATATATATATATATATATATATATATATATATATATATTTATATAAAATAAGGCTTTCTTTAATCTTAGGAAGACAAATTTATTTTTTTCTCGGTAACATTTTTTTTTTAGGAAAATTGGTTTACTCGAAAAAACTTTCAACAATATTCCATAAATCGTAATTCCTTGTTGTGACTTAGCGCTTTGGCCTTAAGTGTAGCTATTTAATTTATCTTGACCTTCTCTAATAGAGCAGTTTGATATATGTGTTACCCCCGATAACTTTGCTCTTGAGATTCAAGTCGTCATTATTAAATATTCGGATACCAAGTTTCCAATGAGCTTGAGATGTAACATTTAACTTATTTTGAATGTTAGAGATATTGAATTTCCTACTAAATATGCTTTCAAGTTGAGTTGTTCGACATGTTGTATGTATGTTTTAGACGTGTTGTAGGTTTCCCTTGATACATTATCATCTTACTTCCTCCATATAGGGCTGGTTGTTGTTTAAAATCAGAAAACTGTGAATACTAGTATTTCTTTCTAAAAAAAAATAAATGTTGTTTTAACATATTACTTTGGTACCATTATCATATTCTATTTATTTTAGGTCTCCTGTTCGGTTTTATTCTATTAGCCAACATAAGCTTTGCTATGAAAACTAAGTTTCATTTCTCAACCACACTCTGTTTTTTTACAAAAATTTAGCTCCATGTAATTTTGTTAACATGAATCCACTTTTAAAAAGGTTTAATTTCACTTATCGAGATTGTTATCTAGTTATTAAATTTATGCATATTTGACTTTGTGGATTGGCATTTTTGGCCAGTTCTCAGAGACAAAAATCAACCTAAACATTAGACAATTAGAAATATGTAGATCTATATTTTAACGGATTCACAGAAGAAGACTATTAAAATAATTTTTGACGTATTACAATTTTGATCGTATTACAATAGCATGCGAGTTGTATATTCTTAGCTCCAAAATTGATAGTAAACAGCCATTTAATAATTTCTTTTTGGGAGAAAATAGGAATTAAAAAGATTCTTAAAATTTTTGTTTTAATAATTAATTGACCAAATTTCAACATTCTACAAAAAAGAAATATTGCTTTAATTCTACGTACAAAAAAAAATTAAAATCAATCTCAAAACCGTCATCTTCCTCATCGTTGATTCTGATATTCTAGACATTTTCTCATCTTTTGCCCTGACATTTGAGAACTCGTCTTCTGTAGATCGGCGTCAATGAGACCATTTTTTTCTTGCCTATCCGAAAAATGCTGAAATAATATCACAGCCACAGAAGGCATGCAGAAATCCGACGAATATCTTTAGTTGCTAATATTCAAAGCGTTCAATTGAATATATTTTTGATTCTGTATTTCAAATAAAGCACCCCTATTATGAAAAAAGAATCCATCACGCATCACTGATATGCAGAGGTCTTACTTCACGACTTCATATCTCGGATCAAATTAATAGTAGAAAGTTTGGTAAGGTCGCATTTTTTTCGCTGTTAAGTCTACTTTCAAAATATTTCATCCGTTTTCTCTCCCAAGATCCCAGGAACAAGTGAACCAGCAAAATATAAAAAATAACGATTTTTAAGTGAGTTTTCCATATTTTCGACCAAATTTCAACCGTCATATCTCCGAAACTATTTACTGCATCGAGTACATTTGTCAACTACTTTGTTACAAAATAGGGAAAGGAAAATTCTTGTACAGTTTTGCCGAATTTTTGCATAGCTTGGAGACGCAGTGCAAAATTGGACATTTCTAGCTTTGAATTCGTACCAGTGATATTTTTTCAATTTATACCAAAATGAACCCATTAATTCATGAGTTTCGATATTTCTAATTATGTACAGTTTCATGTCTCTAAGAACTGGCCTATTTGTCATATACAGGGCAACAAATAAAGCGGTAGGAAATGTGAAAAGTACGGTATCCCCAAAATCGCAAAAAATATTTTATAAAGATTCTAAATGCATATTTTGTTCACAAAGTACCCTTCTTTAAAAACATTTTCAGATGTTTTGTTTTATTCTGACAACTGCTAAAAATATGACTTATTTTCAAAATAATGACTTTTACCGAATTTTTATCTTAAGAACTGGCCTATTTGTTATATACAGGGAAACAAATAAAGTGGTAGGAAATTTGAAAAGTACGGTATCCCCAAAATCGCAAAAAATATTTAATAAGAATTCTAAATGCATATTTTGTTCACCAAGTACCCTTTTTTAAAAACATTTTCAGATGTTTTATTTTATTGTGACAACTGCTAAAAATAAGACTTATTTTCAAAACAATGACTTTTACCGAATTTATATCTTAAAAAAAAGTAAAAATACCAATTTTACCTAAAAAAGTGGCTACTAAACAAGCAAAATTTACTAAAAGTGAACCACATAATTTACATTACGGCGTATAAAGGATGTTACAAATGCGTGACAGGGTATAGGATTTCGTCGCCGAAGTGTTTCTTTTTCAGTTATTTATAAAGTCAGAGACTTCGGGTTACACAGCATGACAGATTCCATAAACAGAATTTCCTCAAGACTCATTGTTTCTAAAATACAGGATGAGGTTAAATTTTAGTCACCGCTCGTATCTCGGTCATCCTGCAACCGTTCTAAAGAGTTTTTCGCGTAGAATCCAGCAGCGGATATTTTCAGATAGTCGCATACCAATATTAAAAATATAAGGGTTTCCCGCCTATAATTTAACATATATAATAAAAAAAAATTCATTACAGCGTTTTGAGCCATCCCTGACTCATAATTCTAGAATAAATCAGCCAAAAAAAAATTTGAAAAAATCGGTTTACAATTAAGAAAATGACGAGTGATGAAATTGGGAATGGACGTAGTATATATCTCGAAAAATACGTTTTCTTATTTCCATCGGTTTGTCTATCCAACATTTCGCGGCACAAGGGAGAAGTACTTATTCGATGTATTTCATATTTTCTCAAAATATCTCCAGTTTTATACCAATTTTTTATTTAGGCGAAATTTCTTCTTGTTCCAACATATAACATTCTTGACATGCCCAACACTACCATTAATTAAAAGCGCCTAAATTATTATGAATAAATAAATTAGGATCTTTACATCTATCAATAAATGCAACATATATTTTTTTTTAATATTATCTGATTGCCGACAGATATGATTATACAGCTTTTCTAAGAGTAATACTAATAGTTTATTACATATTTTCATTTAAAAGTCGTTCTTATTTATGTGCTCTTTTCTTTATAAGATACATTATAAACTTGTCATTGCGATGTCATTTAAGTATATTGAAATAGCATCACCTTAAGATATAGTAAAGTAAACCTATTATAGTTTAGTTAATTTCACCTTGAACAAAACTATGTGATTACTTTCTATTGTTTAAATCCTACACAGCGTCTATTGGACTTTTCGCCCTAGTAAAAAATCTACCGATATTTCGCAAACAAAGCGACTGAGTGCTGACAAAGCGATGAATCGTTGATGATATAGTCGTCGATATATCACCACCGACCTTATCGCTCCATCTGGGAGGTGTTAAGTTTTCGTTATAATTCTTAAATATCGGTAAATTTCGTTTACCCGCAACTTACCTCGTTATGAATCTTTCCTTTCGTTAGGAATAGTAAGGTTTAACCCAATTTACTTCCGCTCCTAGTCATTTAGTACAGTGTCTTCCCAAACATTTTTATTGCGCCCCATTTTCTCACAACATATCGGAATCGTACCAAAAGTTTTTTTACACTGATTTTTTAAGACCACCATTTGAATCCGTACCAATTAATACCTGTATCCCATTGAATTTTGCTGCAAGATATTAAGTCATTTCAATAAGGAGATTTTTTATATTGTTTTTTAGACGTTTTATTTGGCCGCCATTTTGTTTCTCCATCTTGAATTCCAGCCACAATTTTACCAGTGTATCTATCTATTAGGTTTACTTAATGGATGCCCAAAATTGTAAGTTTATCTATATTTTTTGACTGATTTTTTTAAATAATTTATTAGGCTGCCATTGTATTTGCTGCCTTGGATCCATATCAAAATATTACAGGTTAATTCCTCGGTTCTTGTGCAAACTTTGAAATAAATTGGATAATTTGCTCTTTAGTAATAATTTTTTTAACATTTCACTAGGCCGCCATTTTATTCCGTTAGGTATATTGGTTTTTTACCAAAATAATACCATGCCATCCCCACATAACCCTTAATTTTTTATCATAATTTGAAGTCAATCGGGTAAGTAGTTTTTAGGTAGGTACGCCGCGAACTGACAGACAGACAGACAGACCGACAGACATTAAAATGGAATTGCGAAAACATATTTTTTTGGCCTCTAGGGACGGTAAAACGTGTAAAAAGATATGCAAAACCCGGCATGGTAATTTTTTTCACGATTACAAGCATTTTATTTGGCCGCCATTTTGTTCCGTCATCTTGATTTAGTACCATAATTTTACTAGTTCATCTCTATACCTCAATCAGTTACGGCACACAAACTGAAATCAGCCCATTAAGTAGTTTTTTCAGGCTGAATTTTTAAATATTTTTATTGAGCCGCCATTTTGTTCTGCCGTCTTGGATTCGTACCAAGATTTTACCAATTGATTCCTACATAATACTTGATTTTTATACAAAATTTTAGATAAATTGGAGAAGTAGTTTTTTAGTAATATTTCTTAATGTATTTTTACCAAAATTTTCTAGGTCATCCCGATATGACCCTTAATTTTTGACCAGAATATGAAGTCAATCGGGTAAGTAGTTTTTAGCTATGCCACGAACAGACAGACAGACAGACAGAGCGACGGTATTGAGACATGTTTTTTGGCATCTAAGGACCCTAAAACGTAAAGATCTGAAAAAATCTCGGAAAGTGATTTTTTCACGATTACAATACTTTCCTTTTACGAGTTAAAAATTAGATTATTCCTGGAAAATACGAAAAACAGCAGTTATTTTTCTAGCAAAAAAAAAGTATATTAAAATTTAAAATTCAGAAAATAAATTCAAGGACGCGTGGCAGCTATTTAATGAGTTACCAAAAAAGTCAATTGTAGAAATATAAACAATTTTGATCACAGTGGAAGACTGCCTGGCGATGTAGCTGAAATGTTTAATACATACTTACTCAGTGGAAATGGTGATTACGACATTGATGTATCGTTTGTGGATATTCCTCGTCATGGTGCGTGAATAATTCTCTCACCACTATGGCGCTTTGATGTAATAAACCTAATTACTAATTTGAAGAATACAAATGCTAGTGGAGTCGACAGCGTCTCAAATAACTTAGTTAAATAGATGAAATTTCTGTTCGCGGATATTTTAACATTATTAATCCATTAACGCTTAAAAAAGGTGTATATCCACAATATAGGTTTACAGCAGAGAAAAGTATTGAAGCTGCACTATGTCACTTTCTTCGTTAAATAATCACCTTGCTAGGCTAGATAAAAAGTTATTAGTTTTAATATTTATTGATTTCTGGCGCGCCTTCGATGTTGTTAAACTTTTTAGGTATAGTGTAGAGAACCATTCAATATTTTAAAATCCTATTTACACGAATGGTTGCAATTTGTAAGGCTCAATGGGAAATGTAGTAGTCAAGCCATTATGAGAAGCGGCGTTCCATAAGGATCCATTTTGGGCTCATGTCTCTTCCTTTATGATGGTCATTTGGTATGCCAATGATAGGTATATTTTAATAGTTGGAAAATATTTAAATTCGTTACAAGCTCTTGCTAAAATAGCATACCGAAAAGTCATCCTTTGGTCTGATAAAATTTTAATAAACCTAAATAAAAGCAAAATCGATACATTATTTTCTTCTAAAACTAAAAACCGACAGCTGGTAATTTTTTAAAACCGTGCTAACTGCGTTAGCTCTTCCTCGGGGATAAAACGTTTGGCGTAATTCTTGATAAAAGTTTGAAATGGAGTTGTCAAATTGAGCAATTGTGCGCAAAACTCCGCAGCGTATGTTTTGCACTACACTATCTATCTGAACGATGTAGCCTGTCTACCTTATTAACATTGCATTATTTCAATATTCACTGTCATCTTTGTTATGGGTCCGGTATTTCGGAAGTCAACAGAGTCTTCGTATGCGAAAGTTCTCGGAAGAGTTTTATAAAATAAACTTACTGTGGCCAGCATTAGATATTTCAGTGTCGTGGGTCTGTTTTTAAAAATTAAAATGACTTCATATCTATAATTCTGAAGATAAAGATGTTTCCTTGCCAGTAACTCACTGTTAAAAACATCTCGGAGGGTGATTTATCACGATTACAATACTTTCCTTTTACGAAGAAGGTAAAATCATAATAAATAGTTTTTATATTTTTTCTAACTAAATTAGATTTAGACATTAAAATGCTTGTTTTCTTTTTTTGGATATCCAAACATTCAAATGCCAATAATTTCTGGGAAGTGTCGACAAATGTTTTTAACAGTTAAAGTAAAATATAACCGCCACTCTGTTCTAAAAATTCCATAAAGGAATATATAAAAATAACCTTCCTTCCGAGCTCAAAATTCTCAGAATGCACGAACTTTAGACACCGCCGGAGTTATTTATCTAGCTTCTACTCAGAAATTGAATGATTGAATGAACATATTTTTTACACAAATTCTAGGGCGACGTACCAGTTCATCTAGGTACAATATCGTCATGTTTCTGAGGCATATTCTCTTTAAGGGTTACAAAAAATCGTATATTACATAAGAAATGTTAAAATCGGTTGTTTGTTATTTAGGAAATACTTAGCAGCCGAGTGCGGAAACCTTTCGACTTTGAAAACGGTCTTTCACACGAGTAATGTACACTATTTTTCTTACGGTCATAAACAATCTTCAGTGGGCAGTTGATTATTTACTCTTCAACTCTAGAGTTGATATAGTATATTGTGCTTGCAATAAGAACTAAAACACGCACATTTCATCATTTCAGTGTGAAAATTTGGTGTCCCCAGCTAAAGGAAACTTTTTCAAAATTATAATAATAATCACATTATGCTTGCATCGAAAATTCCTCATTTCTCACGATGTGACGCCACACTGTGTGAAATAGTATTTCTAACAGTCTATCGTGTAGCTACACTGTAGCCAACAGCTGAACTAGTCATCATGTATGACTAGTTGGAATTGGCTGGATGTTTAAATTTGCCTTCGACAAATCAACAATCTACTTCCCTATTTGTTTAATAAAATTATATTTGTCTACTGCTTTTTATTACAATATGACGTAAGGTTATTTAATAATAAAAGGGTATTAAATATTAACTTGCGAAATGACATTATTTTGCTCATGTCTAGATTACATAACTAAGTTAATATGGTAAAATGATACTTTTTTAAAACTGAGCGAGAATATTCCCTTTGACAAACTTTTCGATTTTGAGGTTTGAAAAGTCAATCCTCTAGAGTCTGTAATCAAATATCGACATTAAAAGGAAAATATTTGATATCCAGAATAATGTGGGATGAAAAGGGAGATAAACAGTATTATATTTCATAAGCGTAATAAAGAAAATAAAATATTCAGTATATTTTCAGAAAAATTATAATAAGGGAGGTTAACCAAAAACTGAATTCCCAAATGATACAGCATAAAATTGGCTTTAACACAAAAAAAGTTATTTAGAAGAAAATGGTTGTGTACTTATTTAACTATATTATTGATAAAGGAAATGATTGACTAAAATCTCTCGAAACGTTCATGAAAAACAAAGAATATCATTGTTGTACAGTATGTCTCACTTCTCATGACTATGAATATGATTGCTTGGTTATTTGTTGTGCGATTAATATCAAATTTAAAAGAAATATACTTAACCATCAAGAGATTGACGTGAGGTTTTCAACTTTACTCGTTTCTAGTGGCGTTTGTCACTATATCCTGAAAATTGACTTTTCTTTTTTCCTTTTCCAATTTCCTTTCATTATATCTCTATACCAGATCTGAGAAGTCTCGAAGGGTGATTTTTTCACCATTACAATACTTCCCTTTTACGAGGGTAATAAATTCAGTAAATAGTTTTTACATTGACATTTTGTTATGTCATTTTGAATTCATACCAGTTTATCCCCACATCACATTTAATTTTTCTGCAAAATTTAAAGTCAATTGAATAATATTTATTAAAAAAGTTTTTTGGCTCCATTTTGTTCCGCCATCTTGAATTGGTACCACAATTTTACCGGCTTATTTCTATATCACACTTAATGCTTGCACAAAGTATAAAATTAATTTAATACATAGTTTTTTCAGGTCCATTTTTTAAATATTTTATTAGAACGCCATTTTGTTTTGCTATCTTATCTTATCTTTGCCAAAATGTAACACAGCATATTGGATTTTTACTAAAATATTACCCGATTATCCCCATATAACCCTTAATTTTTGATTAATGCCGCGAACTGACAAATAAACAAGCCGATAGACGGACCGAAGAAATTGATAAAACATATTTTTTGGCACCTAGGTACGCTAAAACGTAAAAACAAACAATTTATTTGACCACAGTACCACAGTATTACTAGTTCATCTCTATACCATAAGTAGTTATAGCAGACAATTTTAAATACGTCCATTAAGTAGTTTTTTCAGGCTGAATTTTAAAATGTTTTATTAAGCCGTCATTTTCTTCCGCCATCTTGGATTCGTACCAAAATTTTACCAGATGATTCCTACATGATACTGGATTTTTGTGCAAAATTTAAGATACACTAGATAAGTAGTTTTGGATTTCTACCAAAAGGTTACCAACTCATCCCCATATAAACCTTAACTTTTTACCAAAATTTGAAGTCGATCAGGTAAGTAGTTTTTAGCTATGCTGCGACTAGTCGGATCCACAGACAGATTAAGAAAATATGTTTTTCAGCATCTAAGAACCCTGAAACTTAAAGATTTGGAAAACCTCGGAGGGTAATTTTTTCGCGATTACAATAATTCCCTTTTACGAGGGAAATAAAAATTATTTGGCCGGCATTTTGTTTTTCCACCTTGAATTCGGACCACAACTTTAGCAGTTTATCTCTATATTACACTAAATGCTTACACAAAATTGGAAATTAATCTAGTAGATAATTTTTTTCCGGCCGATTTTTTAAATATTTTATTAGGCCGCCATTTTGTTTTATCTTATATTCTCATCCTAATGTTACCAGTTCATTCCTATGTAGCACTTTATTTTTGTGCAAAATTTGAGGAAATTCGATAATTAGTTTTTTATTAATAATTTTTTAAAGTTTTACTAGGCCGTTATCTTGTTTAGGCATATTGGATTTTAACCAAAATATTACCAGGTCACCCCACTATGATCCTTAATTTTTGACTAACATTTAAAGTCAATGTAATGAGGAGATTTTAAGCTATCCCGCGAACTGACAGACAAACCGACAGACGGACCAACGGAATTAATAAAACATATCTTTAGGCACCTAGGGACGCTAAAAGCTGAACATATGTAAAACATGAGAGGGTGATCGTCTTCTTGAATTAGTACCACAGTTTTACTGGTTCATTTCTATACCACATTTTGTTCTGCCATCTTGGAATCGAACAAAAATTTTATCAGTTGATTCCTACATAATTGATTTTTGTGCAAATTTTTAGATAAATTAAATAAATAGTTTTATAGTAATAATTTTTTTAACATTTCACTAGGCCGCCATTTTGTTTTGCCATATTGGATTTTTATCAAAATGTTTTCGTTATGACCCTTAAGTTTTGACCAAACTTTGAAGTCAATCGCGGAAGTAGTTTTTTAGCTATGCCGCGACCAGGACAGCCCGACGTAAAGATCTGAAAAAATCTCGGAAGGTGATTTCAGTTTTATTTTTTTATAATTTGTGGCAATTGAAATAATCTATAGCGTAGTCTAGTTTATATTACTGTACCCATAATGCCTCGAATGCAAATCCGACAACACGATATCTTCTACGCCACCGATCAACAGCACATGTGAAATAACTTATATATGTACGTTGCCTAGGGATGGGTGATAATAAATTTTGCCTATCGCCTATCGATGGACGAAATTTAGTCGAAAAAATTATAAGTATTGCTACCTTTCGATATTTGCCACAAAGGCGGTTTTGAAAGACATGTTTATCAAAGTGAAGAAAAAGGTTCTCATCATTCTAAGTATGTAATACATTTATTCATAACTGTCTATCTGAATTATTTGATTCCTGTTGGCACTTATCGATAACTATCGATATATCCATAAAATGCCCATATCCAAAGCTGCTTTGGAGCTCGCTGACCATCCGTCAACGCACGGGCTTCACGTAGCTAACCGTACGAGCTGATCATATGCGCCTCTGTTCATTTAAACATACGATCACGCACGTCCTGACTGTTAGTATTGACCAAAAGCTTCATGTAAAACTGCTCTAATAATCATATTATTATGATGCGCAGCATCTATTTTTTTATTCCGATGCGCTATTAGTGAAATGTAGCCCTCAATAGCTGGCGTAGTGACACTTTGACGGCAACCTCCATCTCTGTAATATGACAGCTGTATTTTATCTATTCCACATACTGATAATTGATTGCTTCTTTCCAAAACTCTTCCTTGAGATCATCCTAAATAAATACATAAGTAAATATATTTTCAAAATGATGATATACGTCAGTAGAATACATGCAAATAAATTTAATAGTGAATATTAACAGAATGCCCTTAAAAAAATATAAAATATTCATATAAACACTAAGAAATAATACGTTTGTATATACGCATGTATAAACATAAAAACATGGTTTCATGGACTATATCTTAAATGAAATTATTTAGAAAATTGTACATCAAGTAGCACAAAACAAATATACAAGGTCTCTGAGTTATCAATATCAGTTTTATTGAAAATTATCTGTTAAAAATTAATCTAAGGGGTAGTATGATCTTTCAGAAAGATTTTTTTTTAGTTCGTTTATTAATCTATTAATTTGTAATACTCTTAATCTCAAAGGAATTTTATTATATATCTTTCAACATAGAAAAAGTGGATTTTTTTGAAAAAATGCAGACTTGTTTTTTTGCAGAATTTTCTTGCTGAAACTGAAGTAAATCTTTATTTTTTAATTTAAACTTAAAGGGCTGTGTACACCTCAAAAGTAATGAAACAAAAAGGTCTGTCTGTATAACGTGTATATTATCCAAATAAGTACATCTAGTAATAAAACCCAATTATAAAGATGGTGAACGAGGCCAAAACGCCGAAAGGAAAGAAAAAAAGTTGAATTAAACGATATACTTGCTCGTTAGTGAACAGGCAGAAAGATACATTGTACTAAGTCATTGTACTTAAAACTTTTTACATGTAACAAAGGCAAAACAAAAGTTGACGAACACCAAATTACATTTTTATTTTTTTTTATTGCTTAAAAAGCAGCCATAGTTTATATAGGCATGATGAAACATAGAAATACGAGAATCTCTTTAACAGAAAGCAAAAAAGAAATTGACAGTCAACAGGGTTGGCAATTTTACATGGAATTAAATCAACTACAACTGTAACAAAAATACGATGATATTGAAATCCTTATGTATAATAGAGGAATTACTAAACTTTGACAAATTATCTTAATCCTTAACTGGTATGGCAGGGTTAATTTTGACTCTATGGAAATTTGAACTGAAAATCACTTTTAAACCGCACAATCTGACAACCCTCTATTCCTGCTATTCTTTGTATGCAGAAAATAATTATATTTGGTGGTGCAGTGGTTATCATACTCAGTGTCGCGTCTGTTTAGCAAGGGGGTCAAATTTGACCCTGCCATACCGTTTGTGTTTGTTGCGATCTAAAATATGTTTTGCAAACTAAACGTTCCATAAACATTCGTTTTAAAGAACACATGGCACATTTAAGATACGAAAGGGCAGAAAAGTCAAGCGTTGCCCAACATGCTTTGGAAAATAATCACCAAATTCGCAATTCTAATTGCGTACTTTACTACTACAAATACCGAAAGCCAATCTGTTGAAATACCTCAGTGTAGTATTCCATAGGGCAAATGCAGTTCAATGTTTGCAAAGTAAATAGTTCTGTATGTGTTTTTACGAATGACTGCGTCTTAAATTATCTTAAGTTGATTAAAAATGTATCTAATAGTAGATTGTTGGATGCATTTGAGAGTATAGAAATAGTTAAATGTGGTAAGAAAGCACTAAATAAAGACAGAGAGCCTATTCCCTATAGTCCCCTCTATTGTTTACTTGACAACGGTGCAGTCGTGTGCAACCAAGTAAGACCACATTTACCTATAAATAGTTAGGATAAGTTACTTTAGTTTATATCATCTGCTGATGATGCTAACTTGGTTAGCAAAACACGCGTCCAGAACATAACAAGTTTTGGTGTAGTGTGGTTAGAACTCTTGTATTTTGAACAAGAAAAGAAGATAATAACGCTAACCCAAGAAGACTCTTTGTTGCAACCAAATCCGTGCTGTCTTTAATTGAACCCGTTGTAAATTCTAACCGCAATATAACTGGAGATAATTGGTTTACATCCCTAGAACTTGTTGAAGAGTTACTACGACAGAAGCTCACCTATGTTGGCAATATTAGGCAGAATAAACGAGAAGTACCAAAAGAGTTTCTTCCCAACAAACAACGCGAACTTTACTCTTCAGTATTTGGATTTACAAAAGATGTATCGCTAGTATCGTATGTAACGAGAAAGAACCGGTCCGTCTGTCTGATGTCATCAATGCACCACAATGACATGGTTGAAGATGGAGTAAAAAAACTACCTGATATCATTTCGTTTTATAATATAACTAAAGTGGGGGTTGATGTGCTAGACCAAACTTGTGCCGGTTATAAGGTAGAAAGACGAACACGGAGATGGACACAAACAATTTGGTTTCGAATGATGGATATCGCTGGAGTAAATGCTGGAATTATATATAACTCAGCTAATCCAAAAAACGAACTTAGTCGCCAAAAATTCTTAATAGCATTGGGCAGAGAAATGATACATGGCCATTTAGTACGAGGTGCTCAGATGAAAAATATAATGAAATAAAAGCAGCATACATGATTATATGTGATTCTAAATTAAGACTAATAGAAGTCATTTACTGTCTAAGCAAAAAGCGATACTAATAATTTATTTTTTTAAACAAATAGGGTTGGTTCTAGAATAAATAACGATGGAAGTGTTAATATTTTTAGATTTTTATAAAATGTTTTACATGATTCGCGGTCTTTGGCATTTGCTAAAATTCGAATTGCGTACTTTACTACTACAAATACCGAAAGCCAATCTGTTGAAATACCTCAGTGTAGTATTCCATAGGGCAACTGCAGTTCAATGTTTGCAAAGTAAATAGTTCTGTATGTGTTTTTACGAATGACTGCTTATACTTTAAAACCTTCAAAGCAAATCATGCTTTCGACAGTTTTGTACAAAAATTTTTACAATGAAGCTTCCATTTCAGATTTTTATCGACATAATGATGACAGTTTTTATATGGTTAACATAATGAATATCAAATTCCTCATTTTCAATATTAAGTTCTTGATTAGATCTTATATTAGAAGGTACATATATCGTCTTGTGTGTCAGAAAAAATTGTCATGAATGCATCATTAGCAAAGGGGGTTGAATATGCAAAGATTGAGAGTGGTAAATCATTTATATAAATTAAAAATAAAAGTGGCCCCAATACTGACCCCTGTGGAACTCCACATGACGTATTTATCTATTATCTGCATGACCACTCTCTGTTCTGCTTCTAAAATTCCGACTGCTCTATCTATTTCAGCAGAAGACCAATATTTTCTGGAAAAAATGTAATCACTACCTAACAGTAGAAGTAAAAAAATGTGACAAAGCTATTTCAAACTTGCATATATCGATATCAACTAATTTAAGGAGTAAAACGTCTTGCACTAAACAGGCCGAGGTTAAAAATGAAATACAGACACTGAAAAAAATCATAAATTCCAGTACGAACAAAGATATGAAAAAAAAAATGGTTAAGAGCCAAGATCTGCTACTGAGCAGACACTCAAAAATTTAGGTACCAGAGTTTCTGGTACACGCACAAATTTTAGTCTAAAACATGGGTCAGTAATTTACCCCCGGTTCAACTTCTCAGGCACCTCCTGTATATCATATATGCCTAGCAAAAAGTAAAAGACCTACCTTTCATGTAAAAGAAAGTTTATGAGAAGCAGTTAAATAGTTTTAGTTTGATTCAAATTTCGAGTTGTTCAAAAAAAAATGCATTTCAATGGCTTTTTGATAGTTTCGATATTGTTATGATTCCCTTTTATACAATTGCCATTACTTTCCCTACTTTTTTTATTCATTGAGACTAGAATGTATTAGTTTTTCCTTTCATCTCTATATGCCTGATAGAAAATATGCAGTATAAATTCTAGGAGAATATTTGTTTTCAGACTGTTTCTTTTTACTTTCAAGAAAAGTTGAAGTTTCTTATAATAAGCTGTTTATGCAAACATATTTTAAAATTAGTATTTTTAGAAGAATAAGAATATATTGCAATTTTCTAGAGTTTCCATTTGTTGTCACCTTGAAGGAAAAGTGGCCTGTCGAATGTTAATTATATAGACCCTATCAATTTTAATGAGCTACTGGAATCAGATTTATAAAATATTTTAGAGTAACTTTTGTTATTTCTGTTCGATAGGCGACAATTATGAATGTTTCTTCCTCATATGTATAGAAAATAAAGTTTTATTTTTAAATGACTGTAATCCCCAATTCTTTAATATTTAAATATTCGCCATTCGAAAATATTAGGCTTCTGCAAAGACTACGCAATAATTCCCTAAAAAGATTTAGGCAGTCTAAAAATCCCGAACATTATAGTTACTACAAACATTTCAGAAACTTTACGAATACAGGCATTAGTACCGAAAAAAAGCTTATCTTAGAAATAAATTTAGAAATGCCAATAGTAAAGGAAAATTGAAGAAATTAAGAAAACTTAATGTAATGAAAAATAAGAATAGATCACTACCCAACAACATAAGTAACCCTAATCATTTGAGCAGGTATTTTATAAATGTGACAGCAAACACTCAAGCTCCGAGTTTAAACTTAATAGAATTCTATAAGAATAACCTAAAAGATAGCATCAACCATCGTCTTTCCTTTAATTTTTTGTCTATAGATGATGTTTTTAATATAACACGTAATCCTAAAAATAGAGCAACTGATCCGAATAATATTAGCATAGACTTTATTCATTTTTGCTGTTCTTTTATAATTTCATACTCAACGCATATTATTAATGAGTGTATTCGTAACTCTTACTTTCCTTCTGCTTGGAAACAGGCTTCTGTTTTTCCGCTTCCTAAAGTAAAACAGCCTGCGGAATTCCGGGAAATCAGGTCAATTAGTATATTACCCTGTTTATCAAAAATTCTGATGAAAGCCCTGAGTTGCAAATAAGACCATTTTTAGATTTATATAATATCCTTCCACCCAAACAATCTGGCTTAAGGGCTAATTATAGTTGCACAACGGCTAAGGCTGACATTACTGACCATATTCTTCGTGCGAATGATGAGGACAAAGTGACAACTCTTTTAGACTTTACAAAGGCTTTTATCTTAGTTAACCATGAACTACTTTTTCACTTGTTACATTATATTGGATTTAGTCCTAGAGCTCAGGATATGATAAATTCTTTCCTTAGCAATAGAAGTCAGCAAGTAGTTGTCAGTAATAAAACTTCTGAACGAGAAAAAAACTTATCTGGAGTTCTACAGAGTAAAGTTTTAGGTCCTCTTCTTTACCCTATATTTACATCTAATCTTCATCAAACTTTAGAATTTTGTAAGTACCGCCTTTATGCTGATGATACCCAGATATATATCTAATTTAATATGAACAAAATTTGCTACATTTCATACAATTATTCAGGACCTGAAAATACTTTACAAAATAAGTTATGATCATTCGCTACAGCTTAATCCATATAAATCGAATCTTATGCTTTTTGGTAGCGGCAATTATGTCTCGATAGAAAAAAATGATCTTGATATTAAAATAAGTGATTCCAAAATTTCCGTAGTAGCGTGTTGTAAAAGCTTGGGGTGGTTCTGGATTCAAAACTTCGATTTATGGATCACAGAACGTCGAAACTGAAGATAGCTTATTCAGTTTTGAAGATTATTTACCCTCAAAAACATTTTTGTCAACCGATATAAAACTTTTACTTTGTGACTCATTAGTTCTTTTCCAACTTAATTATTGTGGCACAGTGTATGGTCCATGTCCTATATGCTGTCAATATCCAAGTGATTCAGAAACTTCAAATTCAATTCTTGCTAAATATGCTTAACAGAAGAGAACTACATGCGACATGTTTCTTTTATAAAACTTTAAAATATTCTTCCCCATCTTACCTTATAAGTGAAATATCTCTAAGGATGTAAACACCTAATCTTAATCTCAGAAGGCGTGGCTTGTTGTTGTACAACATTGCGAAATGCGTGAATGAATTAGAAATATCAATTGAATTATGACTCCTTTCGAAGGAAATATAGAAAGTGCCTTTTAGAGAATCAGTGATCATATTAAGTACTTATGAAAACCTGAAAATTTATTTTATACATCTGCAGGGTATATGTTTATGTGTTTGTAGGGTTACGTGTGTATATATTTTATTTTATATTTTGTAGATAATATATCTTGTGATTTCTTTGATCTGCCTTATCTGGACTATTTTTTTTCTGCAAATATCAAAAATTAATTAAAACCAAAATTTTTGCAAAAACTGGAACATCAAAAGAAAAAGAGGGAGCAAAAAATATCTTTATTTTCATTTTATTTGTTATTTTAGCTAGTAATATGTTATTATGTAATAGTTCTAAAAATAAAAATTTCAGGCTCTAACACTATTCATCCAGATTCACAGCCTTTTCTATTCCTTTTTACATACTTTTTTCTTGAATTATAAATATTGTAAATCAGCCATGTCAAACTCAAAGTCATTGGTGGGCCAAAAGCATGAAGACCATCAACTAAGTGGACCGCGAAACCTTATTTTAAAGAAGACAAACTACTGAAAATCTTGAGAAAAAGTACTATTATAAAACAAGTCTGTTTATTAAATTTCCAATAAAAAGAACATTACAAAAAACTACAAACATTAAATTCTTTTGCCAGATATTTGACATCTTTTGTCTTTAATTAAGTTGTCTATGTGTGGCGCGAATTTATCGGCGGAAATAACTTTTAAAACTGCGTCCAAGTATGCGTCCGCCAATCGCGATCTTGCGGAGATTTGTTTCCTTTCATCAAAGAAAATAGTTGTTCACTCTTATAGGTAGTTCCAAACATTGACAGGATTTTACAGGCAAATTTTCTCATTTCTTGGTAGTGAACAGGCAAGTACTTATAAAATTCGAATGTACCAACACTATCAAATTTTTGTTTTAAATGGGTCTGACACTGAATGTCAATTACTTCCATTTGCAAGTGAGGGGGAACTTTATCAATATCGATAGTGAAATAGAGAGTTAATAGAGAAAAATGGTTTTCTTGGGTCTTAAAATCCTGAAAACGCATCTCAAATTCTGCCAAAAGGCTTCTCATTTTCTCTAAATATATTTTGTATGATATTGGGACTGCATAATATGGTTGATTAAGGCCTCGTGACCTTATGAAGTTTATAATTTTTTCATTGTCTTTAAAACACTTTCCAACTTGATCACTTTTGAGCATAAAACTTTTTCGTGGATTATACAATGAATACGATGAAAATCTGGTTTGTCACTGCCCGTTTCTCTGATCTTTTTCTGTAATATTTTAACGAAGCCATTTTTTACTCCAGTCATTGAAGGAGCTCCTTCTGTTGCAATGGAACACAGTTTTGACAAATCTAAATTGTACTTTTGCAGAAGGCCATAAACAACATTGAAAATATCCTTTCCAGTTGTTGTATCATGCAATGGTACTAATTCCAGTAATTCTTCATACACATTGATATCTGTATCGACCCCACGAAAAAAAACAGCGAGTTGCGCCACACCACACATCCGTACTTTCGTCACGGCCAATAGAAAATGAAAGAGTCTGATTTTGTTTTTAACTGATCACTTATATTGGCAGCCAACTCAGTAACTCTTTCAGCGACAGTATTCCGGGGCAAGGATGTATTTTGAAATGCCTTCACGCTCCTGGGACTTACAATTTCCGCCCTTACAAGGCGCTCTTTTATAAATTCACCTTCAACAAATGGTTTTGAGTGTTTCGCGATCAACTCCAACAGTACAGAAAGACAGATTAATTTTCTTAATTTGGACGTGTAAACATAAGCTGTTGATCTTTCAACCGTGATTTTAACTTATTTAACTTTTCGTTCCTGACCATGCCTGTATACTTGTCAAACATAGTTTTATGAATATCATAGTGACGTTTTATATTATATAATTTTGGGGCACCTACTGTACTATTACAAATCAAACAAATAATTTTTTCTTTCACTTCACAGCAAAAACACTCTAATTCCCACTTTTCTTGAAAGATACGATGCTCATCTACAAGTTTCCTCTTACTTCCACTTGGTTTTGAAAGAGACATGTTAAAAAATGTATCCGAAATAAATTATAATAAGTACTGTTAAATGTTGTAACAATAAGTGCGCAACTCAACTCGAAACTCTATCGCAGCTGACCCATAACTGACTAAACACTGAACGACTGAACTTAATCGAACACGGCTTATATACGGATTGTGATTTCTCCAGTTCTTTCCAGAATGTTCAGATAGTCATCTGTGTTTTTGCGCGATAGAATTTCATGGAACAAGCCAGATAACGTTTGGCTTTAGGTTTTAGGTTGAGTATGTGTAGTTCATCTTCCTAAACATAGATGGCACTATGGACAATTGTACATTTTATTATACCAATCGTCGTTACAGCGGCGTGCGCTGTCAAAAACGGTTTTCAACTTGTTCACGGGTTGCATTATCTGCCTGTTTTCAAAACTGATTTGGGCAGCAGAAAAATGCTCACTGGGACGCATGCGGCACACGGGCTGCATGTTTGACATGGCTGTAAATGTAAATGGTATATAATAAGAAGTATTTTATTTTAATCTATAAAATATAACTACATAATAAAAAAATCGATATTCGTTAAACAAACGCTTCTAACTTGTTTTGTTGATAATCATTTAACGAGAGAGAAGAAGTACCTACATGATTTCAAAAACTACAAATATTCGATACAGCAAATTTTTAAAGGAGTCTTAACTAAATCATATTTGAGGAAACTGAAAAAAAAAACAATTTAAAATGACACACTCGAAAAGGTTTATGTCTTTGCTACTTCTCTTTTATTAGTCATAACAGGACTCGGGAGAATTTGTCACAATAGCTGTGCCGTAATAAAGTCCTCCTATTATCTATTACTAGCAGGCTTCGAAAGCTGTAACAATATAACGAAGGAAATATTGCGTTCCATAATCTTAAAGGTTATAAAACACAGGCTCAAATTGTCATAATATTCCGTCAGAAATAGACCAGTCCCACATGATGCTGAAAACGAGTGCAAAAAACCCGGTCTTTAAGTCATCAGTCTTAAGTTGTTTTGGGTCTGAACATTTTGTCAAATTTATATTAATTAATACATCATGATTCCTTGCAATTAACAACGTTATAATGGAAATATTTTTCGAGGTATTAGGGTTTTAAAAAATCAAATGGAAAAGAAAAACTGATTATACAGGATTGGACATAAAATCTTCTTGCTCTAAATATGTTGTACTCATAGAAATTTCTTCTTGAACTCTTTTTCTTTTGTTTTGATGTGGCCATGACATAGAACTCACATAAGTATATTATCAACGGCACTCGCTGATGAACTCGACATGCTGAATGCCAGACTAGCAAACTCATTTGGCGCGTAGCTTCGCATCGCATAAAGGTGAATATCTATCAACATTGCGACACATTGTGTCGCTTACATGAGAATCGACTTTTAAATTAGCTATCTATTTACGAGCATTTTGCTACATACCTTCCGAATATCGAAAGAGTCTAAGAGACCAAAAATTTCATAACAGAAAAAAAAAATTTGAAATTTTGGTAAAAGGTTCGAGAGGGTTAAAAGTATCGCAATCAAGAAAAAACAACCTGTAGATTTTTGCAAAACCTTATTAGACTCTATTAATATTAGTCATAGTATAACATGTACCAGATATATCAAAAACAACTAAAATAGACATTTTGAAGTCGATGCGCAAAGAAGCCTTACCCAGCCATCACAATATATAGTTGATGTATTTGATATTATATTGCATATAAACCAAATATATAGCTAGCCTTATATCTTTTAAAGCAGATGCCTGAATCACTTGCTCCCAGGAATCCTTTGTAGAACTGCGCAGGCGCAAATTTCTAGTGTCATCTAATCGCTGAGCCCAAAGTCAAATGGCAATATTGACTTCCTTGAGGACATTTATAAATGTCGAAACATACCAATAACGAATTTGCATTTCGAGACATGCGCAGAAATATTTTGGGTGCCTTGCATCTGTTGGCTAGGTTAGTGCATGAAGATTTCATTGACGGCCGTCTTATAAAAGGTACACCTAGGTAAACTGAGTGTAAACTATAAAACAATTCCAACCCCAGCAGCAACCAAATTTACTCGGTAGTTCGACTTTAAAATAGTGACACAACCCTCTCTGAATAACATTTTAAATGGTTTAATTAGGTTAGTAAGTTTAAGGTTACTGAAGAGTATAGGTAATACGTGCATGTAAATTTTTTTGGTATGTATTATTACAGATTAGTAATTATTAGGGCGCCGACTTCAAAATGTCTATATTTAAGGAATAAATAAAATATTATTTTTTCTTTTTACCGAATTTTTTTAACATTTTAGTTGAAGTCGGTTCTATTTTTTTTAATATTTTATTTCTCACCTTTTGGTGATTTTTACAACTTACATTTCTAGGAATATTATAATTTGTAATATATGTATATCCAATTGTACATAACGTAATACAAACACTGATGATTAGAGGAGTAAGGGTCACTAACAAAATTCGATTTTATAATAAATACTTAAGAAAAAAAATGCTTTAATTTGAAAGGAGTATTTTAAAAAATGTAATTTTAATTATAAAACTCGCTGCCTTTATCGCCCTGATACCTATGTTTTTTATATTATTATTACAAAAAACGCGTGAATTGCAAATCATAATATATGAGACCACCAAAGAAACGTCCTTTACAATTCTTCCTTTTTTGAAGTTTGGTAATAATACATATTAACACTTTAACACCCTGTATATAAAAACCGAAGCGTTTGCGAACCCCTGTTTATAAATCTTTTTTTTTCATTTTTATCAGATAAAGCATACTTTGGAGTTCCAGACATTATTACAGACTTACATGTTCTCTCTTAAACTGTATATAAAAATAATTATTGTTGCGAATTTATCCACAGTTATAGGTTTATTACTGTATTAGGTCAATTTATTTGCTATTTGTTATTTTAATTAATTAGACTTACCTTAGTTTTTAATCTTTGTTACGACAATGTTTATGTGAAAAATCCTTCTTAAATGCTCTATTAGGAATAATTCTTTCCATCATGTAGTATTTAGGTTCTTCTATTATTTTCCAGAAAATTCTATACTTTTCTAAAAACTATATAAGCACGCCGCAAGGCAACCTTTTGATTCAGTTTAGTTCGAGATTTCAAAGTGTAAACAGGTAGAAAGTGATAAGTTTTAGGTTACCATAGTTGCAAGTGTATAACCAGTCATTACTAAATTCAGAAACTACGTGTCTGTATACCGGTCAATCCAGAACGTTTGGTGTCGGAAGCGAGATGAGGATCCATCTGAGTCTGAAGACGAAAAATTAAGAACTGTATTTTTAAACACAGAAATTATAATAATTATAGAAGCAACATTTGGTTCCTTAATGAATGTTATATAATGACAATGCACAATGAAATGTAGGAAAAATTTAACACGAAGATAAACCAAAAAGATATAAAAGACGAAATGCGAAATACAAAAAAGAATCAAGAAGACGTGCAGCAAGAACTCAAAGAAGACAAGAAGAGAAACCAAGAAAACCAAAAGCAAGAACTTTCAGATGACATGAGGAAGAACCACGAAGTCTTGAAGAAAGTACTTAAAGAAGATATGAGAAGGAAGCAAGAAGACAGGAAGTCCAAAGTCTACGATCCCAGATTCAGAAGTTTGGAAAAACAAAGTGAATTAAAATCGGACGTTGTCTCTTCATCGCATAAAACCTGTTGTAAAGGGCCGTGGGTTACTTGTCTAAGAAAATTTGAAGCTGCCGCAACTTGAAACAATTGGGATTCATTTTGGGACAATTTAACGTGCCCATCCTATCCGGAATAAACTAAGCAAGAACTAGCGGTTAGCAATTTTATAAGAGGCCTTCGTGACCCTGACATCAACCAGGCATTAAAAGAGTCTAGATTAAAAAAGATAACCTTTCACATTTGTTCTTCAGTATGAAACTGCTAAGCAATTATCCAAATTTGAAAGCAAATTAAAAAAGACTAAATTACATTTTAGAACAACACCTCACAAGACATTTTAAAAACTTTGATGGAGTTCTAAGAGGCTCTTACCTAACCCAAGGAAGAAAGCAAGTATCTATCTTTTCGACAAGAAAAAAGGAATCCTCTGTTGGAAATGTGGGAGAGAGGGGCATGCCGTATATGGTCTGCAAAATAATAGTAGTATCTGGAGAGGTTTGCGGTCGACAATGTGAAATGGTATTGGATATTAGTTTAACCCACATCATTATAAAACCGGATGTTATAGCTCCTTGTAGAATAGAAACCCCTTAAAAGAATTATGTTTTGGACACAGCCAATGGTGAAAGTATACTTGTAAAAGGAATACACAAAGCTGAAATAAACCTGGGGAGTACAACCCTCGTACACATGGTGTTATGAAAGATATAGTGAATGACGTCATAGTCAGTCTTGATTTTGTGAATCAACATAACTTTGTCTTTGACGTAACACAGCGAGTCCTCCGTATGAAAAATGAAAAAATAGTTATGACCCTGCCTCAAGGAAATATTTCCACTATCCAAGTGGTGGTTTTGCTCGAAGATACAACCTTACCTGTGAGCCCGGAATGTGCAGTAAACGCGACACTTGGCAATTTGGAGGATGAAATTTTATTCGAGCCAGATCAAGACTGTCCACTACATACAAAAGAATTTTACTAGCAAGAACCTCAACTCGATGCAGAGGAAACATGAAATCTCTCAAAATGATAAATCTAAAAGGTCATGCCAGCAAGTGAAAAAATGTGACAAGATTGGAAAAACAATATTTACTTACGCATTGCAACTTTCTTAAAAAGAAGGCCCGAACAACTAAATCTTTCAAATTTCGATTCCCTGATCAAAGAATTTATATATATATATATATATATATATATATATATATATATATATATAAATAAATATGTACAAAATATGTGTTATCTACCCGTTGTATGTACTGCTAGAAATCGAAATAATCAGATTAGGTTTCACATTGCTAATCAGTTATATGTAGCTACATGAATTTAAATAATTAAAAGAATACTTATGGTGTTTTGAATACAAAACAAGGAAATTTATATCATGAAATTTGCCTGAAGGGTTTAAGTTTCATAAGGTTAGACTAAAATTCAACAATTTTTTTTTCTATACCAGGGAAGAGCATCAGTCAAGTATATCTTTTGACCAAATATTGCCAAATATTTATGAGTAGGAACAATCAATTAAATACTGCGCATGTAAGGACAATTTACTGGTAAAATGTTTTTTAGGTATTTAGAAAAAAACCTATTTTTTATTTCTTAAATCTTAGGTTAGTTATTACACAAAAGGTCTGAAATGCACGATATTAAGTAAATCAGTGAATTTTAAAATAGTCGTTGTGCGGGGTATTCCCTGCATTATCCGGTAATACCGAGCAAAAATATTTTAATTTTATGTTTTATTAAAACAATGTAACATAGCAATATTCATTTTTTTTAAATTACGTATTTGTTGTTTCTGGTTTTCGATCCTATATATTTTAGATATTGTATTTAATAGCTTTGTATATTTGGAAATAAAAAATACACATGTAAAAACTTTTTCGATATTGAAACATAAAACAATTTAAATATTGATTTACTACCCACAACATGAGATAAATCTTCGTGGAAGTATTTATTTCATTTTTATTCATATTATAACCATGCTTATATACATGCAAAGAAATATATTTATTATTATTTTAATTAAAAAAACTATAAAGGGCACTAAATCATAAACTAAGGTTGCATCTACTTTTATATAAAAAGTTGCAGGTATTAACCATGCCATCTACGAGGCCAAGACCCAAGCGACCCCTTGGAAACAGATAATTCCCAATTTCTGTTACAGGATATAAGTGAGATTTTATGTAAAAGACAATGAGCCACTTGGCTGTATTTAAAGATTATCTCGTTTCTTATTTAAATAATAAAATAATAAATAATAAAGTGCTACAACTATGATTTACTACTTATATTAATACGTAAATATGTCCATAGTCACCTAAGATAAGTCCATATTCGCATAGATTCACATAGGGGGCTTCTATCAATCTCAACGTTCCGCACTAGCGATCATTTGCCACACTAGCACGTGCCCTCCTTGCTGACCACCGGACTTGTCAGGCCAGTGTTTTTTTATTCGACTTTATAAGTCTTAGTTTCTTCTCTAATTTCGAGTCGTATTTTTCTTTCTAACTGCTTTTTACAACAGATAAGGTAACTGCTATCATTAAACCTACAACTGCTCAAACTTGCCAAAAGAGAATGGTTATCACCTTCTGCAGTCGTACCACCACTATTGCCAGCCTGGGCATTGAACAACTAGAACTTCTTCTTTTGACTGTGTTTTCCGACTTTTTTTGTTTAAGACACCATAACGATATTTTGCAACTTTAGCATCTGCGCTAATTAAGTTAAGTTGATATTGAGCGTCCTGTTTCTCCCACATACACTTCTCCACAGGAGCGAGGAATTTTATAAACTCCTTCTGTTTGAAAAGGTACAATATTTTCAACTAGACTTAAGGAACATAAACGATATATTAAAAAAAAAGGTTGTTCAATCTGCTGTAGTTGAACACCAGCGTAATACTGGCCATATTAAAAATGTAAATGAAACCAAGGTTCTAGCATAGGTTTCAGGATTTTATAAACGAAAAATTAGAAAATTTATTAAAATTTTTGAATATACAAAAACTTTTAATACAGATACGGCTCAGTAATAAAACCAATTTGACACAGTCTAATCCCAAGAACCATGATTTCTTAATTGACTAAAGTCGTGAAAGCTTCTGTTCTATGTTATTAAGGATAGTTTACTCTTGATCATATTTTTTTGTCTATCCTGTATACCATGTGACTTTTACCAAAACTAACTACTATTAATACAGTATTTTTTGATGCATTAAATTTTATCAATTATAAAATTTTTTGAGAAATCAAAAATTTACCGGATATAGTTACAGTTGTAAATAATAAAATTACGTCTTTGTCTTGTAAAACTTTAAACATCAAAACAGGTAAGTAGCTATTATTAAATGTCCTAAGGGAAGCTGTTATGTAACGCAAGAGTGTTGGAATACAAAGTTAAAGATTCTAGCACAGTAAATATTAAATCTGAACAATCGAGTCTCGGTTAAATTTAACGTACATATTAGCAGAAGTTTTGATAAACACTAAATGAAAGGAAACTGGAAAATTGGCTTTAAATTTACACGCAAATTTAATTTTCTTGTATAAATATTCTTTGGAAAATGTAAATGGGTTCCCTTTTATTTTTTTATCTTGTTTGCTGAATCTATAACAATTTAGGAGCCAAAATAAGCACGGTCGGTTGGATTTTGGCTCAAAATGTGATTAAAAGGAAGAAGGGAATATTGTTTGACATAATATTCGAAATTAAGAATTAAATTGCTTTAACAATCTTATGCCAAAAGTTTTATCATATAATTTAAATTTAACTTCAGTTCATTTGTTTATGAAAAAACTGTTTTAGAGGTTCTGAAGTTAATGTCATAATCATTATTCGCTAAAATAAAGTTAGTAGACATAATATGTAGCATACGGAATTTGTAAAGAGATTTTACCACGATGAAAAAGGCAGTCAATTACGTTGTGAAGTAAGTTATAAAGAAATTTGACAGACTGTAATTCTCTTCTCTTAACAAGAAATCTTTCAGCGAAACGAGATATGATCTGAGTATGGTCGAGAGCGCGCAAAGGGCATATTGCATTTTCTTTAGACATAAGACATAAGATATTGCGGAAAATGCTGTATTTTAACTTAGATCGAACCAAACAATAGTACAGAAGTTTAAAATGGTAGATATATTTGAGCAATGTCTCCTGTCTTATTACTAACACTAAGTTCGCATTACAAAACTGAGAGTGTTAGAAGTAGGAATCACCTTCTGTTCCAGGAGGGTAATGAAATTATTATGTTTTGCTGTAAAATGATATACTTGATTTGCCAAAATATCTTAAAGTTGTCGACTCACACTAATCTGTGAGAATCCAAACTGTTAATTTGATCATTAATATACGCAATAAGAAGTAATTTAAAGTAGTAAGTAAAATCCTTGGGGTACACTTGATGCAAGAACATAAAAGGAAGATCTGAATCTTTCTATCTCTTCGTACTATCCATGACCCACGAAACTTTACTTCAGCAGACTGAAGAGACCCTCTGATATTCCAAATTGACATTTCGTTTTATGCTACAGAATATAATGATCAAAGGCCTTCCAGAATTCATGTCCGTATTTAGAAATATGGATAAGCCAAGTACATCATCTAGCTTTGCTAGAATAAACCATTCCAGTGACTTTTTCAAACCCAGATGATTCTAATGATGACAAAATGTTTGCCATATCAAACATGTCAGACAATGAATAATACAGCCTTTAGGACAGCGGTGTTGAAATTCAAACGAAACTCCAGTTAATAATCAGGTATGAACAACTATTTTACGCACTGGTGAAAAGCATTTTAATTTTATTGGCAATCCAAAACTTAACGTGCCTCCAAAGCCGGTCCATTCTCTTTTCGTAGACGAAACGATAATCAGTTTGATGGTATTTGAAATAAAAATAAAAACGTTAATCATTTTTGAAGCATTTTACATGTAAGTCGATACAGTCGTATGACAAGATGGTTGGACACAGTCTCTCAAGAAATGAAAAAATCCTCGGCTTGTTACTTTTGATGGGATTAAATAAGCTAGCCAGCATATCATTCATTATTGGGGCAAAAGAACTATTTATAAAAATTATACAGCTAGTCGTATAATGAGTCGCAATCGTTTTGAGCTACTTTTGACATTTTGGCAACTTCGCAGATAATTTACAAAATACTAATAACGACAGGATTTTCTAATCAGGTTTTTTGGACATGTTAAACGAAAAGTTTAAAAGATTTAAAGAACCAGATTTTTTGATAGCCGTGGACGAAACAATGATTACATTTAGAAATCGATTAAGATTTCGGCAATAGATCCCTGAAAAACGATACAAATGTGGTGTCAAACTTTTTACACATGTGTTAAAGATGCCTATACCTATAAAAATGAAATATATGAGGAAAAATGTTCCATTGCTGGGCAAAGCTTATCTAAAGCAGTGGTAATGCATCTTTGTCAAGATTATCTAAATAAAGGCAGGATCATAGTTACAGACAATTATTATTCCAGTTTTAAATTAATTAAAGAAGCAATAGCTGCAAAGTTTAAGTGAAGCGACATAATAGGCAAAAAATAACAAAGACGCAATGATTATTAAATGAGAAGATCAGAGAGAGGTATATGGAATTTCTACATATCACAATCTAGACATAGTTTCTGCTGGCAAGAAAATTAGGAAAAAGGAACATATAGTTATACCAAAATTCATCGTTGACTATAGTAATGATCAGAGTGAAAATTATTTATCAGACCAACTTTCTACTTATTCCACTTCTATTAGAAAGTTCCGTTGATAGTACCAGAAGGTAGCTACCAAACTACTTCTAGGAACCTGTATAGTTAACGCCTATATACTAAATAAAAATACAGTTAATGCGATAAATATGTCTATTGTGGACTTACTAATGTTCGTTCAGAAGAAAATGAACCAAGATATAGGAAAAAAAACATAAACTAGAACAAACCAAAGGAAAGGATGACAGAAATAGAAACGTTCGAAGAAGGTTCTTTTATTGTTATGAACATTACAATTCAGTATTTAAATACATTCTCTTTGCCTGCATTTGCAAATGCAAATATTGTTTAAGGTATTTAATATTTAAATACTTTTTAAGAGTATTTAAATGCTTTGAAAGTATTTAAAGACTTTTTTCAGTATTTAAATACTTTTCTATTAGAGAATAAGCCACCTAATCACCTTATATATAAAGTGGGCTTTCTAATTGAGTGTAGTTGTAGTTGAGATGTAACACAAAATGTGTATATAGCCACAGTTAATATATGCTACGCAACTACGCATATATTATCTGTAATTGATTAAGGAGAATTAAAAATTGCTTAAAATTATGGGTTCCATAAACAAAAACAATATATTTTATGAGCTACATGCTACAATTTTCTTGGACAACCAGTATATTCCAAATCATTTAATGAATAATTTGTATTGAACAGATACAGTGTCTCTTTGCATTGAAAGTTATTGCTTTCTAATTTTTTAAATTGTTACATGATTTTTTACCTTTTTGGACGTTCCATGTTCGTTGTTCCGGCTTCGCCTTTCTTTCTCTTTTCTTGGACGCTGATTGGATGTTGGCGTGGCTGTCCTACGTTTATTTAATTGGTTTCAAAACTGGAGCATTGCCATGCCAAAGATAGGGATGCGTATTTATACGGAAATGGGATTCTAAGGTACAGTCCGGAAATTATGATTATCTGATACGGAAATTATTGAATATTCTGTCAACCGTTATTGTGTTAACTTAATTAAGCTAATATAGCATGTGTACTTCAAGGTCATTTAAGTACAAATGTCCGTTTTTCTTGCAAGAAAAAAAGCTAGATACTTCAGAATGTTTGTACCAGACATGCAGTATAATTTTGTATTAGAAAAGCCATGTAATAAGCTTTAAATCAATAATCATTAAAAGTTTGACACTAGCAAAGGATTTATTTAAAACAGAAACAGATTTAAAGACTCTAAAGGAGTTTAAATACCCTAAAAGTATTTAAATACACAAACAGTATTTAAATACTGAGGGTATTTATTAGTTAAATACTTACCTTCAGAGAAAAGTATTTACTATTTGATTTTGCATAGTTATTTTATATTTACTATTTAAATAATTCTGCCCAGCTCTGGGTATATGTCTTGAAATAAAATATTTTCCGTTCAATAATTCAGAATAAAAGAATTGCCCTAAAAACTTTAATAATTGACCTTTTTGTTTGTTTTTTTAACTTGAAGTATTTTTCCTTAGCAGGCCAAATATGTACACAAATCTGCATTATCATGAGGCCACCATGAGTTACAGGTAGTTTAAAAACCGCATAACCGTGGGTCAACGACGGATCATGCGGCGTATTGGCAATAAAAGAATGTGGGTCAAACGCAGACCACGTGGCCTCTTAAGACTATGAGTATGAAAATAAGGATGACAGCTAATGTGTTAAAAGAGGGAAAGAGTTTCTTCATGGTTCAGGTTTATTCCCACGTCATGTTTCCACTGCTGTTAGGACCAAGTACAGAGTCCATAAAGACCTATACAGATGTACTAACGGATTTTTTTTTCTTATATATATTTTCGAAGTGATTCCCTTTTGGTAGCGTCCGGGTTTTAAGTAGGGATGGGCGTTTTATCGATATATCGATAGTTATCGATAAGTCAGCAATATTTCGAATACCTAACCGATAACATCAATAGGTAGCCGATAACATCTATAGTTATATATAGGGCCTTTTTTTCTGCCCTCTCATTCTATGATTGGTTTGTGAAGAAATTATGCGTCATATGTATATGAACGGCAGGACCTTTTTTTGCTCTTCAATAAATTTAGCTTCCAAACCGTCTTTATTGTACATAGATAGCAAATGAACTAGACCTATCGATAATTTAATTGTATCTACTAATTTTCACCTATCTGTAGACGACAGGTAAATTCTAGTATCGCTCATTCCTAGTTAGTGACATTTAATCAGTACTCAAGTCACTAAATATCCCACCATAGTATCGGAAGTGATTCTTTTGTATTTTTAATTTAAGGCTGTAGCGGTCCGTATTAGAAGATGATTAATGTATTCTCTTAGCAGTTGCAATTCTATATAGTTGATTCTTTATTTATTCTCGTTTGTTCTGACATGAACATAACATAACCTCGACAGTAGACAGGGAAGAAAATACCGATACCGATGTAATTCGAACTCTGTGTGAGCTTCTTGAAGAAGTAAAGAAAAAAACAATCATTTGGTGCAAAATAAGGCTCTACTGGAAGAGAAAATACAATGTTGAATACTGGAAATAAAAGAACTTAAATCGACGCCTGCCGTGGCTGTATGTAAAAACCTAGTGATTTATCCAACTCATGTGTTCGAAGTCTCAGTAAAAACAACATTGACGGAGAAAACGCCAAAAGTCAAATATGTGAAAACCAAAAGAAAAATATCTGCAAGAGTCTACCACCGAATAAGAAAATCTCGGAGCCTAAAGTGCTTGCTTATCCAAATGTGTAGTTCAGATGTACAACTGTCAAAAAAGACTGTGGACTTTTGGAAATTCGAATCCGAATTCCGTTTTATGGAATAATGGCCATCAAAATAAAAAATTCAGTACTCAGAATTAGTTACACGCAAAGAATGGTAACGACGGCAATGATACTAAATAGAATGTTATAGAATCAAGAAAATCTAAGGAGAAAGAAAATAATTATCCTAGCTCCGCAATGGGTGCCAACAAAACCACAACAAATCTGTGGGAGAGTGGGAGAGCTTTCCCGAAATACGAAATGGCTGGCCTGGATTTTGGTATCTGATCTACATCCAAGAGATATCATGACTTTTCTCATTATCAACAACCTGGATGCTGAGTGTCATTAATTTAAAATGGTTATTCAATCAAATATTCACCAAATATAATCATAAAAATAAGATAAGTAGATTATGGACATTTTCTATGAGGAAAATATTGATGTGCCTTGCCCAACAAAACATGGATTGTCATAAATAAAATTCATGTATCTCCATATATCAGGCATTTTTGTGTCAGAGACTTTCTTAATGCCCACCTTAAAGGAAGAGGATCAGCAATTTTGTTGTGCTACTACATCAAGTTTACGAAAATTACTGAAATTAAGGCTCTGAATGTTGAAAACTGTACAAAACATTTATTTTTTATTACATCTAAACATTTATGTTGTTTCCCACAGTTGGTATAGTTAATTGACATTACGCTTGTAAATGTCTGTACCTCTTCAATAATTTATTTTCAATGCATGTACTTATTACTAGATAACAGCGCCCTTTAACAAACGTTGCACCGGGGTTTCCAATTGGATATGGATTCATTTGCTATTATTTTTTTCATAAATTAACAATATACTTTATATTTAAATTCCTCTTTTGGTTAAACGGCTTAGGTGAATTTTGTCAAATTTTATCCACTTATTATTATACATAGAGATTTCAATATCATAATAACATTTTGAGCAGATATAATTACTTTTAATCTCTTGTCAATTTGGCAACCCCGTTGACTGTCGTTTTTGCCTTCGGCTAAAGAAATTCGTTAATTTCTCTGTTTCACCATGCCTACGTAAAACATGGTTGCCTTTAAGCAATATAGTTTTAAAATGTGATTTAGCAATCATCAGGGTTTGTTTTGTCTTTGCTACTGTAAACTTGTAAAGTGCATTGATATGAAAATCATGTACCTTTTTGCCTGCTCGCTGACAAGTAAGTAAATTACTTGATTCAACATTTTTTTTCTTACTGCCTGTTTAGTCTTGTCCACGATCTTTATACTTAAAGCGTATTATCACTCGATTTGCTTATCTGCAGGTAGCATTTACAAAGGCTAGTAAGTCAAAAGGGCACTGGTATGATTTTTATATTTGAATAATATACACGTTATACAGACAAACTTTTTGTTTCATTACTTTTTAATATAATATTTTACTTTTTTTATGTTTTTATGGTTTTATTTTTAAATGTTTAACATATTTAATATATTTGTTTATACCACTAGTGTAATAATTTTAACGACACTATCAACTGTCAAGAGGGTTATAGATCAAAAATATTGTATATTGGCTATGCCGAAGGCGTGGTACCTCTCCTTTACGAGCTGCTGTAATACACCGACTGGCAAGAAGAATAGGCCCAAGACTATACTAACTGGGCAATAGCAAATGGACTAGGTGTGTGTTTATGGATGAAATACGTTGATGAAGGAGACATGAACATGAATTCCTTTATTGAAATCTGATGAAATCGAGTTGTAAAATATTAAAAGTGACAACGATAAAGTCCTATTTATTTTTATCTTCTTGAAGAGAATAAAAGACTAATGTTAATATTCAGCTTTTATTTTCAATTCTCCGAAAGAACTATGGATGGGATACTATAGGTCAAGTGCAAAAATTAATTCTCTTAAAATAGACCATAAGAGCGGTAGTGTCAATAATAATAAAATATGTTACTGGCTAATTATATATTTCTACATTTTATTATTTTTGCCTAAAATCAGCTGTTTAAAAGAATAATGCCACTTTTGTTACAAGGCAGTAAATAAAAAACTGCCAAAAACTTACCGAGACATTGACTTTGGCCTAAACATCTATAAAAATTAAGGGTCTATATTTTTACAAAGTAAGCCATACCATGCTGTGGAGATGGTCATTCCTAAACAGTTTTGAAACATCTAAAGACTATATTATGAAATGAGTGTAATTGTATAGGCTGAAATAGGTACTCTTGTTAGGATACACCGTTTTCGAGAAAATTTGATTTGAAAATTGTTTTACATTAAAAACTAGACGTATTTAGGGTTCAGTAAATAAATTGGATAATCAAATCATTTCGTTTCTACTTTCAACTAAAACACTTAGTGTAATATTGAAAAACAACTTCTTTATTTAATAAATTCTGCTCTAGAAATAGAAAAACTCCCATCTCTCTTATAGGTATCTACAGTTGTCCCAATTCAGAAAGGTAAAGGTGCGGCTAGGGCAGATAATTTGAGGTCAATAAATATGCTGGTAACTATTGATAAAATCACTGAACTACTACTAAACAGCCAACAATATTTTGATACAAAACCAGTCAGGATTTCGAAAGGGTGAGCAATTCATTATATTCAATATATTATATGACCGGATGGTAACTATGCGATAGATGCCGTTTTTTAGATTTAGAACGTGCATTCGAAATTATAGATATACAGATAGATATTTAGACAAATAATAATGGCGTGCCCCAAGGAAGTGTTTTCAGTCTCTTGCTATTTCTTCTGTATATCAAATTCACTCAAGCTTAATACACAGAAAACAAAGTTTATGCTAATAGGTAATAATAAGATGCAAAAAGACTAAAAATAAAATGTTGAAATAGATTCTTGTAAGATTGAGAATATTATGTATCTTAATTTTTTACTTAATTTTAAAGAACATATTTTGTATATAATTGACAGAAATGCAAACAATATTAATTTTGTATCAAGAATTTCAGCATCTCTGACTAAATGGACTGAAATTACTGTTTATAATACGTTGGTCTTACCTCATCTAGTACTTAGTTCGCCAGTACCTTTTTTTATCAAACGCGAATGAGATCAGCACGCTTTAAAAATTACAAAATAGAGCCATGCCTATAAATTTTAACGGAAAAAAGGGACACACCTATAAAACAAATTTTAATACCTAAAAAATTAAATTGGCTCCCTGTTGAAAAGTTTTTAAAATATCAGGTCATGGTACTTGTATACAAAATTAAAAAAATGGAATGACGCCTAAATACTTAACAGAAAGATTAGTTTTTTTTAAATGTGTTCAGATTATTTGTTGCGTTTAAATTGACAAACAAAAATCTTTTTTGGCTTTTTGGCAACTGAATAAAAATACATAGGATGAAAGTATTTGTACAACAACTATGTGTCTATAAAAACTTAAAGTAAATGATATAATTTCTCATGCTTGCTTAAATAATATTGTTTATATTATTTTTCGAAACATTCCGTAGACAGACTAGTCTACATGTTGAGATATGTAATTATATTAAATATTTGCTTCAATTTATTTAAAGTTAAATATATTTATTCTGTTTAGAAAGATTAGTTACTAATTAAAGGGTTCATTGATATCCCACCAGGTATAAAGAAAACTTTTACGTCACTAAAAAAAACAAGAAGAGTTCTGTAAATTATACTTACTTTTAATTTTCTACTTAACGAAATAAAAAATATAAGTAGCTTAAATATATTTATATATATTAACATGAGTTAAAGGAGCACTGGATGGGAAAATGAAACATAAAACAAGATAATGGCTAATATTAATGACTTGTGTGACTTGTGTACCATTTGGTACTGTTTTCTTCTTCTATATATTTTTTTTCCTTCTCTTCTTCTCTTTTTTCTCTTTTTAATTTTAACATTTCACGTCTTCATGTTTACTAAATTTTATTTTATATAGATATTTGATGTTAATCATTAAATAAGTATTTTGTTTGTTTTAAATAAGATTTATCCTGTTAGATCATTGTATTGTGCCTTTAACTATTATTATATTTGACATATTTTGTTAGTTTGATTTTAATATCTAATATTAATATTGGGTTATTTATCCATTTTATAAACGTTATATTCGGCTGAGTTTTTGCATATTTAATTTGATGAGTGGACTTTTGTTTATTATTGTTTATATTAAAATTTGTATTTTCATTTATTAGCCAGGTGCTAAAATAAACAATATTATTAATATTAATGCCATGTAAGACAATTTTCAAATCCATTTTTCTCGAAAAAAGTATATTCTAATGGATTATGCCGAGAGAACCTTTCTTGATTAGAAAATGTTAAGCTTTTATAATTTGGAATCGTAAATTGAAAAAAATATAGGTATAAAAAAGTTAGGGTGACTTTTCTCTCTTCCCCTCATATTCGAGATGCCCTGATTTCGTATAGATATTTTAGACTTCAGGATTCAACTCCATATAACCCGTATAAAAATTACCAAATACCCCAAATTTCATAATCTAGTTTTTAACTATAACAATAAATTTGATGTAAAGTACATCTTTTGCCGTTCTTTTTGACGAGCAGTCTATGTGGTATTTGGAAATAGTGTTTATTTTTATATATTCTCTGATTTATAGCAATACGCATGAAAAGTGTAAGCTTTAATACAAGATTTTTAAATTAATTGGCCTTATTAGCGAAACGAAATTTTCATTTCCATAAAGTTGTTTCATTTTTATAAAAAAGTTAGTGTAAGAATAGAATAACATTTTTAAAATTGAGAAATGAAAATGACTCGTTTTTTAACTTCATTACGAATTCCTTTTATGTTGAGACAGGGTGGAAAATAATCGACGATTAAAATATTTAAATGTGGAACGTAATCTAAATGTAAATACGAAAATATTAATTGGCGAAAATATCATTACACCGATCCCCGTAGTTGTTTTCGGGTTCCTGTAAAATCATATTTTTGAATTGTTTAGTATTAGTTTACGCATGAGGCAAGGACTAAGATTATAATATACAGAAATTGTATATATGTTTTTAAAACTCTATGTGTAATCCTATAATCCTTGTAGCTGTGTGTTATGACAACTTGGTACATAGTAGCAGTGAAAAGAGGTCCGAAATTCAGCAGACACTTATTTTATTGTATTAAAATGAACAGTTAGTTCAATACAAAGTCTTAGATAAAATAGATAAAACTTTTATTAAACCTGAATGTATACATTTAAAACATTAAGCGAGTTTTTTCCCGCTTTCACCAGTATAATTTGGATATTTTTTTTTATTACAGCTCTACCCACAGACGTGTTATTAATACTTTTGTGTGTCAACAATTTTGTCCAAAAGTTGAGATAGTTTTGATACAGTTCTCAAAAAAGTAAATATTACTAAATTAAATGTGCATCATACATTTTTGTTCATTTAGCAAAAAGAGAACCATTAGAAGGGTGTGAAGTACGTAGACTAAAGTAAAACATGCTTTTTTACCAAACGATAGTATCTCATTGACCAAGCGAAAAAAAATATATACATACTGCAGTTTCTGCAGATAAAAATAAAGCACTTTACAAATATCGAGGAGTAATGAATAAAATAATAACATGAAAAATCAGTACATTTTCTTTACCCGAAAATCCCCCTCCTCGTTTATTAGGAATATTGAAGTGTGACCCAATTTAGTTCAGTACACAGTCACAGTATATATGTGTTACATATACTGTCTTTTCAAACATTTTTATTGGGTGCCGTTTTGTTCCATCATATTAGATTCCTACCAATATTTTACCAGTTTCTTTCTACCTATGCCACACTTGAATTTTGGCCATAATTTAAAATAAATCCAATAAGTAGTTTTTACATTGGCATGGCGATACGTGTGTTTGTTACGTCATATTGCATTCGTACCAGTTTATCACATTTTCGCACTTATTTTTTCAGCAAAATTTAAAGTCAATTGAACAAGATTTTTTTTACTTAGATTTTTTAAAGATTTTATTTGGCCGCCATTTTGTCTCGCCATCTTAAATTCGTACCACAACTTTACGAGTTTATCTCTATATCACATTTAATTCTTGCACAAAATTGAAATTAATTTAATAAGTAGTATTTTCAGGCTGATTTTTTAAATGTCGTATTAGTTTTGCTATCTCCGATTCATATAAAAAATGTTACCAGTTCATTCATTAATAACACTTGAATTTCGTGCAAAGTTGAGGTAAATTGGATAATTAGTTTTTTTTAATAATAATTTTTTTAACAAATAGTTTTTTAGCTAATCCGCGAACTGACAAATAGACCGACAGACCGACGGAATTATTAATACATATTTTTTGGCATCTAGGGACGCTAAAACCTGAGAGGGTGATTCTTTTCACGATTATAAACATTTTATTTGACCGCAATTTCGTTCCGCATCTTGACTTAGTAACACACTTTTTCTCTACCACGAATACCAACGGCACACAATTTGAAATCAATCCATTAAGTAGTTTTGTCAGGCTGAATTTTTTATTATTATTAATATTTTATTATACCAGTTGATTCCAACATAATATTTGATGATTTTGCAAAATTTTGAGATAAATTGGATAAGTAGTTTTTTTAATAATAATTTTTTTAATATTTCAATAGGCCACTATTTTCTTTCGCCGTATTTGATTTCTACTAAAATCTTACCAGGGTACCCCTATATGACCCTTAATTTTTGTATTCAAATTTGTCAATCGGGTGAGTAGTCTTTAAGCTATGCCGCGAACTAGCAGATAGACAGGCAGACCGACAGACGGACCGACGAAATTAATAAACATATCTTTTGGCATCTAGGGACGCTAAAACGTGAAGATATGTAAAAGCCGAGTGAAATAAATTGTTTGATAATTGGTGATCTATTACCTAAAAATTCATGCTGATAAGGAGAAACTAAAGGTTTTCGTTGAGAGAAAATACAATTATACACCAACATCTTGAAGAACTTCGCACAATTGCATAAAATGGATATCGGTCTAATATTGATATAACTCGAACTATCAGATTTAACTACTGGACAAACCTTGGCCAATTTCCAAACATCCGGAAATACAGATGCCTGAATAATAATGTTAAATATTTTTGAGAGCGGAACAACAAATATTTTAACACAATCCCTAACTATAAAGCTCGCTATAAGGTCATGACCTGCAGTCATTTTGTTAGGAATTCTCTTGAGACAGGCTAATAGGTCATCCTCCCAAATACGATCCATAGTGACAGTTATATTTGTAAATGGAGTATTGAAGACATAATTAACATTACTAGAGGTGTTAAATACACTGTTAAAAAAACTGGCAAACCCATTAATTACTGATTGAGGATTGTTGTACTGAAGACCGTGATAGCACATACTACCCGGTATTCTGCTATCACCTTTTTTCTTCTAAATGAAGGACCAGAAGATTGTGGAATCCCTGCCTGCATACATTATTTTCAATGGAGGCGATATTAAGAACTTAGTTGATATTTCTACAGATATTTACATAAAAATAAATCTCTTAAGGCCCTCTGTTGTGTTTTTTAGTAGCGAATAACATAAATCTGAGACATTAAATACTCTTATTATTAAGGTTGATGATAAACCTATTCAGATTACAATGAAATAAGACGAATTCAAAAAGAACAAAACTCCTCTCTCTAGCTTATTTGCATCTTTCTCAGAAAAAATTGAATTTCTAGTAAACTAAAGGGCGCGAGCTGGCAGAATATGTTTAATCGAAGGAAGTTTTTTTTGCTTGAGTGTGCTTCAAAATATTAAAATTTCGGGCATCTCCATATCTTATAGACAGAATAAAACTTAGAACTGATATTTAACATCTGCATCTTCGTAATTGGAGTTCTCTACCTGTTCCATCCTACCGAAAGGACTTCTTAAAAGGTCATTTTTCTAAAATATTCTACGTGTTTAAATTGGTTTTGGTTAACTTTTTCCGCGCAGTCATGTTCATCTTTTAAAAGAAAATGAAAATCATTTTTCGCCAACCAATATATGCCATTTACGCATAATTCTCTATCCTTCTTCTTCTCCTTTGTCTCTTTTTCTTTATTCTTTTCCTTTTTTTTCTTTTCTTTCCTTTCCTTATTAATCCCCGTATTGCAATTATTAATTATTAATTAATTATTGTTTGCTCTAAACCGTATTTAATACTTCTAGAGATGTTTAAAATTACCCTGCCTTTTACCTGTCATTTTGCATGTATATTATAACAAAAATATGTTCATCTTTAAGTAAACTTTTGAAAAATAAGAAATTTATTTATTATTATTAATATTTATAACATATTAGGTAGGAATACCAGTCAATTAAAGAGATGTTATGACTTACACACAGTAAAATATTGAGCAAAAAAGTGTCCTATGACATACCTTCTGGATTATAAAAAGTATCTAATATTTTGTGAAGTTGTCAAAAGACATATCTAAGGATTATCCCAAAATCAGCAATTTAAATACTGATCTAATATTAAAATGTTGATTTTCCGCCTGTGCTTTTTCGTAATAAAAACCTATTATTGAAACGTATCTTCTTAGTGCTTGTTTTTTATTTTTTTTTGCTTGTGCTGGAACAGGCTTTTTACATAAATCCGGAAAAGAAATATGGCGATCGATCTAATAATATTTCCGTCAGTTAATCACATTTTCCCATTAACATTTAGATTACGTTCCCCATTTAAATATTTTAATCGTCGATTATTTTCCACGCGGTGTCTCAACATAAAAGGAATTGGTAATGAAGTTAAAAAACGAGTCATTTCCACCTCTCAATATTAAAAATGTAATTCGAATATAACACTAAACTTTTTTCGTAAAATGAAGATTCTTGCTGAAAATGAAAATTGCGTTTCGCTAATAAGGCCAACTAATTTTAAAGCCTTTCTTTAAAGTTTAAACTCCTTAAGCTTATTGCCTTAAATCCGAGGTTTTTTAAAAATATTGAATAAAAATCTTTCATTGACAAGTTTGTCTTCTTGTTATACTTTAGAATTGAAATTGTAACCAGTTAACCGAAATGCAGCATCCGTAGAGATCTTGTTCCAAGTCCTTTAAGATAAATCGCAACTCCATATACGGTTATATTTTGTAATCTGGAATAGGGAGGCCGAATTGCTATTTGTTGTTGATTTATTGCTCGCCTTATACACCCACCCTTAGTGCACTACTTAATTTTGACCATTAACCCTGGTGATGCCTATAGTTCGTCAGCGAAAACAAACCATTTGATTAGCAAAATAAAGATATGGAAAACTGCTTTATTTTTAATTTTAGAAGTAGTGATAAGTATTGTAGCTGTGTCACTGAAGCACAATGTAAAGGCCAATTTTTTGCTTGTCCGTCTTAAGAAAGGGTTGCAACAAACGTTGCAACTCTGTCATCGAAAATGCATGGAATGTTTTTTTATATTTATTAATATTAGGGCTGCCGCAAGTTGAAGCTGTTCCGCAGTAATAGAGAATGCACTGAGAAGTTGTACATTTTAAATCTGAGTACGGACTCACTTCCAGAATTTAGGTTTATGCCTGCATACCTCAAACGCTACCTTGTCCGTTTTTTTTCTGGACACCGTAAAAGCTGATCCACGGGCACAGTTGAGTTTAAAATCTGAGATTTGGACCCGACCTTAAAACCACTTTCATGACGCTTGGAAGAATCACATATCACCCTCACTCAACTACCTTTCTTGATCTGCTTAACGTATTTAAATACGTATATAAAATATGAAGTGGCCCTAATTACAAGATGTAGGACCCCAGCTCCTAAAAAGGGACTCACATTAAGAATCTGTATGGCTCGGTGAACAAAAAGATATACTCCTTACAACATTTTACTTTATTTTTTATAATTAAATAACTAAGCCAAGTAGCCATACTTGTTATTAACAATTTCTTTTCTCTATCTAAATTTGATTGTATATATAAACTTTTGCAGCTTATGTGGAATGGAAACTAACCAGTATCAAATATCTAGTTCAAAAAATAAACGTAAATCATATAACTGTATATTTTTTTGCTATAAATCGTTCGAAATATAAAATCATATATTAAAATTCAAAATTTCTTAAAACTTTTTTCATCACAATCTATAAGAGAAATATGTTTTATTTTTCTTTTTTATTACTTTACCGCTATCAAAATGTTAGAAACCCACACCAAGCAAGACCCGAAAGTTAGCATTTTCACATGGCGAAGTTAACTTTTTAATAATATTTATTATTATATAAATTTAGTGGTTTTCAGTTCAGCCATTTCAGTCCAATGTTAAATTTAAATTTTGTATTATTTAATAAATATTTATATTTTAATAAATAAACAACCATAATTTTAAAGGGATTTAAAAAGATGTGTTTAGAAGATTTGACAAATGATAAATACATATCTAAATATAACTAACTTACCATGAAAAGCCCGTTTAATGAACTATAAAAAAGTGTAGTATGTCA
Source organism: Kuschelorhynchus macadamiae (assembly GCA_030620095.1). Taxonomy (NCBI): domain Eukaryota; kingdom Metazoa; phylum Arthropoda; class Insecta; order Coleoptera; family Curculionidae; genus Kuschelorhynchus; species Kuschelorhynchus macadamiae. The sequence continues at coordinate 503,196 of JAUTXW010003566.1, forward strand.
GCAAATAGATATCACAGGCATTAAATGGGTATCTCATTTTTAACCGCATCCGTTCTTAAAATTTTAGCGTAGATTTTAAATTCGAACTTTTAAAATTCCTGCAATTTCTTTTGTTTTTCCTAGATGTCGCGACTTTTTGAGGCCTTGTTGGAATTTTGATTCCATTTCCGCCATATTAACGGTCAGATCCAGCGAGTCATGTGGTTTTATTCGGATGTGGTTTTATTCGAATTCTGTCCATTTCGAGGGCAGAATTTACATATACCGGTACTTATATGACTGAACAGTTTTGTACGGCAAAATCCTTTAACTTATAAATTACTCCTCTACTAATGACGATATCAATTTTCTTCTAGCTTCAAATATTTACATTTTAATCAATGGAATAATCTCCTAAATCGCCGTTAATTCCCTAAAAAACAGCACTTGACTTTTGAGGAACTACTGTTGTAATAAAGTTAGTTAAAATAATAAAAATCTCTTACAAATTTACGTACCAAAAACCTAAGCTATTTGGACACCTTTTATTACTTTTTATTGATAATTCCCAAACTAATCAATATTCCGATCTGAAATTTATTTAGTTATATCAATAATACTAAAATACAGAACCTAACATATGTAGAAAACATTAAAATTAAAGAATTTTGGGGGAAAAAATATATCCATGGTGTGACCAAGTTGCCCCGGTGTTAGGGATACTTGGTCACATATGAAAAAGATGATGGAAACAACATTATAAATAGATCTTGAGACCAAGTTATCCCATGAAATAAGAGGATATATAATGTTTAAATGCAACTTTCATTAAAATTTACAGGAAAAAAAGCTACACAGTTTGAGAACAAATTTATTTCATGGATATGGGAACATTATACTGAAACATATAAAAATAAAAAGGAAATTTTCAACGTTTTCTGAATCTTCACAGCGTTAGCACGTATAATAAGGGTTTCTTCTTGCGTAGGTACAATTTAATCACATTTAATCCACTATAATCTGCCCCTGTAGTCTTTCCAGTTTCATTGGCAAATTCCACATTTGGCATTCGACTCGCTATTTTTCTCTCTTTCACTTTTCCCTCTAGGGCGTACTTGAACCGTGGTTTTTATTTTTTTCCTATTTTGTCTCACTACACCGGAAGTTTGGAGAATTAACTTTGGGGCATTTTGTAACTCTGAGATCGAATGATCATTGTTTATTGCGAGATTTGTTGAATCAACTTCGGTTGCTGTATTTAAAGTCAAATTTTTGCCAGCCTGCAATCTTTTGCCCCGTTTTCTCTCTTGTTGTTGCTCTCTGTCAGTTTCTGTCCAGCATCTAGAGCTCTACCTATGGTTGCACTATCTTTCTCTGTTAATCCACCTGGAATTGTTTTCAGCACTTCGTTTGGGTTAGATGGATAAAGTCCTATAGCCCTAAAACCCGAAATTAGATTTTGTGCTACATATTTGGAAAGACCATTCCATGATCTAAAAAGCAACAAAGGCTGCTCTCTTGGAAGATTGCTCAGATATCGACTTTCTTTTCTCCAGTTATCGAGAATCTTTCTCCAATACCTTTTCATGGGACCGAATACAGCCCTCATTAAGTAATTGCATTAAATGCGTGGCATTAGCAGAAAATGGTGTTATGTAAATATTATTGACTTTGTAGGTTTGGACGACGGCTGGCGAAAAGGGGCTGGCAAGGTTATCGCCTACAATAACGGTAGTAACTCTGGTTTTAGAGTCTCCTTAATATAAGGCTATAGAATCCGCTAGAACTGCTAGCATATTTCGTTCCAAGAAGTCCACCTTCTGTCCAATTTTCATATAAATTTGCAAATTTGTACACCATGGGAGGCAACAAATCGCCACTTGCATTTCCATCCATACTCCATGATACTAATGGATGTTCGTGAATGATTTGTCTCGTCGTAGATACATATATATATATATATATATATATATATATATATATATATATATATATATATATATATATATATATATATATATATATATATATTAAAATTGTCCACATCATACAAAGCATCACTAATGTTATTGAAAAAAAATTGAATATCTTTACGGTATTTTCCAACTTTGAGATTTTTAAAATTGGTGCAATTTTGTTTGTTTCCTCTTAGCGTCACGACGCGTCTACAGGCAATGGCGTCGATTTCATTTTAGCGGTAAATAAGTACGGTTTACCTCATCAAAGAAACACTTTTTTACCGAATTTTGACGTACTCCTTAATTTACGAGATAACGGCGTTTAGAATTTTAAGTGAAACACCCTGTATAATAGAAGGCGGGCACAACATACACATTTGTTGAGTTTCGTTATAAAGCCTAATTTATAAGTTAAATTAAGAGTTTTTGTCGTACAACAATTCTAGATAAAAATTTCTTTAAAAAAAAATTGTTGTTGGATGTATGTACCCAGTGCCACAAATTACTGGGTCACTTGTACAGCTTTTTATTTGCAAAGAGATTAAAATGATATTTTCGTTGATTAAATAAGACTTAATTATACATTATTTTACCATGGCATCTTCTTTTATATCCACATTTCTGCTACTAACTTCTGATTTTTAAATATATATGTTTGCATTTTTTGATTCGTTGAAATATTCTAGGTACAACTCTATGTCATTTATGTCATTCTGACATTCAAAGCGATTTCGTTACCTAATTTTTATTTTACAATGTAGAGTGCGTTGAGCAAAAATTATTAATTTACGTCCAAAAATGCTGGGAACATTAAGATAATCCCTCTCTGATTAACTAAAAATCTTTTATACTCATTTTAAGTATCACTTAAACGTTGTTTAAAAGTACTCAGTTTTTTAGATGGCAAGAGGGTGACTCATTGGGTGGTCAAAAGGATAATTTTGTGTCACTAATTTGATACGGTATAACAACGCGTCGTTTAAAAAAATGGCAAATGACAGCATAAAGTGCATTTAAGTCCGGACATTATCTAGACACAAATGATACTTGAGCTTAGAATGTCAAAGTTATTCAAAATAAACAAACGCATATAATAGGGTATTCCATTCAAAATAAAAAAGTTAATAGCAAAAATTCGGTAATAAAAACGACATGGCAACGCGGTAATAAACACAATTTAAATTACGTCCTATTTAACCAACCAAAATTTCATTTTAATATGCACAGTAAGTAAAAACTTGTAAGGGTGAAACATATATTTAGGGCAGCCGGTCTGAACCCAGTGGATGATAAGCTTTGACGTATCGGAGAATTACCAGACCTAACCTTACCTATTTATTATGGTCATATTTTTGTGAATTTATTCTACAAAGAAATCATAAACTAATTCAATATGTGGAATGTAGAGATGTAAACTATGTAAAAATATGTATATCATTGTATTTGAAAATTTCGGGAAAAAAACACAATTTGTCGCTTTTCCAAACAGCGTCCTTTTGCGATAAAAGTTGTAATTTATACAACAAAGCAACAAGGAATCTTTTCCATGGCACCACATTTGCCAAGTTTCGTTATTCCAAACCGTAGTTATTAATATTTAAATGTAAAAAATACTTACCCTCACCACTTTATTTAAATAACTGCAGCAGTAAATGTTAAAGCAAAATTATTTATAATTAGGTCTAGATTATATTGCTCATATTTTTGATATTGGGTAACTAGAAAAATTCGAGAGGAAATCCTGTCACGGTGTGGGCTATTGCTGTTACGCCTCCTACTGGTCAACATAAGAACTTAATAGTATTAATTATTTCTTGCAATTTTTCTTGGCCATCTTTACTGATATTTTTTTTTCCTACAGTTGTACGATGACCGGTTGGTGACATACAACTGGCATCATTTCTTAGTTTCCCACCCTGTACTGATTTATAGATAGCTCTGAGGATGTTAGCTGGTATGATAGTTTTCTGTTAGCAGATATTATACTCATTATATACAGACTCCTCTATTTCATTCTCGCCATAGGTCTGTCCTTAACACCACATCATGAAGATCCGGTGTAGCATTAATACACCAGTAAAATCTAAATATTATAAATAAAATAAAACGTATTAATATTATCTTAATAATAATACTTAATAAGAGTTACAAATATGCTATACAGTTTAAAAACATTTATTTAAAACATCACTATCACCACGCTTAAGAAACCTATTCTTTTCAGATGTTCCTGATCCACCTGGTCGACCACTAATTGTATCCTTCACATCCAGGGAAGCTAACGTGTCATGGTCGCAACGTAGGTGGAGCAAGGCTAACATCGATTTTTATACCCTCATTGTTAGGTAAGTACAAATTTGAACAACTTGTAAAATCATTTCACATATCTTACTATTTGAAAACATGAATATACAAAACATATCTAAGAAGAAAAATTAGAAATTAAAAAATTCTTTAACAATAAATAGGTTTCAATCGATTATAGACTAGCGAGCCCCGTGTAGCGCAAATGCGCATAATGGAATCATAGCCGGCATTGAATTACACTGTTGACTCCGGGCTTTCGTTGGGAGCAACAATATTAATATATTTTTTCCTGTGACACCAAAGTTATAACATCTATTTTAGCCAAAAAAATAAAATCATGATGGTCGTTTGATTATGGTGTCCTTGTTACGCTGCCCGCGCATATTGTTCCTGTCCGCGCATTTCTCTTTTTTGACCGGAAATTTGTGAATGTGTTTATTAACTGCCCAGTTCGATGACGGTACGTCGGAGAAATTCGCTTCAATGGGGTCAAACGTACAGGATAAATGGGCCCTATTTTGATTAAAACGCGATTTTGGTGGGACTTATAATAAGGCTGCAAGGGCACTTTTTTCGAAACCCCTATGATTTAAAATGCAGGTCACTATGGTTAAATTTTCAAGGTGAAGCACTTTTTTTCGGATTTCTCGTTCAAAGATATCGGACTAGTTCGTTAACGGGCAATATCAGAGTATGAGATTTCATTCAAAAAAAAAATAAAAAAGTGGTAAAAAATGGGGTAACTTTCATCGAAACCCTGACTACTTTGCGAAAGTGAAAAGGGGGTTCGATGGGAAATATAAAAGAAATTTCACATTATTATAGGATGCATATACTTTAAATGACGAGAAAGCGGTCGAAATGCAGAAAAACTAAAAACAACTGTTTCCGTCTTTTCAGTTTTCTCTTAGTTCACTAATTTTTTTCGAGAAGAGTAGCAACAGACGAAAATTGTTTATGGAACCCCAAATCTCCCCCTAGGGATAAAAAAAACCACATAGCAAAAAAATTACTCTCCGGTTTATACAGGGCGCGTAAATTAGAATTAAAATTGCAATTTTGTTTTCTTATCTTTCCCTGTAGTTTTACGTTTGGCCCTGTATATGAACAGTCGATCTTAGACGAATCAAGTAAATACGCAAAGAAACTTCTTTATTTCTGCTAGAGAATTAGCTCGATCAGGGTTAGGCGTAAATTTTGAGACATTTTTGAAATGTAGCGTGCCATTCTTTGGCCTTTCGTAAAATCGTATCGGTACCTGCTGGGGTAAAAACGATTAAATATATCAAAAGTTCCATCTTTTTCTACGAAACATAGATTTACATTTTTTTATCCGAAGTCGAAAAATTGAATTTCTATTTGATAGAAAACTGAGACATTTTTCAAGGTGGCCTGCTGAAGTTTTAACGGACATGTCAGAATAAACAGTTTGACAGGTTAGCGATGTTTTTAACTCGAAATGCCTTCAGAAATTTGTAAACATCTCTTTAGGCGCTTGCAGAGTCAGAGAAAATTGATACACAATATACATACCGAAAAGCAGAGAAATAGCAAGTATTTAATGCCTAATTTTGTATACAAAATGAAGATAGTTGTATTACAAAATAATAAATTTTTGGTTTGGAGATTTAAAGGTATATCTTAGAAGCAGTTTAATGCTTATTTTTTGCTTTATATGCGTCAAAAGACGATGCAATACCCAACATGTTTTTGAATAATTTTTTTAACAAAGACATTTCTTCCGCTTTAGAGGGTAGCCCTAGAGGGTAAATAAAAAAATGTATTCCAGAAACGTTACATTTGCTTAAAAAACAGTGTATATCACTTTCTATAATATATAAACTTTTATTTCTACTATGCTAGGTAGAGAAACATAACAAATTCATTTTCTTTCACACAGCTTTGGAAAAAAAATTAAAATGTTAGGTTTTTTTTTAATAGGCTGAAAAACGCCAAACCATAAACAGGTAAAACGTCTTTTTAAAAGTGAAGATATATTTTTTATTTCAGAAACTAATATGTTAAGACACAATAAAACATAAACATTTCATTATATTTTTTGCATATCAATTTGGGTTCTTATTATTCGATTGGCGTTTTTGCGTACTAAACATTTTTGATATAAACGTTTTTATATTTACATTGGTCTGGCGGGGTATCTATGTATATCTTGGTGGGACATCCTTGCTGTGTAACGTGAAATAAAAATATATTGACATTATTATTCCCAATGAAAGTCAGTAGCCAACAGTGTAACTCAATGCCGGTCACGTTATAGCAAGTGAGGTAGCTTTTTCTGTGGTTCCGTTTTGTGCAATTACCCTACACGGGGCTCGCTAGTCTATGGCGGCCTAGTGAGCTTTAAAAAGGGCAAACTAGCTATGATTCCTTAAATAAAATGGATAATTTCGCCTGCATCATTACAGAACATTTTCTAAACAGGGATCATAGTTATGACGTTGGTTTAATGTGAAATAACTCGTGACACTGCTCCCAACGAAAGTCAAAAGTCAACAGTGTAATTTTCTCGTTATCAGATGAAATATAAATATATTAACATTATTTCTCTTAATGAACATCAGGAATCAGCGGTGTAATGCAATGCCAGTCGTGGTATTAGCCAGTGGAGTCAGGGGCGCATTCAGGGGGGGGTATGGAACTGTAGTCCTCCCAAGAAGATATAACATTATATATACATGAAGGATATATTTTGTTCCATAGCTATTCGTATCTAAAAGTTAGTACTTTTTTTGGTCAACCAAAATTAGAAGCCCACCCCTCCCAAAAGCTAAAAACCTAGTTGCGCCACTGAGTGGAGGAGTTATTTATGTGATTCTATCTTATACTATAAAATTTTTACTAAATAATACAATAATCGGCAAGACTCTGCTGTTGTAATAAGTAGTTGGCCCACTTATAGTTCAGTGATACAACATACTTTTGGAATTTGAGATCCAACGCACTATGTTCCATTTTAGTTTTGTAACACAGAAAACACCTTCTGGAGAGCTAATATCCATTTTTTAAAATTACCTTTTTATTGAGATTTAAGATATTGCTTATTCAAGATTTCTTTACATTCTTACTTTTGCATATTGCCAAGATCATGCTGGTATCTCTACTACCTGTTTCAGTGTTCCTGAGAACTTGTCTATTGTTATTTCAATGAAAAAATCCCACTCGGTTGAATTATCTCACAACAATACTTTATTATTGTTGTAAAAAATTGAAAGGAGGAAATAAGTTAAAAATTGTAAATCTAGTAATATAAAAATAAATAAACAACTACTTGCCGAACGAAAGATCATGCTTTACTTTCGCTAATTAAAGCAATGATTTATAGCAAGGGAAGTTCAGAGTAAAGCCAATTTACGATTTTTATATTGTTCCGACATATCGCCTTCGTACCAAGCCGGTTTCTGTTTATGTCACACTTGATTTTTGGGTAAAATTTAAAGTCAATTGAATAAGTAGCTTTTGACACTGATTTTTGAAATAATTTATTAGGGCTCTGTTTTGTTTCATCATGTTGAGTTCGTATCAAAATTGTAACAGTTTATCCCTACATCACTTCTAATTTGTGTTCAAAATTTGTCTATAGAATAATTTTCCCGATTGATGTCGGTATTTGGGACGAGTCAAAATAGACAATAAGCGTGTTGGCTAATAACCGCATGTGTGTACAGGGTGGCCCGTTTATTTTGGGACACTACCTCATCTCAAAAAGTATACAAAATGGAGCGAAAAGTTATTAATACAAAAGTTACTTGGGGCAATTAGAATGTTTAATTTATTTTATTCTCATATATACAAAGTACATCGTTCTTTTGTGGGCACCAACTTCCTTACTTTAAATGAAACACCCTGTATATTTACACGGATTCAAATAGCGTTTTCCATGACGCTTTTAACCATATATAACTTTATGGGTTTGTGATGCAACATTTCGCGTTTATCATCATTTTTGGTAAATTTTTAGACAGGTTTATTTAAGGTATTTTGGTATTTTTTGAATCTCTGTCTGAGCTATAAAAAGAAAACTTTAGTTTTTATTTAGTACTCAGCTCCCAAAATTTAAAAAAAATACACGGTATTGCCAAATTTCGCGAATAGTTATTTTTTTAAATGCAACTCCCTGTATATTATGTTAGGTCTTAGAGAACTAAACGAAGAGTTCAACGATCTATAACAACATGGGTCTTCGAGGCACAGTAAATATGTTTTAACTCCAAATGGGATTTCCAAACATTGTTAACGAAATAATTATTATTTACATAATGGTTAACAGTTGTTTGCAATTTTGATGAGGGGTGCTGAACTAGATCTTTAAGAATACCCCACAATCCATTCTATTCTCCGTATCGTGTTTTCATATGCTTTGTTTTTCATCATTTCTGATTTAGCTTTAAAATGAAATTTGGTCGTCTTTCAGGAGGCATTTTGTATTTAATAAGGGGTTGGATAATAATTTGGAAGGTCTAAGGGGCACACGGAACTTTAATTCTGTTTAAAAAAATAGTGGACGTAGCAGTTGTATTTCTTTTTTTCATATAGTTTATGCGCCTGCTTAACAATGTTTACTGTAGAGGAAAAAATTTATTTGTCAGAGAGTGTTTTATATTAAACATTAAAAATTGGACTCTGCTTCTTAGGGGTATATAACTAAATTTCGATTAAGGCAACGCCCAAAATTTAAGCAGGCCTGCATCTTTGGATTTGGACGTCAATAGAACAACTCTGCTAACGTGTTTTCAAATAAATAAATGGAAGCCCTATAAATACTATCCATTACAAAAATTGAACTAAGCTGATTACAAGTCCAGGTTAGATATTTGCATTATTGTTATGGAAAGATATTTCTTAAGTCCATATTTACAACCTCTACTGAAATATTTATCCGAAAAAATACCCGATATTGGAGCAGTGAGGATCAGTAAAAAAGTTATAAGTTATAAGTTATAAGTTACAAGCTCAGAAAACATCCAACGCCTTGTAGAAAATGAAGTCCCTCCAAGAGAAAGAGCCAATTTAATTTGCAGAATGTTGTTTCATGTTACAGAAGAAGTCGTCTTTTAGTTCTTTATATAGATCTAACATAACATACAGGGTATTGTATTTGAAACTGTTCAGAAAAATAACTATACGCAAAATTCTAGACTGTTTCATTTTTTTATTTCAGATTTGGGTACTAGTACTACTACTGGGTACCGGTCTAAAAATGTCACAAAAATGATGATAAATGTCAATAAATGTGAAACTTTGCATCACAATCAAGTTATATATGGTTGAAAGCGTCATGAATAGCACTATTTTAATCCGTATCAACATACATTGTCCCATTTAAAACAAAAAAGTTGATACCTGCACACGAAAAACAACGTACCTTGTATGTATAAAAATAAAATAAACTAAACCATCGACTTAGCCTAATTAACCATTTCATTCAACTTCGCTCCATTTCGTATATTTTCTGTGAAAAGGTAGTGCCTCAAGATAAACGGGTCACCCTGTATATTTGTGGCAAGTTCCTTGCCAAATACAGATTAACCGTTATTCGGCAAATACCGCATATGTGGTCCCGGTTTTATTCGAATAGCAAAATTTCGCTTTGTATGGCAATATTGCATACCTGTCCTATTTCTCACGTTCTCGAGAATGGTCTCGATTTATCTTTAAATTGCCAGGTATGCAACTAGGAGCATAAAATGTCGGTTACATTCCGCAGTCGCTGTACTTTTAATCAGACGCCTAAACATTCCATTGCGTAACAATTCCATTACACGTTGTATTAACAAATAGTTTTTGAGCATGGAACTACGGATATATTCCTAATAGAGCGAAAACGAGCTTGAGAGTTGTGAAGCATCAACAAGCGCGTACAAGAGCATTACTACTAATGCTAACAATATATTTAAATTCTGGATTTATAAGAACGGAAGTCCATGATAAAGAAAAGCGTTTGCGTGCGACTTGTTCTAAATGTTTGGTGGCAGGCAGCGTGAAACCTAACAAGCTTAAACGGCACTTGAAAATAGTTTACAGCGACTACATTTATAAACCTCGTTGTATGCTGCTAAATTAAAATTCGATGAAAAGCGAAACTCTGTTTTTAAAAAGCTTTGTCTGTAAAGGTAAAAGCTTTACTAGCTTCTTACAAAGTTTCATATCAAATAGCTAGATGCAAGTAATACAAACAAATGTGGTCCTAGATTATATAATTAAAAGTATCAACTATAATGATTTATCATGCTCTATAAGCCCTGAACACTGGACGGAAGTTTTACATACAACTGACGTCAATGAAGCTTTTAATACATTTATTAATACATTTAGATACATAAATAAAAATACAAAGACCCGTGTACTGCAGAAAACTGGAAATCCAAAAAAAATATGGGTAAGTAATGAAGTAATTAGTGCAGTACAGAGAAGAGACAAAATAAAAAAAACTTGTTTGAAAAAATCCAGATTACCCTTATCTAAAAAGATATTTTTAATCTGTTAGAAATAATACCACTAAATTGATAAAAAATACAAAAAATTATTATTATAAACCAAAAATAGCAAATAATAAACATAAGCCGCAAAAACTTTGGCAAATTATTAATGAATCCACTAATTCTATAATACCGGAACGAGAAATAAATTAAATTAGACTGTTCAAAAATATTGTGGACAACAACGTTCATTTAAACATAAGAGAATCTCTATTCTTCTTTCCAGCAACAGAAAATGAGATTAAGCTAAATATTACTAGTTTAAAAAATAATGTACTGATCCAGACGATATCAAAACTGAAGTAATGAAAACTGCTCAACCACCTAAAGCCGATAGTACATATTTTAAACCTAATATTTAAAACTGGTGTTTTTCCAAGCTTATTAAAAAAGTCTGCAGTAAAGCCTATATTTAAATCCGAAGACCCACTTTAGATAAAAAATTATAGACCCATTTCCCTAGTTAGTACCTAGCAAAAATTTTCCAAAAATCAACAAACAGTAGAATTTTAGGCCATTTTGGTAGATATCAAAATAATATCTAAAAATATGGGTATAAAAAGAGTCTCAACAACTGTGCTATTTGCGCAGAAACTAGTGAAGTTTATAATATTTTGAACAAAGGCGGCACACCTTTGTTGGTATTTTTAGATCTTGCAAAGGCTTTCGACACCGTTTCACATAAAAGTACTAGGTAAAATAATAACATTTGCAGATGATACAGTGCTCTTATTTTCTGGCAATACCTGGAACGATTACAAACATTTTATTTGGCCGCCATTTTATTGTACCAGTTCATCTATATGCCACAATTAATTATGACATACAATTTGAAATTAATCCACTAAGTAGTTTTTCAGTTTCGTTCGCCATCTTGGATTCGTACCAAATATTTACTAGTTGATTCCTACATAATACTTGGTTTTTGTGCAAAATTTGAGCTAAATTGTGTAAGTAGTTTTTCACTAGGTGGCTATTTTGTTTCGCCATATCGGATTTTTACCAAAATATTAACAGGTCAAATGACCCTTAATTTTTGACCAAGATTTGAGGTCTAATTAGTTTTTTAGCTATGCCGCGAACAGACGCACAGACCGATGGAATTTAGTTTAGTATTTCGACATTTAGGGAGGCTGAAACGTAAAGATATGAAAAAATCTCGTAGGGTGAATTTTTCACGATTACAAATACTTTCCTAATACGAGGGAAGTAAGAATTAAGATAATATAACACAAAAAGTGTCACTCGCCGAAAATTAAATTATTAAGTATTTTACTATTCACTTTTTACTAAAAAACACTGTCTGTTATATGAATTTGTTAAGTAGATTTAAAATAAGCCTGTAAAACAAATATAGGAACATCCTATCTGATTAATTTAACGCATAAAAAAATTAAATTTTGTTGGCCATTAAAAATATACAAATTATAAATATTATATTTGGACAATTGTTGTTTAATAGGTCTTTATTATCTTTATTACTGTGAAAAACAAATGTTTGCGTTTTTCCAATTTTACAAGAAAAAAAATTAATAAAATAATAATTGCTATACTTTCATAATTAAAATAGATGTGTTTCTATTGTTTTATGTTAAGCTGTTTTTATTATTTAATAAATAAAAATGGGGAATTCGCTTCAAATAAATTATTACTGGGATGTATTTTGTTAAACATAGATATTACGTTCCTACAGATAAGGCTGTTAAATTATATGTTTCGGAATACTGTCCGTAGCTATTACAAAGTCGATAGCGATATCATGCAACCTTTCCATTCGCATAATTGCTTCGTTTACTTAATCATAGGCTTTTGTTATTTTTACACTTGTTTTTTCAATACTTCCGTTCCGCGTCGCTTGATTTATCGGTAGCCTTACACACTCTATGTTAATCTGCTGAATAAAAAACTCGAGACAAATACATCGTGAATAACTATTTGTTTATCACAACCGTAATAGCTGTTCATAGACTGTCGGAGTATAGACGTAAATATTTTTGACTCGCAATCGTTAAAAAATTATCCTTCGAGAGTCCCCAGTCATCGAATTCTCATTTCCTTCAGTTTGTCTCTTCGCAGCATAGCAATAAAACTATTACCCGATTAACTTTAAATTTTGGGCAAGAATTAAAGGTCATATGGAAATGACCTGATAAAAATTTATTACTAAAAAGTTACTAACCCAATTTATCTCGAATTCTGCATAAAAATCAAGTAGCATGTAGGAATCGATTGATAAAATTTTGGTACGAATTCAAGATGGCCGAACAAAATGGCGGTTTAATAAAATATTTACAAATTGAGCCTGAAAAAAAACTACTTAATGCAGTGGCGGCTCTCCAGGGGATACGGATGAAGCACCGCTTTACCTACATTTTTCAATCAATTTACTTAAAAATAAGAATATTTTTAAAATATTAAGAATTTTATAATCTACATTTCTATTATAAAAATGTAGTAGGTTTTATATAAATTCACATTATTTACTTAATTGTACCATTATTTTCTATCAAAACTAATTCTTTATATACTCAAAAAATAATAATGACTTAAAAACGTGGCTCGCTGAACACCTTTCCATAAGAGCGACCTGTTGAGGAATCATAATCATAATTATAGCTTAGATTTGTTAACGGCAATTGTTATGGCAACGCAATGATGAATATCTGTAAGCCAAATAGAGATGGGAGCGGCATAAAACTGCTGCTGCAGGCGGCAGGCGCTTATTCGCTTGTTATAAAATTAATGTAAATTAGTGCGTTCGGATCATCGGAGCCGGAAGCAGTTTTGCATAGATCAAATAGAATCGAAATTAGCTTTAATATATAGGTACATAACTGTTTTTTAAGTACAAAAAATATATTTAAAATCTTATAAATTTATAATATTTCCCCTAAGTATTAAAAAACGCTCCAACGCTATGGATAATTAACATTATAAAAAGGTAAAAAAATAACCATTTTGGTCGTGGCACCCCGAAAAATTGTCGCCTGCGGCCCTATTTTTGCCTGTACACCTAACTGCGCTGTGCTACACCCATTCATAAATCCACGAGCCGCCACTGCTGAATGTACTGATTTCAAATTGTGTGCCATAACTAATTGTGGTATAGAGATGAACTGTTAAAACTGTGGTACTAATTCAAGATGGCGTTACAAAAATAATAACTAAGAAGACTGATTATCCAATTTCTTTAAATTTTGCACAAAAATCAAGTGTTCCATAGGAATGAACTAGTAACCGTTTGGTTTAGATTAAATTTTGTACAAGCATTAAGTGTAATGATAAATTGGTAAAGTTGTGGTATGAATTCAAGATAATGGAACAAAATGGCGGCCGAATAATAAAAAAAATCAACGTAAAAAATCTTATTCGTTTGACTTAAATTTTGCAGAAAAACTAAATGTGATATACGAATTCAACATAACGTAATAAAAAATGTCGGTGTGTGTCAATGTAAAAACTACTTATTGATTTTATTTTAAATTATGCCCAAAAGTGTAGCAGAGGTAGAAACTGGTAGGAATCCAATAAGATGAAACGAAAGGGCGTCCAATAAAAATATTTGAAAAAACTGATTATGTGCTGAACTTAATTGGGTCCACTTTACTATTTCTAATAAAAGGAAAGAGCCATAACGAGGGAAGTTCCGGGTAAAGGAAATTTACCCATTTATTTTTTAACAGTTAAAAATTGAAAGGTAACATTAAAAGTAAAAATCTAATTACTAACAGGAAACGTAGTTTCATACTTTACTAACTAAAAATGTATATTTAGTATATTTTTATTACGATTATCCAGGTTTACGATACAAGCAACGTTATTCAGCGGGCCATCAATTAAGGAGAGATTTATTAGTACAAAATAAGCCAAATATACTATATAGACCTAGGCCCAATAAAGCGTCATCCTCAAGATGCAGTGTGTGTGGCGTTCGTACTTTTGTGATTTTCTGTAGTCTCCCTCATCATCAAATGCATTCGACCATTATCTTAGACATGTTCTCTGGAGTCAAGGTTATATTAAGACTTGGCCCAGCTTTCCGTCTTTACCCTTTCGATTTCGATTTGGCGACCACTGCCCTAATAGAATGATTTTAACCGTAATGGCTGGCGCAGTGAAACAAAGTATACTGAAAGGTATGCGTTTGCTGGCCGTATATACACATATCGTCGTTGTTTTGGCTATTGGTCGTATCTCAAATTTACAATAATATCCAGGAGGCGCATTATAAGATTTTTAGTAAAATTAAACACGTATTACTGATAAATGTTTAAGTAAATTGGTTTGTTTCCTTTGGGTTTCTGTTGTATTTTGACTAATCTAAGAGCTACATACATTGCAGTTTCTGTGGTTTGATGTTAAAGACGTTTTTTTACAAGTTTATTGGAGTTACGACCATTAGCCAAAAAATGAAACAGCGGAAATGATTAATTCCGACTTACAGCCAAAAAAAAATTATGTTTAGAAATTGAAATACATTTATTTTAACATTTATTAGTAATTAACAACAATAAAAATTGTTTAATCAACATTATATAACACAACAAAATATGATTAGGTTTTGAATACAATGTGAATAATAAAATCAATAATTAGTTTTGAAAAGGCAAATTTTGAAAAAATATTTTGTGTTCTAAATTTCTTATAACCGGCATGTCTGAAGTACAAAATGAATTTAAATCCCTATATTTTTCTGCAGATATTTTATTTGGACTAGTATTGAGAGATGTTAAGGGGATATCTGGCAAACAGACATTTCTTTTTAAAGTTAAAGATCTGTATGTGTCGGTATTATGGCAACTTTTGAAGTAAACTTTTTGTAAATTTTGTTTTGATATTTTCACTTCTTTTATTTTTGTCCAATTAATTTTTTCTTTTTGATCATCAGTCTTTATATTTAGCAATCTTACCTCCTTTGATAATTTCTTAAAATCTTTGAAGTCAAAATAGTTAAGCTGGTTCACAGTATACGGGTGTTTCCTTCTTGCGAGGCGAATTATAGGTATGAGTTGAGACGGTGTGAAAATTTCTCCACATTTTTTTAAGGTATAAGATATCGCACTGTGGGCAGAATCCCCTTCATTCTTCCCATGGTATGGTTCGAAAAATCTTAAGAATATCTCGTCTATATAAGTGCTTTTTGCAATGAAATACAGTAGCATTGAAATCATAATGGTATTTTTCGCCTGACCTGCACAGCCATCACAAAAAAGATTCACAGTTTGAATGCCATTTTTGTCATTTTCTTGTAAAAATAAATACACTGCTGTAGATATTTCCGAGGATCCTCTCTTACTTTCAGCTTCATGCCAGACAAAACAGTTACATCCTTTTGTGCCCAAATTGTAAATTGTAAAGTTGTAGTTACTTAGTCTATTCTTATAGAATACCTTGGAATTATTAGATATAGGTAAATATATTACTTGCTGCAAGTCGAAAACAGCACTTATTATTGTTGGATTATTTTGTGAGTCCTTTTTGCATTTATTTTTTATATCCCTAATTTTTTCTTTTTCTTTTATATGAGTTGTAAATCGTTCTTGCAGCTTTTCTTTTTCACTATCTTCGGCCTCTCTGTAGTGTAAGCACAAACTACACTGGTCTTTTTTGGGTCGATTAAATGACAAATTAAATGATTTAAAAATTTTATAGTAGGTACTATAACTAGCAACTTCTCTTCCTTCTATCTCGTTCTTGTACATATCGTACATTATAGACAATGATAAATCTCCATGGAGATATTCACGTTTAGAAGATGTTCTACAATAATGGGATTCTTCTCTAGGGAACCTCTCAATATGATGTTTTACATCTTTATATATTTTTGCGTCTCGCAATTTCTGACAACTGGATCGGCCTCCTCTATTATCTTTTTCCAAAATACCTGTATCTTTCACTTTTTTGATTGACGTAATGACCACTTTTTCTGAAATTGATAGTGTATACAAAAAAAATTTCTTGCAAACTTTTTTGGCCACACCCCTTAAAGGCAAAAAGTACTTAAATGAATTTTTTTTTCTAGAATGTTGGTTTCCTTTCGTCTTTTGTTTAGTTTGAGAACGTGAGCAGTATCGAGTAATGTACTCTCTTTTTAACTGAGTTGATGACAAACTCCAATATCCTTTAAAAATATTTTCTCTATCCAGTCTATTGAACTCACCGCAACATTTTCCAATTTTACTACACTGCAGAGTGTTACAAATTTCATGTTCCTTTAAAGTTTTAGCTGGAATCTTCTTATTTGTATAATAACTTGTGTATTCCTGTCCTTCCATTCTTAACTTACTTGCAAGCTTCTTTTTATTAGTTACATTTCTTATTATGTGTTCCCTTCTGCTACCTTCAACGCTATATTCTTCCGGAGTTCTGTCCATTATCAAACACTGTGTAAATGAAATGACATCAGGTGATAATATATCGCGATTTTGATCGGATTTTCCATGTAACGCACACGAGGTAACTTCTTCCAAAAAATGGTCGTAACACAGGAGAATGAAGCAAAGATGGCAGCTGCTGAACACTTCCACAAGGCAGTTAAAAGCCTCACAATGTTGATTAGGTACTGGTTGCGACAATTCTGGTTTCCTTAATTTTGATGTATATAGTGATAAAGGTAAATTATCATCGCTATCGCTATCGCTTTCCATGATCTAAAAATAGTAAAAAAAAAATAAGTAGGTATCTGGTTCACAACCGATCTATTTCAGTAAACTCAGTGATCCTTTTTCAATGTTATTTTTAAGTCCGTAAAATTTCCCAAGTGATTTTAGTGCATAGATAATACATTTTGAAAAAAAGTGGACTTACCTGTTTCACAATGCAGCTGCTATTTTTTAAAAGAATAGAGAATTTATTTTGCATAACAAAAATGAGACGTCAAAAATGACAGTACATCAAAATAGTCCTTGGCTGCCATAGCAACAAATCACTTGTTTCGTTTAGTCCATGGATAACCTGATTTTCATCTGAGTCTTTGGAAGCTTAATTATTGTAGATATCAAAAAAATTGTAATTAGCGAAAAAAATGTATTTCCAAACGTATCTACGTGTATCTCGGAAATAAACAAATAATTCGCAATCAATTAATTTAAATGGTCAACAATAATTAGGCAATAACAGTGGGTCACTACAAAATAAATCCGCACAGAAATTTTTTAGTGTTTTCTTTTTAAAAATAACCGGGCCAATGATATCGTTAAAAACAATAATAATAGATACCGCTTATTTAGACACATTGGCGATTTTCAAGTCATTTTCAAGATGGATATAACGCGAATTTCTCGACTCAGCACGGCTCCCGTTATTAAACTAAATAAGACAGCATAATATACAATATATATACGAATTGCAAAAAAAATATGAGATACGACTTATAGCCATAATATCAAATGTCGCAATATTAAATACGACATTCCAACATTTATATTTTATTTCATCAGTAATTTATTTTTTCCAATAATCTTACCAGCATACAAAGTAGGCAGTTTTAGGTATCCACTGAGCAACCTAACTCAATTTTGAAAAAAAATGAGATACGACCAATAGCCAAAACAACGACGATATGATCCTGAGTTTTTGCCACTCTATTTACTGCAGGTCATACTTGGGTGGTAGAGTAATATATGGATCTTTTCATTTTATCCAGTCCTTCAAATTTGGAATCAGCCCCTTTGTATACTGTCCCTTGATCTCATTTTCTTTCCACTGCCTTTGCCATATCCGTTAAACAATACGTTAAACAAACCTCATAAAGATGGCATACGAGATTCTGTACAAAGCACTGCAGGTTTCTGAGCAACGCTATCTAACGAACGGATATACTCCCGGATAAACACAAGTGCACATTTTCAATCGCTACGTATAGACATGAACAATCTATTTTAAAATGATCCACTTAGAAAACTACGGATAAACCCCAATATAGATAGAGGATTTTGTGAAATAGCATATACATGTTAATACAACAAAAATAATAATAAAATTGCAGATGCATAAAGAAGGGAAAATAGACTTTCTTTACTTAGCGGAATTAATGTTATCATATCTAAAAATTTAAACGACACATGGCGCCATATCTATTTAAATATAAAGAGATATCTTTGCATTTGACGACAGTATTAGAAAAGACCCGCTTTTAGAGCGAATTTAAATAATTGATAATGTCGGTTGAAGTCTCTGTATAACGAAGATTACTATTAGCATTTAATTGAATACAAAAGGACCACCATGCAAATGCCGCATCGGTAAAGTGGCTTTTTCCCAATCAAATTGAAAAACCGGGAAAATTACATAAGGTAGCTCTTGTTGACATATTAACATCGATGAATTAGGTAAGTCGTAAATTTAGACAAGTTTGGTAAATATTAAAGTTTCATATCCGACGTTGAACTGAAACTTTTTTTTTGAGAAAAGTATGGGAGAAGTACCATGAGGTGGACAGGTTTTGAACGGGACACTTTTTATATTTCCCGTAATTTAAGCGTGTTGATAAGTTCACCAATAGATGACAGTTACAGTGGTCGCCAACCCGTCGATCGCGATCTACCGGTAGCTCGCGAACACATTTCTGGTAGCTCACGACATATCTTGTAAAATAGAAGCCCTCATAAATTTTGAAAAAAAATCACAATATGAAAGCTAGCAGCTGCAACACAGCGGTGAGTGTTCTGGGCAACAGCTGCTAGAATTTACTAGAGCTCCAGCATCGCGTGAACATTTGAGAACACGAGAACGATCTGGATTGCTTTAAACGCGATAAATGTGCATGTCGGGGATACAAGGCATTCAGTTTAAAACTAAAAGCTATTAGATATGTGAGTACACATAGTGAGCAATTTAAAAAATATGGAAAGCAGTAGTAAGAGAGAAAGGACAGAATTTTCATTCGGAATGGGAAGAACAGTATTTTTTTACAGAAGTTAAAGGTAAAAATGTATGTTTGTTATATAATGTTTGTGTTTCGGTTGCTAAAAAAAGAAATATTGAGAGGCATCATAAAAGTGTACATCCGAATTTTGAAAAATCCCATTACATGCTGCGAGAAGAAAAAAAAACTGAATCAATTAAAGAACCAATTAATTGGACAACAGTCAATATTTTTAAAAGCAGTTGACAAAAATAAGTCTGCAACGGAAGCATCATACCGTGTGTCCCAAATAATTGCACAAAAAAAGAAACAGTATGAAGACGGGGAAATGATAAAACAGGCGTTTTTATAAGATGCAAAATCCTTATTTTCCTACCTTAAAAATAAATACGAGATAGTTTCAGCAATAAAATCTATGTAACTTTCTGCTAATACAGTGATGAGACGAGTGAAAATAATGAGCAAGGATATTTTTTTACAGTTAAAAACTGACTTGAATAACTGTGTCTATTTCTCTCTTGAAAGGGATGAATCAAAAAATGTGATTGATACCTCCCAGATAGCCGTGTTTGTTAGAATGGTTTTTAATGATTTTAAGATTAAAGATCTTTTGAAGTTTATTCCATTGAACGGATATAACACTGGGCAGGAATTGTTGTCTCATTTAAATAATTTTATATCTTCTGACAAAATTCCATTTTCAAAATTGGTAGGCTTGACAACTGACGGGGCTCCAGTTATGTTGAGTTATGATAAGGGTCTGGTAGCATTTTGTCGTATTTCATCGTCGCTTTCCACAGTTTCTGTGTTACCGTTGTATTATTCATCAACAAACATTATGTGGAAATTTTTTAAAACTAAACGTCATGAAATTTTTAGTAAAAATTGTAAACAAGATTAGAGCTCACGCATTACAAAGATTATTCAAAAGCCGATGAAATTGATTGTCAGTATTGAGGTCTACTTCTTCACTCTGAAGTGCGATGGTTAAGTAGAGGACGAGTGTTAACACGTTTTAATGAAGCCCTATCTGTCATAGTTCAATTTTTCAAACAAGGTGGCAAACCGATTCAGAAAATGGAAAATGCAATTTGGCTTAAAGATTTTGGTTTCCTTATGGACATTACAGACAAGATTAATGAACTCAATTTGCAACTTCAGGGAAGAGATAAAGAACTAGCGGTAATGACTTCCGATATAAATGCATTTATAAAAAAACTTGAGTTTTGGGAATAAACCTTAATCGACCATAATGTCAAGCATTTTCCTGTTCTTTCAGAGAAGATATTTCAAAATCCAATAGAACTATTTGACAGTAAATCTCATGTAGAAATACAAAATGGCATTGGTGGCTCAATTTGTTGTTTCACACTTCATGGAAATTGATATCCAATAGTTTGCAACTTGTGTTATGCAGAACTTTGGCGAAGACATCGTTAGTTTCAAGTACAAAATGTGTCTCTCCTATAGTAAGTAAACACACGTATTCAATTCTATGTCGTGTTGCCTTAAAAGTGAAAGAGTTATTTACTTCAACCTATTTGTGCGAATCTTCTTTCTCCAATATGAAGTTTATTATGAACAAATACCGCAATCGTTTTACAGATGAACATCTGGATAATTGTGTTCGAATGGCTGTATCAAATTGCTGCGAATATCAAAAAAATTATCGATGAGTACGAGTGTCAAGCTTCTCATTAAATGCACGCATTTTTTATCACATGTTTTTGTTTAAAATTTTTAATTATAATGTTTTGTTTACTTTTATTAAGTCGTATGTGACATGCCATTATGGCTATATGAAAATCTTGTTTATTTTTTAGGTATGTATTAGTAGTTAAGTATTTACTAATTACATAAGAACATGTATCTCAAATGTAACTGTGCATTATTTCGTTTAGGCTGGCTTAAACGCTGGTTACAAGTAGGTAGTTCAAGATTTATTTCTAAATTATCAAAGTAACTCAACGCCTTGAAAAGGTTGGCGACCACTGCCCTAATAGAATGATTTTAACTGTAATGGCTCGTCTGTTTAAAGGAACATCTGTGGTCAGCAAGCTTTAGCTTATGCTTACTTTATGTATGTAAAATATCAATATCCTAAAGAATTATTTCGTGCAATAAGAATTTAAGTGTTAATTCTGAGATAGTTTTTTTTCGAGGTAAGTGTATATTACATTATTTGTACCTATTAATGTTCTTACATAACCTATATGTATTGGTTATTTTATATCATATTTACAATAACATAAACATGTAATGAATGGAACATTGTTCAAGGGTTTGAATGGGACATGTCCCATACAATACCTGATGTCCCATTCATTGGCTGAATGTTTTTTTTTCTCACAATTAAATATTTGACGATTGTTTTTGTTCTAGATGAGCAAAAACCTTAACTTCAAGGCCACAAGAGAACGTGTGCCTCCTGATCGCATGAAAAGAGATGTCAAAGAGGTTCTTATAAAAAAAACATCTATCCGTAAAACTGTTATATAGACATATGCAATTTCTAAATCTGCTTTACAGCGACTGTTAAACAAGCTATGCAACTGCCGAATGTAGAAGAAAAATAACAGAAAAATTTCTTCAAGCAAACAAGAAAAATCATTATGCAATTATTTGATAGTTGCTTCAAAATTGTGTTGTGGACTTAGTTCTTATGCTAAAGAACTAGAAATGGATATTGTGGCCAACTGGGAGAAAAGAAACAAAGCCAGTAAATATTGGTTAAAAAACTCAAAAAGACATAAAGCACTACTTTCGCTAAAAAACCCCGAAAAAACGAGTCTTAGTAGAGCTACTACATTTAACCCTACCACAATTAACAGTTTTTTCGATAGTTTGTAAAGAGTAATGGAAAAATACAATTGTTCGCCAGACAAGATCAACAACTGTGATGAAACCGGTGTTACCATTGCCTCAGAACCACCGAAAATCGTTGCGAAACGTGAATAAGAGGGGGCAACTCGTATCTGTTTGAAATTTTAGAAATGCGGCTGGATCTTGTATATCACCAGTGTTTAATTTTCTCCGGGTAAATTTCAATTTTATGCTTACTGGTGCCAGAGCAGGAAGTGTTGTATTTGCGCGTAAATCCGGCTGGTGGAAGAAGGAAACTTTCTTCTTAGTATGCAGCTTTTTGTTCAGCACACCAGGCCTACCGCCGACTCTAAAGTGTTGTTGATCATGGACAATCACGAGTCACATATTAGATACAAGGTCGTCGATTACTAAAAAAATAATAATGTCGTTTCTTTAACATTTCCCAGCCACAGGCTGGGTGTTTCAGTCTACGGGCCGTTTAAAAGTCTTATTCAAATAGCTCAGAACGAGTGGATGTTAGCTAATCCTGGTCAAACCCTTACCATCTATAATCTGGCAAGCATTGTAAATAGAGCTTTTTATTATATTATTTTTCTCACCGAAAAATATTGTATCAGGATTTTCTCGAACCGGAATATTTCCACCAAATAGAAAAATATTTACACAAGAAGATTATTTTTGCTCGTACATAACTGACCATCCAAAGTCTACAACCCATTTACAACCAGAGAAACCAAAAGAACATGAATGGTATGAGAGACAATATACCTTCCACAAGTGGCTCTGTTTCCACTCCTGAGACAATGGGACCTTTCCCAAAAGCTCCAGAAAGAAAGACTTTCACAACAAAGGGCTGAAAAAGATCACAGACACACCAGAAATAGATCAGATAAAGTATGATTACCAAGGAAAAATTGAAAAAGAAAATCTTAATAAAGCGATGAAAAGAAAAGTAAGTAGAAGAAGTTATAGAAAGTTCCAGCGAGTCCAGCGATAATTAAGTTGAAACGCAAGATTCCGATGATTAGGATTATGACAAGTTTGTGGAGGAGACGTTAAAGAGATGTAGCTCTGAAGAAAATATATGCGAAAACAATGAAGATATTGTTATAAAAAAATGGTTATTATGTTTTAGTTGTTTGCTTTACGAAACAAAAAACTTTCTTATATTGGATTGGTTGTAGAGGTCTTGAAAGACAGATACTGTAGAATAAAATTTTTGCGACGATACGGAAACTCAAATAAGTTTATGTATCCTGAAAATAAAGAAATATGCTAAATACTCAAAAATAATAAGAAAGATTCGAAAACCACATCAAAAAATAGCAGCTGCCAGAACTCGGACACCAAGATTCGAAATTTTGATATATTAACTCCTGTTGATATTTAAACGTTCTAAACGAATAATGTAGAAATATGTTTTTGTTCCATTTTATTTGTTGGTATTTATTTTCTGTTTCTTGTGGTAATAAATATTAAAATCATAAATCACAATTGTTTATTTTAAAATTGTTAAGGAATAAAAAATATTTCTATACGCCCAATATGTATTTTTTGATGTCTCCATATAAGAAGTCACTTTTGATATATTTTTGGAGTACTTTCTGATAATTTACATTCCATAACCAACTCCTAAAACTTAATTTCAAACTAATATAGAAAAACACATACGTTTGGCAATCAAAAATGCACATTTGTACTACTTGTCCTATTCAAGACACCTGTGTGTCCCATTTAAGACACCTGTGTGTTCCATTCAAGACACCTGTATGTCTCATTAATGGAATTTTGAAGGGGACGAAGTGCGTTATATGGATTTTTGTTTAATCAGTGGTTTATTCGGTACACAAATTTAATTTACTATATACTAGTTCGTAAAGATGTCCTTTCAGTAACCTAAAAATTATTTTTGATTTAAATTAAAAATAAAAAAAAGTACTACCAAAAATTTTAGGATAACTATTTCGTGAATAACATGTAACTGTGACTTTGACTATTAAGTAGATAGTACGGAATTATGTAGTTCCATTTAAGTAGCCGAATAGTAATAATTTACCCTATTCGTCACTTCCTTTCTTTATTTAATCCGTTTTAAAAATATGTATGGTTCGTTTTAGTACAAACAAAACAGTTAAGGCGACTACAAACACTCAAATTGGGAATATGGTGTAGAGCGTATAGAATACGTTATTGGTATTTGAGGTATGATGAGGTATTGCATCTCACTTAGTTTTCTGGCCATGCTAAGGACCTAAAATTAAAAAGCAGGTAATTTCTCTAGTGAACATGCTGATGATAGTCGTAAAAATATATTGGCCAATTTAAATCTCAATAATGTAATATTGGACTTTGGTAGTGAATATAATGGAACAATTCCCTTTATAGATATATATGTTCAAAGGAAGGAAAATGGTACATTAGGACATTATGTGTATAGAAAACCGACGCATACAAATGGATACTTAAATGCAAATACTCATCACCATCCAGCACAAAAGAAATCGATAATTAACTCACTAGTATTCAGAGCTTTTTCGATTTCTGATCAAGATTCTTTAACATGCGAGGGAATGGCTTTTGCACTGAAGATATTACGCGTTCAATTAAAAGATATAGTAATTCAACTCCGCCAAGGGAGAATAATAAAGACCCACCATTAGGTAGTGTTGTTCTTCCCTACATACATGACACTACAGATAAAATAGGACGATTACTTCTGCGGTCCAACATACGTACAATCTTCAATACACATAAGAATATTGGACAATGCTTGCGATCCCTGAAAGATATTGTACCTTTCGAAACAGAAGGAGTATATAAAATTCCTTGCTCCTGTGGAGAAGTGTATGTGGGAGAAACAGGACGCTCAATACCAACTAGACTTAAGGAACATGAACGATGTATTAAAAAGAAACAAATTGTTCAGTCTGCTGTAGCTGAACACCAGCATAACACTGGTCTTTCATAAATGTAAAGGAAACCAAGGTTCTAGTATCGGTTCCAGGTTTTTATAAACGAAAAATTAGAGAATCTATTGAAATATTTAAACATACAAAAAATTTCAATAGAGATACGGGTAATGGTCTACATCACACGTGGAAACCGATCTTAACACAGGGTCACGGTTCGGCGAGCACAAGTCGGGTATTAAAGCCCGCCTGAATCTCTTCGAGCTCATTCAGTGTTCAGATCTCGTTGAGTAAAGATCCCTGAAGATGTCTCGTGCAATAGAAGGCGAAACGTCGGATAGTAATTCCAATTTGACACGGTCTAATCCCAAGAACCATAATTTCTTAATTGACCAAAGCCGTGAAAGCTTCCGTTCTATGTCTTTGTATTTAATGATCACATAAATAATCTTAGATTAACAGTCAATATACTATCGTTAGAAAATAAACATTCTGTATCTATTTAGAATAATTTCGATTAAGTTAAACTATCCTTTGGTCTGAAAAATAACATTTAATATCCCACCGCGTCCTGTAAGAAACACAAACTTTTCCACATCATCATCGGCATAGCTGAAAAACAGCTGATCCGATTAACTTTAAATTTTGCACAAAAATCAAGTGTTAAACACCATGTTATGAGATATTAATAATAATAATATTAAAAATAATAATAATATTAATAATGTAGCATCGTTAGATCATTTCTTAATATACAGTCCCCGTTTTTTCACTTTTCCTTTTTTTTTGTACTGACTTGGTATAATCCCGTCAGTATAAAATACAACAACGGGAATATTGTGAGACAAAGAAGAAAAGAAAGAATAATATTAATAATAATAATCATTTTTTATAATAAGTATTTAGTATTTCTATAGTAGTAAGTGTTAAATATGTTGCTCTTTAGCTTATATTAACGTTTGTACTAAGGTTTGCTCATGTTTACTATCCCTGCTAGTTCTCTATAGTCATAATGGGGGATTATAAATCAGAAAAATCGCTTTGCATTCTTTTCATTAGTTTTTGGAATAGCATTAAATATGCTAAAATATGTTTTTATAAATCTGTTTGTGTGAGTTACACATTAATTTTTATATTTACTTAATTTGTGATTTATATTATCGTGTTAAAAAAATCCTCCTGAAGTAAAACAATGTGTGTTAAGCTACAATTTAAAAATTACTGTAAATAAAAAATTGCCTCCAGGCCTATGTTAAAGCCAGCTAATAGACTAGACATGTTTTTATGAGTGCACACTCATAGCCGATTATTATTTTGTTGAACGATTTTTAATCGTTCCCGAATAGCGTGCAGATTTTTTAATTGCCCTATAAAAAATATCTGTGCACAGATATTCTTAATTGGATAGGTCTAAAAATTAAATCGACCTTTTTTTGACGTTTTACTGAATTTATAGATTACATATGGCCACGTATAGCTGAATATAATTTTTCGAAATTACTATGTTTGCATGTATCATAAGATTGTGGCATAAAGTCTTCTAATTATGTAATTTTTAGTATGGTGAAATACAAATTTTAAGTTCTAAGTAAATTCAGTACGATTGTTCATCATGACTGGGGCAATGAATTGAGTACAGCATATTCTAGCTAGGTTTGACGGTGCAGCTGTGTTGTCTAAAACATACCGGGATATACTCATTTTTGTTTTGATACTTGAAGTTGGTGGAATCTACGACGCCTTGCCCAGTCATACCGCGTGAGGGGTTACTAAGGCAATACCATGGTTGCCTTGATTACTTCACTCCCTGTATTATAGGATGCGTAGTCGGAGTTTCTGTTGACGTTCTCCAAATGCGAAACATGCTTTCGCACTTTACGATCTAAGGTATTACACCCGTGGTTGTTAAAGTAGCGCTACAACTACTACCTTTGGTTATCAGCCGGTTTCACACAACGCTGCACGGTGTTGTAAAGGTGGTCACTCATCAGTACTAGCCGCGAGCGGCGTTACTTGACATAGATTGTGGTCTGTCATCAGACCAACGAGAGCCAAGGCCTTTGAAGCATTCGTGGTCTGCTTGTTATATGCAGAAAACATTTTAGGAAAATTTTTTGTTTAAAATAATGTCAAAAAGTGACAGATGAACACAGTAAACAGATAAACTTAAGAAAATAAACGTTTGTTTAAATATCGAAAAATCATTGCAGATAGCTTTTCGAGATTTAGTATGCAGATAGTATTACCATATTTTAAAGTATAACTTTCGACTATTTGAAATGAGAGCAACTTGTAATTTAATTTATGGCTGATGTTGTTTATATTTTACTTGTTTACAAATAGGAATACTAAATTTTAGAATAAACATTTTAAAGTAGGTCACAGTAAGTAATCATTAACTCTAATAAGTCAAACGCGTCATTCATATCAGATTTTTGAATTCTCTTCATTGCTTTTTAACCTACAAACAATATTTTACGAGGATTGTAAATGCATCTCCCAGTACCCACCCTTCTTTGAAACAATTTTGGATTTTTTATTTTATTGTAGCAAATACAGTAAATCTTATTCTAATAAATAAATACTAAAGTTATTAAGCTAATTCTCTATCTGTAGTTTGCACAGCATGCATAAACTTTTATATCACGTAAGATGCCGTAAACAGCTTTTACAGCCCCTGTTGTTTCTAAAATACAGAGCGGCATTAAAAATTTTCTTTTTAGGACAACCCAAAAAGGCCTAACTGGGGCTAACCAAAAAGGCAGTCTAATAATTATTATAAAACACAATTATATACAAAATTACGGAAATTCACGATAGTATAGCTAAAATTTTAAGAGCAAAATACTTGTCGGATGAAGCAACTTTGGTGGGGAAAATATGCCCGTCCCAATTCGGCGGCATAGTGAAACGTTAAAAAAATTATAACTAAAATACTAGTTCTCCAATCTATCTCAAATTTTGCACAAGCATTAGGTAGAAAGAAATTTTGGTAAGAATTAATAAAATATTTAAAAATTCAGCCTGAAAAACTACTTAATGGACTGATTTCAAATTGTGTGCCATAACTATTTGTGGTATAGAAACGAACTAGTAAAACTGTGATACTAATTCAAGATGGCGGAACAAAATATCGGCCAAATAAAATATTTGTAGTCGTGAAAAAGATTATTCTCCCAGGTTTTGTATATAGCGTCCTAGATACCAAAAAATATGTTTTTATCGATTCTGTCGGTCTGTCTGTAGCTTTGCCTGTTTATCTGTCAGTCTAATAAAATATATAAAAAACCGGCCTGGAAAAAACTACTCATTAGCTTAATTTCAAATTTTCTGCAAACATTAAGTGTGGTATAGAGATAAACTGGTAAAGATGTGGTACGAATTCGAGATGGCGAAACAAAATGGGTGCCAAATATTTTTTTTATCAACGTAAAAAAATCTTATTCAATTTTGCCGAAAAAAATAAATGTGATATAGGGATAAACTGGTGCGAATTCAGCAGGCCGTAACAAAATGGTGGTGTCAAGCGGCCTAATAGATATATTTTAAAAGATAATATATATATATATATATATATATATATATATATATATATATATATATATATATATATATATATATATATATTATATATATATATATATTTTATATATATTATATATATTATATATTTTATATATCTATATATATATATATATATATATATATATATATATATATATATATATATTAAATTACTATGTACTGAACTAAATTGGGTCAAACTTCAGAGAGACCAATAACGAGGGAAGTTCCGGCAAAGGAAATTTTTATTTTATGGTCTGTTGTATGTTCTATGACCTGCGTACTTACCCTCTAAATGATTTTCACAGATATACAGGGTGGCCCAACGAAAAGGTCCCACCCTTATTTATGACTTTCCTGGTATATTTTGGGAAAAACGCTTGGACACGTCAATTTTGATTTTTAGGGGGACGTCTTTTCATATATGATTGTATAATACAGGGTGTTCCAAAAATAAGATATCGCATTACACTTGACATTTTTAAATGGAAACCCCCAATTTTTTTTCTATTTTTGGATTCTCCAGGAAGTTTTTAGTAACTTTTGTATAATAGAGTTTATACCTATCTTCAACCATTTTGAAGTTTTTTTAATTTTTTTTATAAAATTCGCCTCATTTAATTTAGTACTGATAATACGGAAAAAAATAATAATCACCGATACCAGCAAGAAATTTAGCATCCGTCAATGTCATCGTAAATCATAGAACAACTTTATCTTTGATTTGAAATCGTTAAGTTGCCTAGTTCTATTATAATATTTTGCAATGATTTATTCAATTCAAGAAAGGGTCGAAATAACGAAACTGTATTATCAAAACGGAAGCATTGCAAGAGCTACCGCCCGGTTGTTTAATGCGTTACATCCAGACAAAAATATTAACCATAAGTATGTGGCTAAATTAATAAGAAAATTTGAAGCAACTGGATCTGTATCTAATATTCGCCGGAATCAGGAAAATCGTCCAAGTAGAAATGAAGCCAGAGAAATAGCAGTTTTGGGACACGTGGCTCTTGACAACACCCAAAGTACTCGTGGTCTGGCTACTTCTTCAGGATTTACACGCTCAACAGTGCAAAGAATTTTGAAATCCTATAAATTTCACCCGTACAAAACTAAACTTGTCCATGAGCTTAATGAAGACGATTATGATAGAAGGTTGGAGTTTTGCGAATTAATGACACAACGTTTGAACAATAACCCAAATTTGTTATTTAACATTTGTTTTTCGGATGAATGTACCTTCTATTTACATGGTGCTGTAAATAGACATAATTGTCGATATTGGAGCGACTCGAATCCACATTTGTTTCGAGAGGTACATTCGCAATACCCACAAAAAATTAATGTCTGGGCCGGCATTTTCGGAAATCATATTGTAGGACCTTTCTTTATTCCTGGAAACTTGACGGGGGAGTTGTACTTGGACATGTTGGAAAATACAATAGAGCCACGAATAACCGAAATAATAGAAAATGAGGTTAATTATAATGAAAATTTTCTTCATTTCCAACAAGATGGTGCACCACCGCACTATGTAGCTCCAGTACGACAGTTTTTGGACACCCATTTCCCAAATCAGTGGATCGGACGGCGCGGCCCCATTGAGTGGCCACCAAGGTCTCCGGACTTGAGTCCTTTAGATTACTTTCTTTGGGGACATATAAAAAGTAAGGTTTTTAGTACGAAGCCAGACTCCATCCAAGATCTTCGGGAGCGGATCACGGCGGAATGCAGACAAATAACTCCAGAAATGTGTGAAAATGTTAGGAATAGATTTGAGCAAAATATTTATTATTGCATGGAGGTAAACGGACACCACTTTCAACATTTATTACCACATTGACTTTTTGACACATTGTAGCTAAGTAACTAATTTTTGTTTAAATTTTAATGTGAATGTAAAACTGTAAATGGTTTAGTGTTCCTGATTCCGGCGAATATTAGATACAGATCTAGTTGCTTCAAATTTTCTTATTAATTTAGCCACATACTTATGGTTAATATTTTTGACTGAATGTAACGTATTAAACAACCGGGCAGTAGCCCTTGCAATGTTTCCGTTTTGATAATAAAGTTTCGTTATTTTGACCCTTTCTTGAATTTAATTTATCAATACTTGATATTATTCAATTATTCAAATAACTTCAAAATGGTTGAAGATAGGTATAAACTCTATTATACAAAAGTGACTAAAAACTTCCTGGAGAATCCAAAAATAGAAAAAAAATAGGGGGTTTCCATTTAAAAATGTCAAGTGTAATGCGATATCTTATTTTTGGAACACCCTGTATTATACAATCATACATGAAAAGACGTCCCCCTAAAAATCAAAATTGACGTGTCCAAGCGTTTTTCCCAAAATATACCAGGAAAGTCATAAATAAGGGTGGGACCTTTTCGTTGGGCCACCCTGTATAGTGTAACAATACACATACATTTCATGCCCATGTTACGCTTGTATATTTGATAATTTCTCAGCTCGAGTTAATCAATATTTTGCTTCAGTCTGGACAAGGGTAGTCCAATAGGGCAATCGAACGATTTTAGGACCAAACTTCGGCCATAATTGATAGAGCAATAGCAATAGAACCGTTGGTATTCATTATCGACGTGAGGGTGGCGTTCTAAACAAACGGAATTTAAAAACAGATGGTTTTATGCATTTAAATGCACAAAGAAATCCACTTAAAATGGTTTATGAATAAATGCAACAATGGTTATATCTAATAAAACTATAAATATTCTCCACTATTATCTCCAAGAAGGAAACATAGAATGTGACTTAGAATCTGGGCACCAGTGCATCAGCAAAGGGTACCTAAACAAGGGCGGAACTGTATGTTCAGTGGCGAATCGGGTTTCAATTATGTTCCGCCAAGATCACTAGTTTTGAAGACAACGATGGGGGGCGTAATGTAAAACGGGTGTAGCAAACTAGCAACTCTCCAAGTACAATCTATGAATGTATAGAGATCGCTTTTTTGCCAGTATTATTCTCGTTTGCAGCTGATTGAGGGCTATTTTCGATTTTATATGTGAAGATGACACTAGTCGCATCCATCGTGCCTTACTGGTAAAATAGTGAAATAAGGTGCCCAATTAAAGAAGTTATTACAGTTTTTTTAAATTAAAGTTGTTAAATACTCACGAGCTACCAGAAATACGTACGCGAGATACCGGTAGCTCGCGATCGACGGTTTAGAATAAATAATATTGCATTTTCATATTGTTCTTGTGAGTAGTCAGAAAGCAACAATTTAAACTATTGATATGCTAGGCCAATCCCGGATTTTCTCTGTACTTTATTAAAAATAGGCATCAGTAACTTAACACCTTAATTTGACTTTTCTTGACTAGATTTTTGCATTCTTGCAGTAGCTCTTGGATGATCCAGAATATCCAAAACAAGGATTGTAATTTCAGCCATTTAAAAAAAATGTAATAAACGAACTATGTAAACAAATAATAAAATAATAATGGAAAATACAATTCGTATTTTCTGTCTTTAGTCATGCTGTGATTTTTATTTAATTATATATTTTATTTGTTTAATAAAAGTATTGTAAAACCATTCCACGTTCCCAATAAAACACACAATATATAAAATTCTTCTAAAATTTACTTATTATGGTTTAACCACAGTACCCACAACTAACCTACGGATTTAAATTAATTGTGACGCAAGGTAACTTTAGCTGTATAAAGTTACCTTTCCTAAACGGACCCTTCTATCTATTTGTACATAAGCTGGACGAAAACAACCCCTTTTGAAATAAATATACCCTAAATATAATAATTCATCTGTCTACCTAGCACTACAAGGAGGGTTTCATTTTTCCCTTCCGTATGTATTAAAATTTATCTCTGAAAATTCCTCTACGGGTTATAAAGTCCGTGGCCATGTCAAAAGATTAGCTTTGCGGCATTTCTTTTTAAATGCCAGGCAATTTGAAAATGCTTTCATGTGAAATTTATTGTGTTGAGAGTCCCAAATCTGTTTATAATCCAGGGCTATCATCCTAGCATGTTAAGGTTAATAATACAGTTTTCAGAAGATGAAAAAATTGGACCCATGTTATTGTTTTTTTTTATGATAATATATTTTTAAATAAGTGGATTGTTATTTGCGTCCCAAAATTTAAATTAGCTCAGAACATGGGACGGCAGCCACGGCTACGCAAAATGGGGCGTTTGAATATCGAATTACAATCTAGCTCAAATCGCTACATATATACATAGATTCAGTACAATATAGGACTTAGGAAGTTAAAATGACTCATATCTCGAACGGTAAACCCCAAGAAACGTTTTAATGTCGAATGTTTTAATGAACGAATCATATTTTATGAATACATTATAACGTAAACTCCAGTGTTATTAGTCAAATTATATAGATTTGTTACGTAACTGCAATTTTAAAATTTTGCAATTACGACCCGTAGGCTAGCTTGTACGGTGGTTCGGCTTTGGGGGAGTTCAAAACTTTTCAATCAGTTTCATTTAGTGCATGAAGAAGGAAAGTCAAACAAATATATATAAAATGGAAGGGCGCCAACACACGTAAAAAAAGAGAATCTACATTACGTCCTTCATACACACTTTACCCGTGTGTTAGTAAAAATGCTGAGATAAACAGTAAAACACAATATACAATTATTATTTCCCTTTATTTCAGATTATACTTGTGAATATTTACCAGTGTTTAAAGGAAATGCAAGAATGTGATATAAATTATATTTATAGATAGAAATAAGTATAAGAATTCGAAAATAAAATTTAAAAATCAAAGGTACGACGAATTTATAAATTTAAGTTAAAAATCTCACCAAGTAGATAGCAGGTAAGCAGGAGGTGTTAACTCAAACTTGGCCCTAGTTGTTGGGCTGCATACTAGAGGCCAAATACTTCAAAACCTCTTCGGTAAAAGTGGATTTTGTTTGTGCCAACGTTCGGTAAGTAGAATACTACTTCAGTTTTCAAAAACCTTTTAAACGGGTCCATTGCGGCGGCAAAAAGGTTTTGTTTTTTGTTTTGGCTTCACCCAAAAGTTCTTATTGTGAAAACTATTGGGTTCAAAACTACCACAAAAGTGAAATATAGGCTTCCACATTTCAATAAAAATGTAATAGTGATAAAATGCAAAGTGGTAAAATGACCGCTGAGCTGGCTGTTATTCGATCACTGTTCAAGACAAATTTTAACACAACCTTGGAACAGGATCAGCCGTTTAATTGAATTTTCACGGCCACAGTCAAAACTAAATAGCTGAATTCGTTCCAAAACGATTTTAGCCAAGAGGTTTATTAAAGAAAAAATGTTTAAAAAAAAGGTAGGAATTTGGCTAAAAAAACTAACATGTTGGAAGTGCTCTACGCAAAACTTGGTCGTAATGTTCCTATATTTTGTCTCTTTCCCCCTTATTGATTTGATAAAAATAAACGATTTTTTAAAGGATAGGCAACTAAGAATACAGTAAATATTTCAATAAATCTTTATTTATATTGAATTTAAATATTTATTTTCGAATAATTTATGTTAGATATTTTTTATATTTCCCTCTAATCTTTACGTGAGCCTCGCCCTTAATAATTAACTTTTAGGTTTTTAATAAATAACGAAACTGAAGTGGTCGGACGGAATTATTTGGGTTTTAGGCGTACATGAAAAAGAGATGTTAGACTCGCCGCAGTAAAACGTCAAACTTCATTAGTCGTCATTTGAGTTAACCCAAATTGTAAAACGAAAATAAACAATATGCTTTTTAAACCAAACATTAGAAGGATTACTTAAATAACACAAACCCTTGTTTAATGAATCTCTGACATGTGTTTACAGGAAATAAACAATATAGGTGACATTTTTTAAACTATATTTTATCAAAGGGCAAGTCAATGAATTGAACGTGATTTTGAAAGGCAATAACGTAATATTAAACCAAATTGGTGGTATATAAAATGTTTCTAATTTATTTAGCGTTACCAGGCTACAATGGAGATATGTGGAAATATCTGGTTTAGTTTGTAATACAACAGCTCATGCCCAACCATGTTTTTTATAATGAACTTGTTTCTAAACAAAAATATATTAAGGTAAGATAATTGGACAATCATGTGTTAATGAACATCTAATAAGAAATTCTTATAAAAATATGGTCCTTTCATATGGTGGGTATTAAATAAAGCATCAACAACCAGACTCTCAGCATCTGTATAATTAAAACATATGTATATGACACACCAAGTTGTCGGTTGCGTACAATGTTAAGTTTTTATATTAAATAGTAATGAAAAATAGGAATCGTAAAATAATATTTCAAATCAAACAATCTAGATAAAAAAATTTAGTCCCTGACATCTTGGTGAATGACAATATAAAATTATCTTATTTTGTTACCGTAAAAGTGTAACGTTACAACATTAATAGAAGCTACTAATTCTTGTTTCACATCAAATCAGCGCCGGGAGTACTTTTCTCATACCCACTTTTTAGGGTTGTACAGGGTGGTAAAGAAGATAATGTAAAAAATTAAAATTTTCAATAAGGTATATTTTTTAAAGGAAGGTTTTTCTCGTTATTTGGAACCCTCAGATGATATCTCCTGTGGCTTTCGGCATTTTTTAGTTTCCTCTCTTGTACGAAAAAGGTGTTTTTTTCCTGAAAAACAGCTGATAGACAAAAATTATGAAATATGGAAATTTATAATTATTGGCTAATGACATTTATATTAGTAATGATATCTATGGTCCATTTTAAGTAAATAATTTTTGTACGAGATCTTTTAACTTATACAGAGTGTCGGAAAACTGGGTTCGATTTAAGTAAGATAATGTGTAAGAGTAAAACTATTAACCACTTGATTAATTTCATTAAATGTTTTTCCTTGCAATACATACAGACTATAAGTTATAGAGTGTTCCAAATTCTATTCTATTCAAATAAACTTTTTGTCATTCTTTTTCAACGAGTAGTTAATTAAATAAACGTTTTAATATACATTTGATAGTATTCGTTCAATGGCATCCAGTGATTTATGTCAGGTTGCTATTGTTAGGTTATCCGCGTAGCTAAAGAGAGCTCGTGCCCGTTCTTGAACTGTGTTAGTCTGCTTGTCTTGTTGCCTATAATTGTTTAAAATGATCTTTTACAAAGCATGTTATTAAGTAGGCGGACCAGCGTTCTGCAAGGAAATATCTTAAGAAACTTATACAAGGTACGTAAGAAGACCGGAAACGGCTTAAAGTCTCCCTAATTTGTTGGCCGATCTGAACCAAATTTGGAACAGTAGCGTAAATGGATAGTATGCACCCAATAATGGTATCGGAGTTATTGCCACATGTCTAGCTTTTCAGAAAATCTAATGAATTTTATTCTTTTAAATAGAATACCCTGTATATTTTTTTATTATACATTTTACAGTAAATTTCTAGTACTTTTTCTATAACATGTCTTATTCCTAATATCAATAGCTTTTGAAATAAAGACGTTTTTCAAAAGCATTAAATAATAAGAAATGTTCAAATTGTTTGCCCTAAACGGCTTGACAGTAAGCTAATTGAAAACAAAACCGTTGAATTGCATTGTAAATCATCTTTGGTACTATTAATTCCGTTTGATCCAGAATTCAACGCTGTAATTCGGCCAGATCTTAAGTTTTGGCTGCATAAACATGATTCTTTAATTGCCACCTATAAAGGAGTCGTTTGGCGGGGTACCTAGGTGGCGACTTCATAAGGCCTCTTCTCCCAATCCACCTGTCTGGAAATGTATTATTTAAAAAGTCGCGCACGTTTAGTCCAAAGTTTGGTGGAGCTCCGTCCTGCTGGAAGTATATAATTGCATAATTTGGACCCATTACATTTTGGATAGCAGACACTATTTGATCTT
The DNA here is from genome assembly GCA_030620095.1 of Kuschelorhynchus macadamiae. Taxonomy (NCBI): domain Eukaryota; kingdom Metazoa; phylum Arthropoda; class Insecta; order Coleoptera; family Curculionidae; genus Kuschelorhynchus; species Kuschelorhynchus macadamiae. Next base: position 539,989 of record JAUTXW010003566.1, read on the forward strand.
CCAAGAGCTGAAAGTAAAGATGTGATTTCAAATTTCCCCGGATTAAAAAACGGCCCGATCTTGTAAATACCAACGAGCTCAACTCATGCGTTACAGTTTTTCAGAACGTTGTGTATGACATTCTTTATCCAATGGAAATTTTCATCGGTCCAAAATTTGCAGTTGTGTCTATTGACTTTATTGTTTAACATAAATATTGCGTCATCCGAAAAGACTATAAAGTTGAACAATTGGTTGGTAGGTTACCCGACATTAGAACACCAGCAAAGAAATCCGCCAGCCATCTTCTAACAAAGCAGCTGCTGTCAATTAAGAATTTAGCGCGGATACCAGGTGCCTTAACAGGCTTTACATCTGCTGTTGACGAGGACATTATTTATCGTGCGACTTGGTTAGGAGTGACTGATGGACTCGCACGTATTGATTTCTGATGTGCCCCTAATTTTTCAAGGATATTCCACGCCTTTATACTTAAGTATTTAAAATTCTTACTAACATTTCGACCTTCTCGCAACATCTAGAGAGTGCAGCAGTTTATCTGCTATTTCGGATCCCCGGTCTCAATAAAATTCCTATTCAGTTTTTCGTTTTTGTTGTGCAATGCAAGGAATATTTCTTACATAGCCTCTGAATTTTTTGGCTGTTGACAGCACTACTCCCCAAAACCTCCTGTAGTTTTTGTACATGGGGGAATCCATCTTATAGATTTTTTTCGGGATCCGATTTAAAGCCGCTTCAATTGACCTTAGTTTTGCTCTACCTGATATAATAATTTTTCGGTTGTTTTGGTCACATGATACAAACGCAAGATCTGGGTTATATTCCCAATTCCATGTAGCGGATTTAAACATCCCCTTATCTTTGGCAGTAAATATTAAATGTAGATCTTCTTTTTTCGGACTACTCTACAAGTGTCTCACGACTTAGGTCATTCTGATTGAACTTCCAAACAAAATGGTGGCAGTATGTTTGTAGCATATGTTTAGGCTAGTAGGCGACGGGTGGTGTATATACATTTAAGGATCTTCCAAAATATCTTGAGTTAATAGCAGCAGCATTAAGCATTCCAGATTTAACATCTGTTATGTATTGTATTTTTTGTAAAATAAATTAAGTGGACATTTTAAACAGTGTTTTCGTTTACTTATCTAAATTTTTATTTATTTAATCTTATTTTAACACCGCGATTAATTTGCGGTGATGTGCAAAATCCTTTACTACAGTTGTTTTACCTATTCTGATCGCAATCGTGTTCATGTCGTTGAGGTGAGGTGAGGTGAGTTTCCTGGATGAGAACTACATCGACCTTTTCTTTTACTCAGTGGGTCCTGAGAAGGGCCATAGCGACTTGCTAATGCCATGAATAGTAACCAGGAGATCCCAGAAAATCTACACATAGACTGGTTGCCGATTATTGCTAGCTCATTAAGTTCACGTCTCGGAAGGTAGTCAAATGTAATGGAGCAACCAAAAGGTATGAGTATCACCTGTAATGTACTATGCATTACTATGCTACAGATTGGGTGCAAGGGAGGTGCTACATCAAAATCACTTGTCATTTAATGCTCAGTGTGACGTGTGACTACACTTTTGCAATATATCGATAAGAGCAGTAATACGTATCTCCAACTAAACTGCTGGACACTCGAAAGGAATATGACAGTTTGGTGACTAAATTTCCGAACAGCATATTTCTAGAACTGAATGAGTTACAGCGTTCGGATTCTTTGAGTTTTCTTCAAAATTCTTCGATAATTAACTGAGTAATATACAACTTTGAGATATTTAGATAACTATTATTTATTTACAAACAACTTGCCTTACAGGAAAAATCCAAATTGCAAGGCAAATATGTAACTACAGGTTGAAACATATTGTACAAATGTTTATAACAAAAATCAAACCTATTAACTATACTATATGAGTCAAAATAAACACTAACAACCATGGAAGTCTAATGTTTAAATACAAGAAAATGTAACAAAAAGAAACTATTGAAAAACAACAAACCCTTGATCGCAACAATTGAAGATTTAAAAAAATCTAAATCATGTCTTTTACTATATTTATCACACATCAAAAACATAGGTAAAAGTTTCAAAACATTAGTACGCGGCTTAGGCAAATAAAATACACTAGATTGACGTGAGTTTATACGAAGAACGTAAAAATTTAGTTTTCCTAAAATATCAGGGCAGTCAATTACGTTATTCATAATTTAAAAAAAAATTGTTAAAAAGTGATAATCAAATATATCCAAATTCTTTAAGCAGCTGATCATGCAGATATCCTTGATGTGGGTATACACCGTGCATATTTTATAAATATGTATTTTTTCGAGATTCTGAATGCTAGTTATATACTCAGGTGCTCATATTCTAAGTTTGACTAAACGTAAGAGTTATATAATAATTTTAATACTTTAAATCTAAGTACACCATATAATAAAACCATACATCTTTGATGCTTCAGCAGTGATTTTGTTTATATGAGGAACAAAAGAATAATTCGAATCAAACGGAACTCCACTCACAAAATAAGTCAGAGGAAGAAATTATTGTATTTGGTATAATATTTATGCACTGTAAACACCATTTATGTATGAGGTCTAAACATTTTTGCAGTTTTAGGCTTTAATACCACTAATTTTGTTATCGATTTTGATATCATCAGTGTAATAAAAATTCAGCATTAAAACCAACATTAATATCGTTTATAAGGGAGAGAAGAAACTTATATTTTTTAAAAACTTCAAGGACTCTGAAAATCTAGGATTCTTTTGTAACTTTCATTTTAATCATACTATGACTAAACAATCTATGACAAGTATTAGAAAACAATTTCTATTGATTTTAATTTTTAATCAATATACAGGGCATTATAAAAATTTTGGAATTCACTTTACTCACAAACCATAAATTAAGAAATCGGTAAATTTCCTGTACCCGGAACTTCCCTCGTGATGAATCTTTCATTGCTACGCCATACTTAATTTTTGGAAAACAAATTCAATAAGTGTCTTTTACATTGAGACACATTTTGTTACGTCATGTTGAATTTGTACCAGTTTATCCCTATATCACATTCAATTGAAAAATATTTTTTCGCGTTGATTTAAAAAAAATTGGCCGCCATTTTGTTCCACCATCTTGAATTCGTATCACAACTTTACCAATTTATCTCTATACCACACTTAATGCTTGCACAAAATATGAAATTACTCTAACACGCAGTTTTTTTGGGCCGATTTTTTAAATATTTTATTACACCACCATTTTGTTTTGCTATCTTATATTCATACCAAAATATCCAATACCAATCCATCCCTATGTAAACACTTGATTTTTGTGAAAAATTTGAGGAAATTGGATAATTAGTTTTTTAACAATTTTTTTTACCGTTCTACTATTCCTTCATATCGGATTTTTATCAAAATATTACCAGGTCACCCCCATATGACCCTTAATTTTTGACTTAAATTTAAAGCTAATCTGATGAGTAGTTATTAAGCTATGCCGCGAACTGACAGACAGAGAAACTAACAGACGGTCAGACGAAATTGAAAGCATATTTTTCGGCATCTTGGAACGGAAAACCTGAAAATGTGTAAAATCTGAGGTGGTGATTTTTTTCACAATTACAAATATTTCATTTTGCCGTCATCTTGAATTATTCCCACAGTTTTATTAGTTCATCTCGATATCACAATGAGTTATGGCACATAATTTAAAATCTCTCCATTAAGTAGTTTTTTCGGGTTGAATTTTAGCAGTTGATTCCTACATAATACTTGATTTTTAAGCAAAATTTTAGATACATTTGATAAGTGGTTTTTTGATTATTTTTTTTTAACATTTCACTAAGCCGCCATTTTGTTTTGCCATATTAGATTTTTACCAAAATATTACCATGTCATCCCCATATGACCCTTAATTGTTTACGAAAATTTGAAGTCAATCGAGTAAGTAGTTTTTAGCTATGCCGCGAACAGGCAGTCCGACAGACCGACGGAATTGAGAAAACATGTTTTTCGGCATGAAGGGACCCTGAAACGTAAAGCTCTGAAAAAATCTCGGAGGGTGATTTTTTCCCGATTCTAATACTTTCCTTTTATAAGGGAAATAAAATGTGTAGGTAAAGCAAACGGTCTTATGGAAACTAATGATCACTGTGATTACAATAGGAAAAACTCACAAAGTGATTATAACGACCTGAAAAAACTAAAGTTGACAAACTATTAGAAATAGGTATAAAATGCATTTAACCAAAATTGATGTTGTTTTGATAGTCTATAAGATAACCAAATAGGGAAGGTGTGTAATTTGAAAAAAAAAATTTCGGCACTACATTTTTGGATTTGCGTTTGTTTATTTATATTGGCTTGACTCCGTCTTTGCTAGTATTTACTTAGTAGGTCACTAACAAAAGGTATAAACCCCATCGTGTCTACAAAATTATAAAATAATGTTAAAAAAATCTATGGTACTAGAAGATGTTATAAAACATACAGGAAAAATGGTAAAAAGGCTAATCAGTGACAATATTACGGAAATAGGAAAACGATTTCTAGTAATTTTAGACGTTCATGCAAAAAAATTATTTGTTCACTGAAATATCACGAGCTATTGTGTTGAAACAGACTCCGATGTATTAAGTATATTTTACTATCTGTCTGGTAAAATGGTAGCGAAGGAGACAATGTAATGATGTAGCAGGACAAAACACTAAAAAGCGGAGAAAATTGTTTTCATGGCGAAGACAAAAAGCAACTGAAACCGTCAAAATGATAAATCTAGTAACTTCTGAGCTTCATCGCTTGTTGTTACGTAAGAAGTTAATTAACCACGCTGCAGATCGAAAAACAAGGACTCCATCTATGAGCATTACGCCATCCAACAAGAAATTATATGTACAGGGGAACCCAAAAGTGTACAATAAATTTCATACTTTTCGAGTGGGTAACTTTTAACGAAAACGCTGAAACACGGTAATCGGTTTTGACACTTTCCTATAAAAATAAAATTCAGTCATGCCAAATAAACTTTTATTGCGATTTCAGTTATCTGATGATAGAAGATAAAAACTGGATTTTTGCCTATTAAAAATTAATTGAAACAAATGTTTTAGAAGTGAATTTGATAAACACTGTTATCCGGAGGTAATTGAAGTTTTTAATGCCTAATTATCATCCGGCCTATTCTGGTTAACATTTGTTTCACATATCGTCCAATAAAACAATCAAGGAGCATTAAGTATGAAGATCTTGGCGGTCATTCAGTTGTATCCTATCGACCAATCCAGCGACGTGGAAAATGTCACTTAAATATATTTGGACATTAACACTGAAATTCCTTCTTTTTCTATATCTGGATCTTCTTTATTCAAATTGAACAGCGTCGAGATATGGGATGCTAACAATAAGTAGTAGTTCTTATGCTTACACCTAAAGCCCAGTCTGTCCAAATATAATAATAACAGAGAAGTTATCCGTTAAAAATCTGAAAAATCTGGATAGCGTTGAGACATAAGAGTTTTAATAGAGTTTAAAATAGTGGCTTCAAAACTCTACTGTTTTGATACCTGCCCATATATTTACAATATATAGCAGAGTGGGCGGGCATAGATTTAGTATTAAATTAAGTAATTATAAAATAATTTATATAGCATTCATGTATTCGTATTGTTATATAAAAATCGGTAAAATTTATTTACCCGGAACTTCTATCGTTATGAATCTCCTTTTATTAGGAATAGTGAAGAGTGACCCAATTTAGTTCCGCACATAGTCATTTAGTAACACATATACACTGTCTTTTCAGACATTTTGGGCGCCATTTTGTTTCACCATATTGGATTCGTACCAATATTTTACTAGTTTCCACCTATATCACATTAGATTTTTGGGCATAATTTAAAATAAATTGAATAAGTAGTTTTTACTTTGATTTTTATAAGACTTCCATTTTCTTCCGTCATGTTAAATTCGTACCAGTTTATCCTTATATCACGCTTAATTTTCGTGCAAAATTTAAAGCCAATTGAATAAGAAGATTTTTTACGTTGATTTTTTAAATATTTTATTTTTGCCGCCATTTTGTTCCGCCGTCTTATTACATTTAATTCTTGCCCAAAATTTGAAATCAATCTAATATGTGGTTTTTTTCAGGCTGAGTTTTTAAATATTTTATTAAGCCGCCATTTTGTATAGCCATGTTGGATTCATACCACAATTTTACCAGTTTATTCCTACGTAATACTTTGATTTTTGTGCAAAATTTCAGGTAAATTAAATAAGCAGTTTCTAGTAACGTTTTTTTAACACTTCATTAGGCAGCGATTTTGTTGCGTCATATTGGATTTTTTCCAAAATGTTATGAGGTCGTTTTATTACGATCCTTTTTCACCGAAACTATCGGGTAAGTAGTTTCTTTTTAACTACACCACAAAAAGTCCGACAGACTGACCGAAGGAATTAAGAAAACATGTTTTTTTTGGTACCTAAGGACTATAAAACGTAAAGATCTGTAAAAAGGGTGATTTTTTCACGATTACAATACTTTCCTTTTACGAGGGAAGTAAAAATACTTAAAAGTTAGTTGAAATATTTCCTAATTAGTGCAAATATCAAAATTTAAACTGTGCACAAACCTTAAGGACATCCCTTTATCTTTAAGTAGCTCGGTTAATAAAGCTGATTATAAATAAGAAACATACCAAGAATTTTAATTAAATAATTTTAGCACAGCGGGTAAAAGGAATTAAAATAATGTACCTAGTTCTCCACTACTTTTATCTTACGACCAATTTCAGTCCAATCCAAGAGGGTATTTTTTTAGTTTATATAATCTGGACTCTCTCGTAATATAGAATTTACACAAGGTTGTATTTTTAGTGTCATTAGTTAGAGTTATTAAAAAATCGTGGATTTGGTTTAATTCTATTATGTAGATATGATAGATAAGTGCGACAAAAAGTGAAATGAGGAAGAAAAATTAAGGTTGTTACTATATGTTTTGAAGTGGTGTAAATATGTATACTTATCCTACTTAAAATGCCCGTTTTTAAAAATCTTTAAATATATACATTTTGATTTTCTTGCATTAATTAGATTTAATTTAATAACTACCAATAATTTTTTAAATATTTGATTTCATTAGTCGTTTTTGAAATTTATTTTTTGCTAAATAATTTACGATAATTGTAATTATAAATAAAAATTCAATTTTTGAATTAATGCCTAGAAATAGTAATTACTTCCATCTATTACATTTTCTTCAAGTACCATATTTTCACATTTAACAACATTCATGCAGAGATAAATTTAACTTTTCAGTTCATAAAGTTTTAATTTTAATACTTTGGTTTTCATATAAAGTTTCAAATGCTTTTTAATTTTAAATTCGGTTAGCTTGTAGATTTTTTGGACTACCTTTATTTTTAAACTCTTCAGAGATCACTTAAGTAGTGATTAATATCTTTTTTAGCTGGAATATCATTTACTAGTTGTTTATT